>JACAXG010000075.1:2408299-2957439 GCA_018881555.1 Amblyornis subalaris
CTGGGCAGGGGCCGCCCGCCATTGATGACCGTTCCCGGCTCCCTTGGTGGAGCTCGGGAGGGAGAGAACACGGGCTGAGTGGTTTGTGACCCTTTCTTGTCGTGGTTCAATAATAGATCAATTCCTTTATTAACCGATGTCACCCTGTCGGTGCAGTTGTCAGCCTCATCGCCCTYCTGCCTGTCCTCTGCAGGCAGAATGGAATTGATTATTTGGAATGAAATTGTTCAGAGTAATAAAGTATTCGTTGGAAGGGACCACAAGCCTCATCGAGCCCRACTCTTAATTAAATGGCCCATGCAGGGATCGAATCCCCAGCCTTGGCATTGTTAGCACCACGCTCTGAGCAACTACTTAAGAATAATTTATTTATTAATGCCGTCCTCCAGTGTTATCTCTGCTGATCCATCTATCTCTACGTATCCATCTCCTTAATTTAAACAGCACATCTTAAATTCTTACTTCTTCTTTACACAATACATAAAAGCACCATCTGGTACTTAAATATCCTTTAATTAAACTCATTTTGGACAAGCAGTGCTTTCAATACTTACAGAAAGTCACAAGAAACGTTGTTTGATCTTTTTTTCTCAATTTCTGCTACCATRTTTTCATATCTGCAGCACCTCAGAGCAGTCAGTTCAGTGGTAATGAACCACCAGCTTTTATTCAAACAAGCACCACCTCGGAATCTTGTTTCCCTGCAGGTGTTTTTGTTGATGCTGTGAACTCCATGGGCCARACCTCTCTCTTCACTGCTGCACTGCTGGGCCTGAGTAAAATAGTGGATGTGCTGCTGGATTATGGCTCGGATGCTAATCAGTTAAGTATCAAATATTTATTTTTTTAAATTGAAATGAATATTTTAGTGCTTTTAGTCAGCATAATGCACAATATTCACTGTACATAAATGAAGAAGTGCTTAAAATGCACGTTGGTATTTTAGCCAAAGCTCCTCAGAGGTAAATAGATGAATAATTTTCCTTTTTTCGTGGTTTATTTTGTTATTTGGGAGTACATAAACATTCCAGGAATGCTGCTTTTCCCCCTGCTGAGTGCAGTAGGGGTGGGCTGAACATTCCTTGCTGTTCCCCAGTCGCTGCTAYGATGGGAGCACCCCAGTCCATGCAGCTGCTTTCTCTGGAAACCRGTGGATTCTCAGCAAGCTGCTGGATAAAGGAGGAGACCTGAGGGTCCACGATAAAGAGGGGAAAACTCCCCAGTACTGGGCTTTGTCAGCCAGGAAGGAAGACATTCCTCAGGTAGAGGTGTGGAAGGCTTATTCTTGACTGCAATACTGATTTAAAACTCGGGATCCTCTCCTTTCCTGTTATTACAACMTAACCTGAAATTACAATTTGCCATGGGCAAAGTTTCAAAAGTTTTGTCACCTGTTTGAAGTCAGCTTTTCTTCCATTTTCATGTAATTCTCTTCAAGTTTTTGTCAATTCATTTCTCAAAATGCCCATTTAAATATTGCGAGTATCCACTTATTTTTTCAATAGTCATGRTTTATTAATTTTAAACGGTTTTTCTGGTTCTGAAGTAGTATTTTTGTTGTTTTTCCCTCCTCCCCCTCCTCCTGCCCAGATGCTGGAATTCATCCAGCAGTGCACACTGCACATGCAGGCTGCCATTTGGAATTTCCCCTCGGATCTGCTCAGGAAAGTTGGCTCCTCCAAGGCCTTGGTCTGCAGCCCCTCGAGGTTTGGTGGCCTCGTCCAAGGGTAACACGAGATTCCACTTCCATATCCTCTTTTCTTAAAGTCAACAAGTTCTTGTGTCTTTTTACCAATAGCAGATTTCAATCCCTTGTGTGTTAGGAATGTTGCCACATTTTATTTCTGTTGTGACAGTTCCAAATAGGAACTTGATGGTTGTAAATATCTGTACATTAAGGGAAACTTTAATTAMTTAAGCTCTTGAAATCAGCATAGGAAGCACTGGATTTTAGTAGCATTGAAGTGGAGATAACGTGAAGTAGTTTGGTTTTTGACTTTTTTAGCTCACTGCAGATCTTTTTTTTGGGGGGTGTTTCCAGCTGTTTCAAGAGCTTTTGTGTCAGATACGTGTTGGGAAAAATAGATACTTATGAACAAAAAGCAGTACAGGATGCCTCTGTGTGTGTGTATATATATATATTTATTGTCTATCTTGCTTTAAACAAATACGTATCATAAAGTGCATCTAAAAAAGTTGTAATGAATTGCAAATAATTCGAAATTTCAACATCCACATTATGCAGCATTTGAATTACAGGGTTCTGGCAGAAATTCTGCTTTTTTTTCCTCTCTCTGTGTTTGTATTTTACTCCAAGCTTTGGAGTAAATAAGTTACTCTTATTGCTTTTGGTTTTGATGTTTAGRAATGTTGACAGTCCTCTGGGTAAATTACTGAAAAGAGACCCCAGTGTGGCCAAGAACATTTACAGCTTTGGTTTTGGGAAGGTAAGATGCTGTGGGTAGTGGGTTTTTAATGGTATTAAAGCTTTTTTTCCCAGAGTCACATATTCCTCACAGGAATTATCCCACCTRTGCTATTTTTAACTTTTAATGCATTCTTATTTCTACTGAAAAGGTGGAAAAAAACCTGTGAAGAGCACAAATACTCAGGCCTTTGGTGGTTAACAGGCCCTATCAGAGGGAGCTGGTTTGGAACATTTAACTCCTGTTAAATGTCACCTCTGGGAGTTCCTAAGGGCTGGTTCTGCTTTCCCTGTTCCAGCTTCCCTGGGAAGTTCAGGTTTTGGCACTGCTATCTCAGCAGTTCACGTTGGGCTGATGCTCCCATTGCAGTGATTACACTCAGGTTGTTCATGAGCCTGGTGGATTTTGGGAAGTGTTGCATAATTCCTGTTGGTCATTCCCTGTTCCAGTTCCATCTCGCAGGCAGTGGCCACCTGGGCTACCTGGCCTCTCTGCCAATCATTGGGGAAAAGGATGTGGTTCAGGCAGATGATGAACCAGCATTTTCCTACCACGTTGGACCCTACATGATCATGACCAAGTGAGTGAAATCCCAGGGATTTTAGCCCCTCTTTGTGTCTGTCTGTTACTATTACACAGCAAATTGTTGTACCGGTGCTTTGTTTGGATCATTTTCCATGTCTGTTCTGTATTTATTCCCTGTTTCCTGCTTGCTCCTTGTTTTCTGCTGCTCATTGATTAATCTCTGAGTCAGGCTCTGCTGTCTGAAAGCAAGCCACAAGCAATATTACCCCAATGATGGTTAATCACTGACAGCAGTGCTTCGGTATTGATCCCTTTGTGGTGGGAAATCATGTTTGGGGTTGCACAGATTGTGTTGTTCAGCATTTCATCCTTGTAAACGTTGGGCCAGGATATCCTCTGGATATCCATGTGTGCAGCCTGCTTGCTCAAACCTCTGGTGAAACGAGGGTTGTGAGGGCAGACTGAGCATTTATTTAAAATCTTTGGTGTTGTGTGGTTGTTGTAATTATTGGTAACAATTACAACGATATGGTATCGTCTAATTATTGTGTATTAAGCAAGTAGTTGTGTCTCAGAGGCATCCAGAGAACTGACAATTTGGTGATTTAATCTCCCCAAAAGTCTGACTCGTGTCACAGGGGGCTGATGGCCTTTGGTGACAGGAGTTTTGGAGTGTCCTTGCCGTGGAAGGGGTGATATTTTCGGGCAGTGAACCTGCCCTGCTGTTAATTCCGTAGCAGGGTGGGTTTACTGTCGATTTAAAAGAGCAGCTGCTGCAGCAGAATCCTCAAATTAAAGTTACTGCCAGCGGGAGGCAGCACCAGAACATCACAAAGTTCTTTGTAAATACCCACAGAACTGGGATTAGCGGTAAAAATTTAGTAAAAATACTGCTGGAAGCATCTGAAAGAAATTCCTTTCTTTCTTGCAGCTTGGTGTGGGGAGGCAGCAGAGTGACAGTGAAGGAGCTGAGCTTCCAGCCCCTCCAGAACAGCTGGAAGCTGCGCCTGGCCGATCTCCTCCTGGCAGAGCAGGAGCACAGCAGGTGGGACAGGATCTGGAATAGCCACAAGCGCTCCTGGCCTTTGGGGTCTCCAGGGATGGGAGGAATGGGATTGACCTTAGAGTGTTAGGCTGGGATTGCACTTTCTCCCCGAATGAGAAATGCAGTTTTCTCCTGTCTCTTCCCACTCCTCGTTTTTTCAAATTGAGTATTTCAGTGAAAAATGCATTTACACTGAAATATATTCCAGTGAAAATACAACACTCATGTTCTATTGATAAAAACACTGAGCAGGCCAGGACTTTTCTTCTTTTAATCTCAGATTTGCCTTACAAATTTGCTTTTCCCTCTCCCTTTGCAGCAAACTCCGGCACCCTCACTTGCTGCAGCTGATGTCTGTTTGTCTGTCCAGTGACCTGGACAAAACTCGTTTGGTGTATGAAAGGGTTCACTTTGGCTCTCTCTACAGCATCCTTCATGAAAGGGTAAGTGGAATGCTTGGGTTTTAAATAGTAATTAATTAGAAGTTTACTGACTACATCTGACATCTTTATTCAAGAAGAAAAAATCCTCASTCTGTATCTGAGTTTCTGTTGTGGTTCTTTTTCTCTTTCTTATTTTTTAAATCATTTTATCATTGTTATTTGATATTTTTTCTTTTCCTTCTTTTTTYMCTTTTTGCAGTTAGTTGAGTTCTTTTTTTTCTTTAACTGTTTGAGTGCTGGCATCTAAATTACTGAAGAAGCTGCAATCCTAGGCAAAGAATTAGAAGAGTTCAGACTTCTGGCATAGCCAATATTTTTTTTCTGAATCACTTTTTAAGGTGTTATTTGGTTTGGTATTGAGARCAAACAAATGCATTTCCTCTTTTTCCACTAAGAATATCACGTTCGCTCTCTTTGCTGCCTTCTGCACAATAATAACTTTTCCTCTACATCAAGTTTAAAGACCTGCAATGCCGATGTGGTGCCTTTGGGGTGTTTTTGGCAGCGTGCAGAGTTCCCAGTGCTGCAGACAGAGACCATTGTGCACGTTCTGCTCCAGATCAGCGATGCTCTGCGTTTCCTGCACTCCCGAGGGTTTCTCCATCGCTCCCTCTCCTCCCATGCCATCCAAATTGTGTCCTCTGGGGAGGCCAAGCTCTGCAACCTGGAGTATATGATAGAGAGGTAAAGAGCTCCCTCAGTGCTGCTGTAAAATGGGTGCTTGAAGATGTAACACCTCGTTGGACTGGTAGTAATTAAATGCYGCCGATAATATAAAGAGTATTTCTTTTATGAGGTACCCACTCGTTTCATCTTGGTGAATTATTACTGAAATTATCCTCTAGACACATTGCAAAATAAATTTCGACAGGCTTCCTGAATTTTATCCGTGGCCAGAGCTAAAGGGTTGGTGGTAAAGCTCCTGTTGGGAAATATTCAGCTTTTTCTTAGTKCTTTCTGAGTGTAAATTCATTAAAGGAGCTGTTGCTTTCCCCAGAAAGTCTTTGCCAAAAGACATTTACTGGTGTGGAAATATTGCACATTTCTATTTGCAGACACTCTCTGGACCTTTTAGGTGTTTAAACTAAAAGCTGTAACACACTGTTTAATTCCTAAATATACACCTTGTAGTTGAATGTATTGTATGTCCTAATTTACAATTTTTGCCCCTTTTTGCAGCAAAGACAGTGGAGAGCACAGTGATCTGACCCGAMTTCCTGTCCCAGTCCAGCTGTTTCGGTGGTGTTCCCCTGAAATAATCCTGGAGAAACCTGGAACAGTCAAATCAGATGTTTACAGCTTCTGTGCAGTGCTGCAGGAGGCCTTGACAGGTGAACCTGCAGCTTTGGGCTCTGATGGTTTGATTTAAAAAATGAACCAGGCAGAAAAAAACCAAAACCCAAACCCAAATGTTAATGACAGTAACAAAGATTACTGGAAACTTCTGTAAAATGTGGTCAGAAAACTTAAAATTGTGTGGCTCAAGGGTGAGATTAATGGTGGATATTGGAGAGACACAGTGGTTTTCTGCTGTTTATTTTTCTTCTTCCTRCCAGGACAGCAAAACATTCAGAGTTAACTCTTTGCAGAGTTCAAAATGAGCTTGTGCAGCTTTCATAATTTTGATCACTGTGATAACTTAGAGATGAGTTATTGTTATTACAGATAATGCGTTGTTACTGTTTTTAAGGGTGATGTAATGTATGTTTTGTATTCACTTTGACAGTGAAATAGGATAARCTAATTACCCTAAAAATGAATCCCAATGAAGAACCCAGAGCAGGTTGTTTGCAGTGTCACTCTCCTCTAGATGTTGCTGTCAGCTCCCTTTAAAGCATTTCAGTGTTGGAATAAGACAGGGAGGAGATTCCAGTGCTCATTTGGTTCRTGGCAGTAGTTGTAAATTGGGGAATGGACAGGGTATAATGTGATTTTTTTAAAATTTTCTTTCCATTACCATTAATGTACAACTGGTGACATGAAGTCTGTACTTGTGTCTTGCAGAGAGCCCTCCCTGGAAAGGTGTGGAGGACTCAGCCATCAAACAGCTCATCCTTTCAGGGGAGCAGCTGGAAGCAGATGTGAGGCTCCCTCTGCTCTACTATGATGTTGTCAAGTCAGGGCTGGAACCCAAACAGAGGAAGCGCTCCATGAAGCTTCAGGATATTCAGTACATCCTGAAAAATGACCTAAAGGTGACTTCCAGCATTGTAACCTTGCATGGATGTAAACCAGCAGCGTTTTGTGGCCATTCAGATTCAAGTTGTTGTGCTTGAATCCAGGTGGGAGTTGATCCAGCACTGAGTGTTCTGATCAGGGAGCTCAACCACCTCGGAAGAGAAGGCAGAGACACTGAACTGTCAAATATGGTTGTATTTTACTCCATTTTTTTGTTTTGCAGGACTTGGTTAAGTCTCAAAGTGGCCATGCTGGTGAAATGTCCCAAGCACAAAGACCTGCTCTTCTTGCAGATGTGAACATGTGCTGGGCATCAGCTTTTAGCTGCCAGAAGAGAACRGGGGAATGCCAGGAAAAAGAGAGAACCAAGGCTGGTGAGTTTCTTGTAGGAGTTCTGTAGGAGAATGTGTTCTTCACTTGGAGTGTTCCTGAGTCCACAACAGTCTGACATCAATCATTAAAAGGGGAGCACTCAGAGATTTTATGACGTAGGTTGAAAATAGAAAGCAGTTGGCTCTGGATTTCAGCTACCATTTAATTGTTAATGTAGACTCAAGGCTCTAAATCTGTGTTGTTCAGGCACAGTTTGCAGCAGAGGTGTTAAATGCTGCTCGTGTCATCTCTTCAAATTAACCCCTAAGCGTGCAAAAGCAGCGTGGTTGTCAGACTTCTGGAGAAATGGTTTAATGCTTCAAATGGATTTTTTTCAGGTGGCTTTTCTGCCCCCAAAGACTCTGCATTTCCCAAGGAGAACAGTGCTTTGGTGGATCAAGGGGCATCAGCCAGTGCAGAGCCAGCTGCACAGGACAAAAGTCTTGATGGATCCTCTGAACTCCAGGCAGGAGCTTCTCACTCCAGTGAGAGCGATGTGGATGGGAGCCTGCGCAGCTTTGAAATGAATGAAATCTTTGCCAGTTACYCAGAAGTTCCCCAAGACTTCCAGGAGGGAGGAGCTGGATTAGGCCAAGCTCTAAAGGTTGCAAAAAGGCAGCAAAAGGAAGGAGATGAGAGTCAGTGGGAAGGCGAGGAGGAAGATGAATCCTCAGGGTCCAGCACGGAGTTCACTGGAGAGGAGGAAGATGAAGAGGAGGAGGAAGAAGAGGAAAGGGTGAGTGAGGCCTCTGTGCTGTCCCAGGTGAGAGGAGATGCTGGCAGGGGGCTGGGCAGCCCTTCCCAAAGCGAGCAGCACATCAGCAAGTGTGTCCTSAATCTCAAGATCATCCAGAGCCTGTTGCAGGAGACAGGACATTACCTGCGCAGCACAGAGGAGAAACTGGACGGGATGAAGGCCATTGTCATCGAAAAGATGCTGCTCCAAGAGATCCTGGGGAACCTTCCTAAGCAAGGTTTTCAAGGAAGACGCTGGAATGGGTCTGATGACACTTCCCAGAATACCAATAACCCTTTTTGTGGAGTTAATACGTTTTTACACGAGGCTGTAGGTCCACCGTCCAGGGACTACATTCCCCCACCAAAAAGACATCAGGCACCAGGCAGAGACAGTTTCCAGGCTGTTCCAGGGACAGCCAAGGAAACAGAGGCAACTCAAAGTGAAAAGTGGAAGAGCAAAACTGCAAACAACTGTCGTGATCCCGGCTGCAGCGTGGGGAAAGGCCTGGATGATCAAGTGAGCCCAAACCAKGAGGTAAAGTGTTGAGCAGGGTGGCTTTATCACTTCTGTGTTCCTRAGCAGACAAAGAGATGTAGGGGTGGGTGGTGTCCCAAGAGGAGGGATGAATCTGTCCTTTGAAATGTATTCTTGTGCATTATATATAGGAATGAAAATAGCTCTGCAGTGCAATAGTAGTATTTCCTCTTTTCTCTCCACTTCTCCCAGGAAAATACTACTCCAGTGGCTCAGGGTGGGGTTAAAATCCAAATCCTGCACTAAAAGGGGGATGGGACTGCGAGGGAAAAGGCCAAGTGCAGAAAGATTTTTGTTTGTGTTGAAGTCTGAGCTGTCATTAGTAAGGGCTTCTGGATCATTTTCCTTATCAAATACATAGACCAAAGAGAGAGAAATTCATCTGCTATGGGGATAATCTTGAGTTATTCAGGTCCACTCATCCCCCTGGAAAGTGCATGTTTGGATTGCCTGCCTCCATCTGAAACCTGCTGTAAATCCAGGGCAGGGGTTTTGCTAGGCTGAGGCCTGGAGTTGCCATCCTTTCTCCAGAGCAGGGCAGCTGAAATATAACCCAGGGAACAAAGTTTGCAGGGTCCTGTGCTTGGGATATCTCACAGGCAGCTCAACCAGTCATTACCAGAATGCCCAGTGTGTGCTGAATCATGCCTTGTTGGACTCGTTTCAGCATTTACTCCCACGTGTGTCTGCAAGATGCCAAAAAAAGTTCAACTTGCAGTGTCAGAGAGGAGGTGATTCACATCCTGCAGCAAGAAGGGAAGGGGAGAAGTGGTGAGTTTTGATCTTATTCGTAGAAGAGTTAATTCTACCCAATTCATCTGGAGAGAGGCGCTGTCAGGAGTGGGCACATCGGGATCAAGGCTGGCATGGAATGTTTCTCAGGAAGCCAAAAGGCATCTGTGCAGAGAGGAGCCTCCTGTGAGTCACTGGCAGCTGCAGAGCTGCCGTGGCAGGGCAGTTGGTTTTGARGAGTGCTGTTAAAAAGGTCTCAGATGCCTCTGGAGTGGAGGTCAGGGGTCCAAAACTGTACCAGTGCCTAAGGAGGGCAGTCTGGGAGGGTATTAATAAAGGTTTTTCTCCTCTCTGGACACAGCCTCACTCAATTCTCAACAGAAATACTTTTAGTGTCATCTCTTTGTATTTCTAAGCATGACTGGAAAGCACAGGTTAAAATTAACTGGCAAAACATGTGCAAATTAATCTGTTTATCTGTTGGAAAGATGGGGACAGACACCTCCTTCAGCGTTTGGGTCAAATCAGAAAAACTGTTGCAGTTTTAAAATAGCTTCATGACCCRTTTGGATCAGTAAGAGCTGAAGGCAGCAGACAGCTCTGAGGTGCAGGGTTGGATGTACAGCTTGGCTGGTTAATCTATAATAGACCTCAATAACTGTCTGTGCTTTCCAGGCTCCTGGCAGCTCAATCTGCTGGTTCTGTGAGGTTGTTAAAAGGCTGAGAGCACCACGTGCTCTAATTAATGGTAAAACAACCCCGAGTCTTCCACTGGCTGGGGAATACTTCACACAATATGCTCGTGCTCTGAAGGAGTTCGTGCACTTCATGGTGGTTTATTGCAGGTGCCAGTCAAAGCCAAGGTCTGAACTGTGCAGCAAAAAAACGAGTGAGGAGGGGAGGATGATGCAGTCGGGCTGGAGGAGTGAGTACATCAGTGTTAAATCGGTGTTCAATCAGCATTAATATCAGAAGTCTTGCTGCAGTGCATTAAACCTTAGCACACGAGGAGAGGTCTGCGTGCCTTAATTGCTGGAGCTCTCTTAGGTTGTTCTTGGAGGGAAACCAAGTGAGTGGGATCCTGTGTCTTGCACATTCCGGGCATAAAATAATCACAGGCACGTTGGGAAGGTTTGGTTTATGGAGCTGARGGAATTTCCAGCCTGCTTTTGGACAGCGTGTGAGTTTAGGGAGGGCAGGATGGCAGTGCCCAGTGGATGGCAGCACGGGCATGGATAATAGAGAATCAAACTAACAAAAGCTGTTTCTGCAGAGACTTGTGCACGCCAATTTATGCAGATTTTAAGCTTTATTTAAAATGGAAGGAAGCGTTTAGCTCTTTTCATGCCAGAGGCTACCATGATACAAGCTCCAACTTCAGCATTTCCAAGTCTGCAGGGACAGTGAAACACAGGGAATGCTCTGCAGGTCCAGATTCTGTGGTGTGAAGTGGTAATTTTGTTCTTTTTGTGTAGCTGAAGTAAAGCAAATGGCCAGGAGAGTGGCCTCGGGACAGCTGGGGCTCAGCTGTCCRTACCCAGCCAGTGACTGCACGTCTGAGAGTGAAGCAGAAAGTGTAAAGGAAACCTTCCACCCTGTCCCTGCTGGAGCCCAAACGAGCCAAGAGCAGCAGAGGTGGAGGTGGCAGCCAGGTGCTGGTGTTGAGCCCTGGGATCTGGGCAGTGAGGACAGAACTGAATCTGGGGAGAGTGATGTGGAGTCTGCACTCAGGAGTCCTGGAGGTGAGGCTGGCAAACAAAAAACACTCTTTTTTTTTTTTTTGTCTCTTTCTGTTCCAATCAGTTTTCAGCTTCTGGTTTTGTTACAGGAATTGTCAGTTTTGTCTTCCAGAKTCCTGCCCCCAAAGCAGGTCAATCACTCAGGGGTTGATGGACATAAATAATAGATGAGTGTTAGGTGTTAATAGGTGGAGGGAATGTCCAGTGAGCTTCATCATCACTGATTACTGTTATCAGCRTGAGAGACCCAAAGCTTTCAGACCCTTGAGTGTGCTTTCACACTTTATTTCTTCCAGTCTCACCACAGAGATGCTTTTTCTGTAGCAGCTCAGTGGGTGGTGCTTTTGAAATAGTTAGGGACAAAGGAACTGGGGAAAATTCCCCTGCTTAGATTAATTACCGAGGTGAGCATTTAAATGTCATTATTTCCCCGTGTTCCTGACAGACAATTAGTGTCACTGCCTGCTCTCATTGATATTCCAGCAGTGCCTCAGATCACTCACTTCCTATCATTTTTTTTGCTTAATAATTTTGTTCCATTCTGACATCCTAGGGAGGAGCTGCCAGTCACCAGCACCAGATGAGCAAGCAGAGTCTGGAATAGCCATTCATAAGAGTTCAGTCCTTCCTCAGCAAGTTGAGAATCTCTCTAGAGTATGTACAGAAACCCAAGGAATTTAGTGGCAGCTGCTTGTCTGTGGAAAAGTTTAGCCTGGTGTTGCATCCTGAGCCACCCTGAGCTCATCTGAGTAACARTTCCCTTCCTCCTTCCCCCTTTTTTCGTTATTTTGTTCTATAAACCACCAAGGTAATGCAAAGAGCAGGAGGTAGGTTGAAAATAAGTGAGCAAATTACACAGAATGTCAGTTTGCAGTGTTGTTTATTGGCTGAAATGTGAATTCTTTATTGATAGAGAGTGGGATCACTTCAGGTGATGATGTCTTTCACAGGGATGTTCAAGGGAGTTACATTGTTCCCTTAATTCACCTCCTGATGTGTCTGAAGAATTCTTCACTCCTGATTATTTCCTTCCTCCTGCTCTTGAGGGAAATTCAGAACTAGAGGTAAAAATAACAGAAAATACTTTGGGCTTGAGTTACACAACATGGGGTTTAATTGTGCTCCCGTTTGGTTTGAAAAGAGCTGTGAAAAATGGGAGAATGAACGTTCTGATTCTTTTCTTTTGAAATAATAACCTGCAAATAAAGATTTATATAAAAGTGAGAAAATTCTAACCCTGTTTCTTTAAAACACATACCCCTGATCCCCCCCCAAAACCCCCAAACAGTTAAAACCCCACAAACACCCAGACAAAACAGCAGGGGTTTGTYGTCTTAATTTATTTACCAAGTAATTGCACAATTTGCAGAGAAAAATTTTTGATAGTTGAGAGTCTCAGCCTTTCCTCCACAGCTCTATCAATTTTGGTACTTAATAGTCTTAAAATAATCTTCATTAAATTCTTGAAGATGCAAAACTTGTGTTTGGACTGTTAAATCCAGTCTGGGCCATTTGCTGGTGAGCTCTTGGAAAGTTTGTCTCTCCACTCTCATTATTGGGAACATCATCCTGGGAGGGTTGTCCTGCCCTTTGCAGCTGCTCTGTCAGGAACTGAATTAATTTCCTTTTTTCCCCCTTTCAGACCTCAAATGCTGAGGGCAAAGCAGAGGATGTTTGTGAAGGATTTTTACAGAAGCTACCCGAGGATGCAGGAGCAGGTATTCAGGCTGCAGGTAAATGTCCTTTTTCTTTTGAAGCACTCCTTTTTGAAGCACTGAGCTGTTGCATTTATATTTTTGCCAGCAGCACTCCTGTCAGAAGGCTGGACCTTCCTTCTCCAGGGTCAATTGGTCCCTTTCTCCTCATTATTTTTGGGAGAGTTCAGGACACTCAGGATTTTGGGAGATGAGGTTTGGGCATGGCAGTGCCTGAAACAGTTCTGGATGCAGTGTTTATGTACTTGCCGTGTTTCAGTTAAAAAGCCAAAACAAAACTTGTTTGAAACCTTTTTATTTTTACCCTGGGGCTAAGTTTAATCTTTCTATGCAACTTGCTGTGGTGCTGAAAACTGAATTACAGTTGTATTTACACATTAATATTCTCATTGCTGGGAGGATCTTGGGCTTAAAAAACAGTGAGAGCTGATGGAGAGCGTGTGCAGAATAATGGAAGAATCATTGTTGTTTCCCTACTCTGTTGTCTCTTTTAGCTCGAATTTGTAAATGTTGTGATATTCCCCAGCGCTTCAGTGACTGTCTGGCAGCTGTGCCATGTTTATGAAAATGCATCTTTAAAACACATTTGTCTCTTGATAACAACAAAGGTCGCAAGAACTAAAAAAAAAGAAAAAAAAGAAAAAAAAAATTTAATAAAGTTGCAATTTCCTGTTCAATGAGTTGTGTTGTTTTTCTTTTGTGCTTGCAAAAGCCAATAACAGGGAACATTTGTTATTTGTATTCAGGAGGAAAAATACTATTCTGCAGCACAACARCCCAGAACTGTGGCAGCAACAAGCTGGGAGTGAATCAGCTGAGCCAAGTGCCTGTGGCCAGGTAGAGAGACTCATTTTCATTGTTACCTCAGGCATAAATTAGCTTATTAAGTGTGCTCTCTTCATTAATTCTGCTTATATAGCTAATATTCAAATAAGATGCCAGTGGTGGTTTTTAATGATTATCTACATATCTCAGCTCCTTGCCAGGAAAATACTGAGAGGGCTTCCACGAGTCTCAAGGGGTTTTGTCTTTTACAGAGTTTGGTGGGGTTTTTGCCTTAATGAGGGAGCTGAAATAGGAAAAATAACCCATGTATAAATCACAATTCCTTTTACACTGATAAACCACAGCCTGAAACTGAGCAAAGATAATTCAAATTAAGGCTTCAGTCGTCTGTTTTAATTTTGTTGYGCTTTGGTTTTGGAGCTGAAGTGCCGTGAAGATCCTGCCTTTTCCCTTCCCATGGGAACAGCTCGGTGCAGGAATATTCACTGAATCTTGCCTGGGGGCAACATCAGCCCGTGCTTGGAGACTTGGCAGTCTCCTCTGTCAGACAGGAGGAGTTTATGTCCAATATTCCTGTAAATTTTATTACATTCTACCAGCATGGAGGGAAGTTGGCCAGTGCTGGCACTGTCAGGGTCGTGCTCCCTCCTCCCCAGGCAGGAGCTGAGTTCGAAGGGAGGCACCAGGAGTGTAAATCACTTGGCCTTGGGGTAAAAGGTCGTGGTTTTGGCTGCTCCCTTCACCCAGGAGCTGAGCTTTTGTCAACAGGACACACAGGATGTTGCTCTCTGACCATCTGACTAATCCTCTTTGACCTTGAGTGGGTTTGTCACAATTTGGGACAGATCAAAGGATGATAAAACAGTGTAGTGATGTGCATTTGTAGATTTTTATTTGTTTTATTTAACTTTCAGTTTTGTTCTGAAGCTGCAAATGCCAGTTAGAAGTTTTTTCCTTACTAAAAACAAATCCATCATCTGTTTAAAACGACATTTTTCTCCCACTGCTCTCCATGTTGTAAGGTTTTAAGCAAAAAGTTTCTATGAGCTGCAGTTTGCCTCAGGGGGAAGGTGGTCCTTTAAACGTTCTGGGAGAGAGGAATCCAAATACTTCTATTTCCATAATTTTCTGAGGGTGAATATGACCTTTCCTGCCTCATTTCAGCGTGGATGCAGCACGAGAAGGGAAGCTGTGGGAGCCACAGGAAGAATGCCAAGAAAAAGATGTGTAAGAGCCACATTTTGTATCAAAACTTCAGCAAATTGGTCATTAACTACAAAATTCGGTGTTGGTGCAAAACAGGGGCATGAGACAGACCAAGAGAAAACTCCCCAGGGTACAGAGAGAGTATTTTCCTGTGAAAAGTTGTGAGATTGGTGTAAAAGAGTTGCCYTGAGTTTGAAATATTTTCATATTCTGCAGTAATTAACTTGGTGTTAATCTGGGCGTGCTTCTTCACATTCAAGTGTGAGGATTCCTCGTTTCTCCTCTCCATATGGCACARGGGAAATAAAACCACTTTAAAGAGCAAATCGTTGCTGTGGAGCCACATACATTTTATGACCAAAATAGYCCTGTGATTTTCAGGGGAAAAAAACTTGCAGAATGCGACTCAATTAATAAAGTTAGTTTATATTTACAGCTCATGGAGCTTTGCATAAAATTCCTGATTGCAGTAGACGTCTGATGTTTTCATGGCCCTTGAGGACGATGTAATCCGGGGAGTATCTCCCCAAAATGATGAATTTTGATTTCATTTTTAGAAGTCTCAGTTTATCAGAGTCATTCTTTTAAACGCTGCCAAGACCTACATTTAGTTCTTAATTAATGGCTCATTAGCTTTTGTTAACCCTTGGGGCCTTCAGATTGGCTTTTGAGAGTTTTTTTAACCTTGTGGTTCACATTTGAAGTTCCTGCCCTTTCTGGAGGCAGCTTCCTGGGCTTGTTTTGTAGGAGGATTATTTAAGAAATGCTGTAAAGGGAGGGAAAGCAAATAATTAACCTTTTCTGCCTCTGCAACGTGACTGAAAATGGCARTTTTGGGCCTCCCAAGATTTCTGTGGGAAGTTCCAAAGGGAACATCTCTCCTCATTCTGCCGAACTAGACAAGGCCGAACAAAATTAAGATTTCAAGAAGCTGAAAATTAGCAGGATCCGGCGATTCCCAGGTGCAAGGAGTGGCTGTTCTAACTGTCAGGCCATCTCTCCATAATTCAGATCGGTGACAGATATCCAGGATTTGTCCAGCATCCCCTGTGAGCCGAACTTCCCCAGGGATGTGGAGTGGAGGACGCCCCGGCTGAGCCACGCCCCGAGCCGTGTCAGCACCCCSCTGGGCTCAGGTAAGGCAGGGAGGGCACAGGAGGATCCACAGGGAGTTAATTCACCTTTCTGTGCCAGCCAGACCTTCCTGCCAAGGCTTTTTCCTGGAAAAAACGGTGGAGGCTCCGTTCACGCAGTGCCGGGGCAGGAATGGCAGGCTTGGAGTGAGTAACCACAAGAAATGCTGTTGGACCTGTTGTTGGAAATGTCATTGTCAGAAGGCAGCTCTGACATGGAATGAAAGGAGAATTTCCAGGGGCACAGCTGGGAAAGCCACTGCCTGGAAGTTTTTCACTTGGTAATTAGTGGCAGCCTTCATAAATCAGAAATTGGGTTAGGCATTTAGGGAGTGATACCTGGGGATTTCAGCATTTTAAAGGCAGTGTGATGAGCACTCAGCGTGGTTTGAGTGTGGATAATATGCTAAAGAATGTGAAAAATGGTTGCTGAATTTACTGAGAGCAATGAATTATCATTTGCTTTGTGCTTCATTAATTTGGTGCAACGCAGGAGCTGGAATTTCTCAGTTGGCAAAGTTTTGCATAAATAAATTTTAGGTGGAACTCCTGGGTTATCACTTTGGTCTTTTATGGATAAGTTTCTTAAGAATTTCTCGTGCAGGTGTTCTCTTTAAACTTCCTTCTGCTTCTGTTGAAATGTGATAAAGACACAAAAATTCAAAAAAATRATTGTCCGGCTTTGCTGCCTTTTTTTTTTTTTTAATTCCAGATGAAAAAATTCCATTGGCCTTTGAGAAATACAAACACTGCCGTGAATTAGCTTCAGATTCTTCCTTTTGTGGCTCTCCAGAGACCTCCTCCACAGCGTTCAAGACTTTCACTACAGCCTGTGAAGGGGAGAGGAGCATGGAAATTCCAGTGGTTGCTTCAAGAGTTTGCCCATTTGGATTGAAAGGGCCTGTAAGTCAGACAACAACTTAGGCCATAAGTTTCTTTCAATATTCTTTTAAGTTTCTTCAAAATATTTTTTCAATTACTTTTCCTAAAAATAAAAAAGCAGAGAAGCCTAGAAGTACTTGCAGGTCTTTGTGAGTRTTTTGGAATCCTGGATCTGTTGGTAAAATGACAGAAATTCTGATTGATTTCAAGGCAGTTTTGCCACTGATTGTACGAAGAATTGGCTGCTTCTTGCACCTGATYGTGTGTAAATGTTGGCCACTCTGAGAGTGGCCCTTCCCTGCCCTCCATCCCTTCTTTGGATCTGCTAATCTTGGAACACCGAAGTGATAAAAACCTGCGGAARGGTTGGGTTGAAAAGGTGTGGTTTGGTTGGGGAGGGAGGGAGGGAGGGGTGGATCAGTTGTTTTCCTGGGTGAGGCCACAGGAGGCTTCTTGTCTGAACCCTCAGAATTCCGAGGGATTTGGGAACCACGGGCTTTGGACTGCGTGGGAATTGGGAATAAACTTGAATGAACATAAATACGTGGGTGTAAGTGTTGATGTGAAAGCGAAGAGTTCTCAGAACCTGGTGGGGGAAGATAAATGAGCCCTTTTATCAGGGCTTTGTYCTTTTTATGCACATAAAATGTGCACGATGTCACCAAGCTTTGTTGTATCTAAAATCCTCTCCTGGCAGTGCAGATTTTCCAAGGTCACTGTAGCGATTTCCACTGATCTTTTTGGAACTGAAGGTGTTCTCGAGCCACAGCATTATCTTAACTGTCTTTGCAGACAGTTTTGTATCAAATAGTTGCCTTCTCACCTTTTCTTGTTATTTTCACCGGTGGGGTTGCCACTGAAAGCTGAAACCAGAGTGTGTTCAGCCAGGACAGCAGTGGCTGTTCATTGTGTGAGTGACCTGACACAGGCAGCTCTGTGTCGTTCTGCTCCTGGGCCAGAACACTTGGAATTCATTAAATCCACTTAACAGGGCAGAGCTGCCCTGACTGCCTCTGCTGATGGTGTCACTTCATTGTCTAAAATGCTCTTCTAGAATAAGAAGCAGTGGACAGTGAGGATTTGCCTCTGGTTACAAATCTTTGGTTTTGGGGGGCTGTACTGGCGAATGGGTGTGCCTGGCTTTAATCATGGAAGATTCCAAGCAGAGAATRGGAGCTGGAGAGATGCTGGAACTGTCCTGTCAGAGGATTCCCATCCAGTTGTCCATTCAGAGTGTTGGAATGGATAAAGATGATGTAGCTGATGGTTTCTTACAGCTAAAAGATGAGTGCAGAGCAGCCGCAGCAAAATTTGGGACACATCAGTCTCTGTTTTCGTATTCTGAACTGATTGAAAAGCTTGCTTCAAAATTTAATGGTCAGCTAAGGCTTTAATTGAAGGCTCTACCTCATTTTGCATTTAGGATGTTGAGGGGGAGGACTGAAGACAGCAGATTTTCGATTTACCTTCTTGTGTTTCATTCTGTTTGATCTCACAGACTGGGTTGCCACCAGTTGCTTCACCCTTGAGGAGCACCAGGCAGGCACCTGGTAAGTGTTTTACCCTACCCCAGCCCAAAATAAATGGATCAATAAACAGAGAAACAGATTTGAAGGGACATTTTGCAGCTTATTTAATTTTTTTCCTTCTTTTTTTTTGCTCCTGGATGTCTCTTTTTGTGGGGATAAATAGTTTTGCACACAGCCATGTATTGCTGGTGCTAATTAGGTTGTGGATTTGGTGTTTGCACCTGCAGACCAAGAACTCCAACMTCTAAATCAACCTCTGCTTGAAGTGTAAATATTACTGGCCTCAAATTCCTGATGCAGGATTGAGAGCTGAATGTGCAAGTCTGSCTGGAAATGATTTTTCCATGATGGAATTATTTAAGGATGTTTGATAAAGTGTGAATGAGCCAGGCTCGTGCAGGTTKTTAAATGAAATATGTAAGCAAGATGCTATCAGACTGTAAGCCTGTGTCACAGTTATTAAGGATTAATCACTGCTAATTAACTAGATTTTTTTTTCTCTCTCTGTCTCAGCACTCTCAGAGGCTCCTCACCCCTCCATTGATGAGCTGCCTCCCCCAGCCCAAGAGCTGCTGGATGAAATTGGTGAGAGCCACTTCACCCAGAACGCTGGGAGGCTTTCCAGCTGTGCTCGGGCAGGGTTGCTCCCAAACCATTCCCTGCCAGAACACACGAGAGCTCCCAAATTAGTTGCAGTCAGTGATTAGGAAGCTGGGCACCAACAGCTTCAATAACTGGCACTTCCTGAAGCCTCTGCATTTCACTCGATGGTTCCTTGCTGCTGCTGACAGCACAGTGAGTGCAGATGGAGTTTAGCACGGAGAGGAATTCTGTGTACACTGAATTTTTCAGAGGTGTCYCAGAGCAATTCGTGTTCCCCATTAGAACAGGCAGCTGCACCCCCCAGGTGTCTGTGCATTTACATTTCTTTTTGCATTCACACATATCCTCGGTCACAAAGTGTGAAAAATCTGCGTTGTTTTCACCAGGAGGGTGTTACAGAAGAATTTGCTTTGCTTCTTCGTCATTAAGCTCTTCCTTAATTAACACCAGACACAGGGATAATTAAATGTCCATAACTCTTTCAGAAATGAGGCACCCACACACATCCTGATCTTATTTCCTCATGCACTAAAACAAGAGCATGTGGAGATTGTGATGCCATTGATGGTGGTCAGGGGCGATTTGTAGGATTAATACATAAACTAATTATAGATCCTGTAAAGGTTTTCCTCTAGGGTTGGATGGATAAAATCATGTGGTACTTTGGAGTGTACAGTCAGCCCAGATCAGTGTGGAAATAATGCTGTTTTTAACAGAACACTTAAAGCAGCAAGATTCCATCGCTCCAGACTCGAGAGGGATGGGATTGCAAGGCTCTGGAGTGCAAATCAATGGTTAGTTGATAATAGTCCCAACGCAGAGATTAAAAATAGAAAAATGCCTTTTGCCTTGCTGCAGAGTGACTCTGGGTACTTGTCACTGTATGTTCAGCTGTAACAATAAACTGCAATTTTTAGCTTGGTCCCCCCACCAGTGTTTGCTGCCTCTCCCCGTGTGTTCCCTGGGAAGGCCACGGGGGGCTGGAGTGGGAGGTTTGCAGGTCTAACCAGGAGAATTCATTTCCTCCTTTCATTACGCCCCTGTGGCCTGTGCTGTGTTCATACACAGGTGACAACACCCCCAGAGGCAGGGCTGGTGGGCAGGTGATGTCAAATCCGTGGAAGTTTCCATTCTGGGAGGGTGATTCAGTCGAGAAAGTGGCCGGTGCACCCTCCCTGTTAATGCTCCTAATTCTCCAGCATGAAATAATGCCTCTGATCTCACAGTGTAAGAAAATAGCTCCCACTGGGGTAATGAATATTGTATTTCCTTGCTCTGTGACAAAGACAGCGAAGTGGTGAATCTTTGTGCTTCTGCAGATGCAAATGGTGCTAAGTGGGAATCATTTTTAGATGTACAACAAGTCGTGTCGGAGGAGCAGAAAACCTAAATGTTTATAGGCTGTGCTTTTTTTTTTCCCCCCAATGAGTCACAAAGTGAGCAGCAGTAAGAAAAGAACACCAGACAAAAAAAGGAAATGGGAAAAAAAGGCAGAACATGAGTTAAGTCTGTAAAAAGCTAAATAGCACAGTCACTTGAGAATGATGCTGGCACTTGTTTGGTTATCCCACAGCTTTGTTAGATSTTTTCCTGAAGGATGGAAGCTCCCATGGCTTCATTCACTGGAGCATCTTGTTTTTAGGTGGAGAGGACTGCAGCAGGCTATTGCTGGCTGTTCAATCACTGTGGTTTTGTTGTATTTGCATAAAGTACAGCTATTTCAGACTCTGGTTTTTTGTGACAGCCTCCTGCTTCCTGCTTATCACAGCACAGCAGAAGGTGCTGAAATATTCCCCATTAGCCTAACCCTAACCCTAATCCCATCACCGTGGGTTCCCAGAGCAGAAAGATGTAGGAGCAGCAATGCTGGGATCACCTTGGGATGCCTTTTCCAGCCCCAGTGTTCCTGGAGCTGTAGGATGTTTGACTCAACCCTACCCCAGCCATAACCCTAACCCTGATTTCTGTGGGGAACAGAACTCCCTGATAAGTCTGGGAGGAGACATCACTGGAATTTTATAAATAGGCTGGCAAAGCCAAAATCCACAGGTTTCCTTTTGATTTCTCTCCCATATCTGGGATTGTGAGGGGAAAGATTAAAGATTAATTTCCACATGCATTTTTCATTTCAGCGTGAAGCAAAGTGTTGAGTCCTGTGAATGTGGAAATGTGTTGGAGTGAAATATTTATCTGGGCCTTGCTGCTGGCCACCTTTGACTGTAGATAATGGGAATTTGCTTAACTGGTAGAAGATCAGGTGACTGAGGGAARAGTAACTGAGAAATGGGCAACTGGAAGGTTCCCAAGTGCAGTAAAGAAAACAAGATTTTCATTTCTTTATTATCTTCCTTCATAGCTCTGATGTTAAAATCTTTCTGTTTATGTAAATAGTTCCCAGTCCAATTAAAATGGAAAACAGAGAGTCAGAAAAAGAATCTGAGASGAACAAGAAGAAAAATCAGAGTTTATGGACTGAGGAGTCATTTAATCCAGCAGAGGAAACAGAAAGGTATGAAAAGGGATGGTAAGGCCTGTTTGGCTTTGGGTTGCAAAGATTTAGAATTTTGTTTCCGGCACATTTTAACAAGATCCAGCACTTACAGAAAACTTTAAATACCCTGCTGATTATGACTGTTTYATTTGGAAATTTGCAGCATGAACCTTGTCACCATCGTTTTAAAACCTTTTATTTAGCAGGGCTCACTCTACCCTTGATGATGTTTTGGAAAGGCTGCTCCACGCGGTTCCTGGAGACGAGGAGATCCAAGAACAGCCTCGGGGCCACACTCCTGGGTGAGCTGATCATTTGTTTTGTGTTCAGGGGTTTATTCTGTGCTGTGTGTCCAGATCTGTGCAGGACTTCTCAGAAAATGGGCTGTCACTCCTTGGGGAGTGGAGTGTCAGGGAACTTGCCTGGAGACATCAGTGTGGTCTCTGTACTAAATTGAGAGGGAAAAGAATGTTTTGTTAATACAATTTCCTGTAGGTGGAAAGCAAATACTTCAACAGGCTTGGGAGGCAGTGCTTACTCTTCACAGAAATCAGAGATAATTTGACAGAATGGGCAATTTTTCGAGATAGAGAAAATGTGCGTTAAGAGAACAGAATCATGAAAGCTCTTTGTAAAGAAGAGTTTGTGAAAATGGCTCTGCTTTCATGGCAGCGTATTAGGAAATTTGAAGAACATGGCAGAAGTCGTTTAAACATCATTCTGAGGGAAAGATTCATATCCCAAATAACTTGTTTCCTCTTAGAACTAAAGATCAGAGCCCAGCAGCTCTGAACAACTCCACAGTGAGTGGCCATAAGTCATCCCTAACTTCTGTCTCACTAAGGAACATAAGGCATTCTTGTGTGTGGCATCAGAATTTTCTGTTTCATCCTGTCTAAAAAAAAAAATTAATTAGGATGATACACGAAACTCTGTCATTCAAGGGCTGCAAGCCTGCAGGATCCAGAAGATGCTGGAAGGAAGAATGGAGTGGAGGAAAGCAGAGCCAGGGCTGGAGGCAGAGCACCAGGAAGCTGTGCAGGGACTTCAGCAGGTGCTCTTTGTCTGTAGAGCTGCTGGATGCACCCAGAGTTTGAAATACCCCAAATCTCTGGTGACTTTGGAAACATTGAGGGTAATTTTTCAGTGTAGAAGCCTGGGGGTGACATCTYTGTGCCTGTTGTTTGCACAGCATTAGCAGATTTACCCCTGTTTTCTGTCAGAATTCCAGAACTGAGCTGGCAGGGATTGGGCTGCAGGGATTGAAACCAGGATGGGTTTCTGATCCCCACGAGGGGCCTGTGTGGGGCTCCAGGAGCAGCAGGGCTTGGGTTCTGATTCCAAGTGTGGCTTAAAGGATTGATCAAAGAGCTCTGCAGCACTTGATCCATGTGCTGACAAAGCAGAGCTTTCTCTGGAGTCTTGTGTGATTTTTGTGTCCCTCTTAGTTCTGAGCTGAATTTCCCTGTTTTTCAGACGAGCACCCCAASGATCAGAAATCCCACCCCCAGCAGCAGCTGGCTCCAGCTTCCCCCTTCAGGTGAGACTCCAAGTGAGTTAAACTGGGAGAAACTGTAGAAATTTATGTGTTGCATGAGCTGCATTCCTGTTTCCCATGAAAAAGGGGCAAATCCCATTCCCTCCAACTTGTAGTTTCATATAAGGAAAAAAACAGCTGTAAACAACTGTGTAACCTTTTTTCCCCTCCTTTTCCCCCCCCCACAGGATAATTGTTTTGGATGAGGACTCTCTCCATGATTAAAACAGACAGTGAATAAGTTCTGTACATCACCTGCTTACTGCTGCTTGTACAGAGTTTGTTCTGGGAATTACAGCCCTTTTTGGCCACATAAACAACTGTAAAGCTCAGACTTCCTTTAACTGCAGCAGCAAGTACAGAAGAAAACCGAATGCTCTGTGATCTGATACAGTTTGTACTGGTTTTATGCCATTGTTACATGCACAGGCAGTGCCAATGTTGCAGAAAAGAACTGTTTTCTGCCTGTCACATCCTTATCAAACTGTCTGTGTGGTGTTTTTTGTTCTGCATGTGCACATTTTCATAAGCTAAAGAATTTCTTGCTCTGTTGCATTATGCAGTTTCCAGATTAAAGACAAAATGATTGTAATTCTGTGGGTTGCTGGTGCTGCTCAGGCACTGAAATGTTTCCATGCTGGAGTGTGGAGCACTGTTCCAGCCCATGTAGTGTCTGTTTTTCCTTGCTCATTAAATTTAACAAGGTAATTTCTTGTTTTCTCTTTACTTAGTGCTTTTGTGATCTAGTGTTGAACTGATTTGACTGATTAAAGGGATTAATTGCTGTGCAAAAAGCTAATGAGGAAAAGGCAGTGTTCTCCAGAGATTGCAAGTGCAGCAATATGTTCCCTGCCAGCATCAGACAAGAATATGAAAAGATGTGGTTGTAAATGAGGATACCTGTTGTTTAATTCACCACGTTTTTGGTAGGCCTCATCCAAAAAAACCATCCCTGGATATAACTGAGCTTTGGATTAGAATGTTGATGGGCACAGCAAGTTCATATTTCACATTTCTTGTGATAAATGCTGCTCAGGTGCAGGAGTGAAGATTGTCCCTGTGTGATAGGCACAGGGATTTTGGCTGGGTTTGTACATCTGGGCGTGCCAAGTTGTGCATCTTCATTCCTGTTTTTGTGAGGAAGTGCTCCCAATCTGTAACTGTTTGTTAATTTGGTTTAACAACACTAATAAAAGTTGCCAAGGTTGTCGTGCTGCCATGTGGTTCTTTTTCTGGTTTGGGAGGTTCTTTTTTGGGGTTGTTCTGTTTGGTTCTTTTCTTGTTTTTAAGGCTGCTTCCCATCATCAGAGCGTGGTACAACCAGATAGAGCTGCTGCAGGGAGGATGCTGCAGAGGAGGRAGAGCTTCCTTCAGGGGAGATGAAGAGAAAATAAAAACCTTTCATGTGTTTGTCGTGTTGTGGTGGTGACAGAGCTGGAGSAGAAGTGCCTCAGGATAACAGCAGGGCTTGGGAACAAGGCTCACCCCGGGGTGTGACACAGTTCTGTCCAAGCAAAGGTTTCATATTTTCTAACCCAGCCTTGTACCARCCTGGATTCTCTGTGTGGCACTTCAGTGCTCCAGGCAGAAGGACTTTGTATTCCTGATGGGAGCTGCTGGAACGAGATCCTGCTCCCCACGGCGCTGGGGCTGTGGTACCTGCAGGGACAGAGAGACTCCCCTGGAAAAGTTAAATTGCAAATTTTGATTGTGTGTTCCTGTCCTTGGAGGCTTGTGCCTCGTAACTGAGGGTCACTCCCTCTCACTTTGGGCAGTGTTTTGTTGTGTTTCAGGCTTGTTCCAYGAAATAAAAGGTAGCTGGGGCTGCAGCAGGGTGGTGGAGAGCAGCACCCTGGTGTTTTTACATGCACATTAATTAGCCATCACTTTGGGCTGCAACTTGTGAAACCTCCTCAGCTCTTTGCATTTCTCGTTCTATTTTATCTGTTGGACCAAATGGTGAGCAGACTGTGAACCATTTCCCTATCTTTTTTTAATCTTAATGTGGGGAATTTTTATTTCTGTTGGTGGAGAGCCTTTCAAGTAGCCCCACAGCCTCGCAGATCTCCTTATCGAGGCCGGAACACAACAGAGATTTCAGTTTTTCAGCTGCTTGTACTTTCCCAGATTTAGGTTTAGCACGAACCTAAGTCATCCTGATAACAAAGCACGGGCACAAAAGCTGTAATTAACAGGAACAATTAAACAAGGACCAGTGCAGGACAGCAGAGGAGATCAGAGGGGCCCATCTAATGCTGCTTTTCAGCTTCCTGGAGAATGAAAGGCCAATTAATTAAATTAAAACTGTGATACTGAGCTGTTCTAATTCCTCTCTGAGCCGCTCCTGTGTGAGCTGAGCTGTTCTGCACAGCAGGAAGGAGAGAGGGAGGCTGAGACACAGGGATGGGCATGGGGATGGGCATGGGGATGGGGAAGGGTGTCCCATACCCCGACACCAGGTCATGGAATGGTTTAGGTTGGAAAGGACCATAAAGATCATTTAATTCCACCCTCTGCCGTGGGCAGGSACACCTTCCACCGGACCAGGTTGCTCCAAGCCCCATCCAACGTGTTTATTCCTTTGTACTGGGCTGGTTTGGGGATTTTTATTTTGGAGCAGAGAATCTCAGAGAAAAAAAAAACCAAACCCCCAGTCTCCCAAATCTCATCATCTCCGTGCCAGTGCAAGCAAGGGGGAGTTTGGGGAGGTGAGGAACAACTCGGAGCGTCGCTCCCCTCTGACTCCTGCGTGGCCTTGCTGGACACGGAGGGCAGAGTGAGCCTCGGAATCCTGTGGCTTCTCAAAGCAATTCAGGGCCTCAGGATCAAAGTCTGCGAGACAATTAAGTCTGAAGGCAGACAGGTTTTTTTAGAGATAGGGGAATTGGGTGAAACCCAGTGCCGGGGACTTGCTGTCTGCGATATTGTCTTCAGAATCCTTTCCCTGGGCTCCTCAGTGACAGAATCTGCCTCCAAAACCARAAGGGTGATGGCAGCTGGGGCAGATAAACGTTGTGCTTGGAGATTCAAGATGAGGTGTGAAGCTGCAGAGCCCCATGGAGGCTTTTTTGTCTTTTATTTTGTTCTTGGAGGCTTTGGCATCTCTTGTTTGCTGTTAATGGGCGGTGGTGCCTCTGCTGTGCCTTGGGGCCTGACACCACTTGTGTTTTCACCCTTGCTGGGAAATCAGTGGATTAAGACCTTTCCTTATTGCCTTAAATAAAGCAAAAAATTAACTTTGTGTCTTTGTACTGTTGTTTTTTTTTTTTTTCCCTGGCTTTCTGCTGTGGTGTGTGTGGCACCTGCCACGAGAGATGTGCCAGCTCCAGTAGCAGGAGGGGATGTGTTTTCTGTCACACCCTCTGTCAGCCAGTGAAACAGATGAACTGCTTCGTGTTTATTAGTGTTTATTAGCACAGCCTGCGCTCAAACATTCCTGCTGGATTTGTGCCAGGTTCACAGCATCACCTTGGAGTTCACAACGGGACCAGGCGATGCAGGCAGGGCTTGGGGATGGTGGCAGGCCCTGTTCCACCCGACTCTGGGCCAAACAGCAGCTTGGGATGTTTTGCATTGAGGAAAAAATTTTATTTCGTTCTTGAAAGGCTCCAAATTCTCCGAGTTGAGGGGATGGAAGGGAGGGAGTTCCTCGGGAGAGCGAAATAGTGAAAATCTGCAGTTTCTCCCACGATGGGGATGGCTTCTCTCCCACCAGGGGACCCTGTCCTGTCTTTCCTTGCTGTGGGCTGCTGGGGACCTCTCCAACCCCTGAGAGCCCCCCATGAGCTGCACCCCCAGCCCTGTGTGCTGCCGTGGGTGGGACAGGCAGGATCTGGCAGCAGTCACACGGGSTGGGATGGGGTCACCTTGTTCCTCAGCCCCTCTGCAGCGGGGGTGGCCGGAGAGGTTTTCCTTGTCCCTCCGGGGTGGGACCCRCAGCACAGCATCCTCAGCAGGCAGCTCTGGAACTGGGCAGGGGAGGGGCAGGTTATTTGTGGCAGCAGGAATCTGGCAGCACCTCGAGGCTCGGCGGGCCGGACGCCGGTTGTATTTCGGGAAAGATCTCGCTCTATTCCCAGCCCAGCTCTTGGCGGTTTATGGACAATAAAAGTTTCATTCTGTTTGCTCTGTGCCTTCAACGAGCAGCTTGTGATCCAACATTAACTTGCCTGACCCCATAAAACCATGGAAGCGGAAAATGAGCTCTTGTTCGGGCTCCCGGGCTGCTCCCTCCCTTTTCCATGTGATTCCCCAAATCCTTGCTGCTTACACAGCAACCCCCGGGATCGAGCCTGCCACCCCACTTCCAGATAGGATATCTGGAAAACAGGCTCCTCCGGGTTTTGTGAGCCTGTTAAGCTCTCCAGCAGCCCCAGYGAAGCCGTGGGTGGTCGGTTTGGAGCTCTCTCTCTCTCACCTGCTTGTTCATGAAGACGTAGATGATGGGGTTGTAAACCGTGGCCGTCTTGGAGAAGTAGGAGGGCAGGGATGCGAGGGCYGGCCGGATGACGATGTCCTTGTTGGTGGCCACCACCAGGGCGAAGGTGGTGTAGGGCAGCCAGCAGGTGAGGAAGGCCACCACCATGGCCACCACCATGCGGGTCACCTCCCTCTCCGCCTGCTGCGTCGTGTCCGACTCTCGCTGCTGCGCCGCGGCCTTTGGGACACAGGGAAACGCCTCTTGGCACCTCGGAGCGGCACTGCCATCCCTCGGGGGCCCTGATGGCAGCRCCGGGGGGGGGTGGCAGCTCTGGTGGCTGTCCCAAAAACCTGCCCTGAGGCTCCTCATCCCGACGGAGACGGCTTTGGGAGCGGAAAACCAGGGACTCACCTGAGCCGGGCGCACTTACCGCCCGCAGGGTGAGCAGCAGGTTGGTGTAGGAGAAGAGGATCAGGCTCAGGGGCATCACGAAGCAGGTGACAAACAAGGCCAGGATGTAGCTGTTGTTGTTGCTGCCTCCCGTGTACCAGTTGGGCCCGCAGGAGGTCCTCAGGCCTGGAATGAAGGTCGGGAATGAGCGCGAACCCGTAACGGGCTTGGATAAGGGCTCGGGAATGGCCTCCAAAACAGCCCTGCCACCCAAGCACCTCTCACTTTYCCATCCCCAAAGGCCTGGAGATCAGGAATAGTGGGGTATTGGATAGCTGGCTGCCCTCTGTGATTTGTTGTGGGGTTGTGCCAAGCCCCTACAAAAGCAGATTTTGGTCTGGGTGCAGCTCCTGGCTCTGGTGTGAATGTGTCAGAAGGGCTGCAGAGCATCCTGCGCTGGGGAACTCCCAAAGAGCATCCCCCAGGAGAGGATTATTGGCTGAGCAAGCAGGAGATATTAACAGGAGATATTAACAGGAGAGATTAACCCTTTCCACTCCAGCACGGCCAGTCTCCAGCCACCCCATGCATGAAAACAATGCAAGAAGACAACACAGAAGATTCTGACACCTTCCCTACCTTCAGGCACGTAGCTGCTCCAGCCCAGGAGGGGAGGGGTTGTCCAGAGCAGTGCCCAGCCCCAGGTGAAGGCACAGCCGCTGGCAGCGTGCCGGCGCCGGAACCGRAAGTCTCCCAGGGGCCTGCAGACCACCAGGTACCTCTCCAGGGCCAGGACGGCCAGGGACCACAGCCCCACGATGCCTGGGGGGACAAGGAGGGGTTGTGCCTCGGGGACAGGCCCTGCTGCCCGTGCTGGGGTGGGGTGGATGATGGTTCGGAGCCGTTCCGGTAAGTGTTGCCCTAACAAGGATCCGGATGTTTTCCGTGCAGCAGGGAGAACTGTGGTATTTGGCCCCTGAAAGCTCTGATATTTGGCACTGTTTTTTTTCTCACAGCAGGGACGACTGTGATATTTGGCCCTTGGAAATGAAGCTGGCGATGGGTGTCTGTGATGCCTTGCTACAGCAGCAGAGTGTCCCCAGCGAGAGGGTTTGTGCCGTTCCCTGTCCCCGGTGCACACCCACCCCCAGAGGTGCTGACAGAGCAGCAGGAAATGCATCCCAAGCAAGGATTCCCCGTGTCCCCCAGTGCYACTTCCCACTCTGTGAAGATCTGACACAGCGTGGGGTGCCCTGGCACAGCCAAGCATCTCCCCCACCCTTCCCTGTGCTAAGAGCTGAAGGACTCGAGTTCACAACACTGACTTTAGGTGGTCAAACATCCCCAAGGCCCCTCTGGTGAACCCAAAAGCACCAACCACAGCCCAAGGCAGGTGCCCAGCCCACATCCTCACCCGTGAGGGACACCATGAACGGTGAGACATCCCCAAAATCCCTTTGCTAAACCCAAAAGCACCAACCACAGCCCAAGGCAGGTGCCCAGCCCACATCCTCACCCGTGAGGGACACCACGAATGGTGAGACATCCCCAAAATCCCTTTGCTAAACCCAAGAACACCAACCACGGCCCAAGGCCGGTGCCCAGCCCGCGTCCTCACCCGTGAGGGACACCATGAAGCCCTCCAGCTGGCAGAGGCGCTCCCCGAAGGCGAAGAAGCCGCGGATGTTGTTGGAGAGGCTGACGGAGCTGCCGCACAGCGTCACCAGCAGGTTGGCCACGGCCAGGTTCACCAGGATGTAGTTCAGGGGCGAGCGCAGCCTCCTGTGCCTGAGGGACACGGCGATGACCAGCCCGTTCAGCACCGACGCCGAGGCCACCACGAGCCCCATGAGCGCGGCCACCCACAGGTACGCGGCCCTGGGCGCCTGGTGGGGCCACTGGGGGCCGTCGAAGGGCCCCGGGGTGGCGTTGCTGGGGGGCTCCCGGGAGAATTCCATGGAGCGGCKGSAGCGCCCGGAGCGGGTGAGATGCCCGAAAGCGGAGCCCCTTTATAGGGCAGGAGGGTCTGACGTGCCCCGGAGCAGCTTGGCATTCAAATAGCTTAAGCTTTATTTTAATCTGGAGGGTTTGTCCTCCCTCCCTCCCTTTTTATAATCAGCTCTTTATTCCGGAGGGGATAAAGAGTGACTTAAACAAAAATCTGATGGCTGAAGAGAGCATCATTTAATTGAGTAAATATTTTTTTCCTTGTGCTTGCCAGCTGTGTTCTCCCGTGAGCCCAACCTCGGCACCTGGGACTGGACATCATTCCCTGTGCCCTGGGTTTGCTGGGCTTCAAGGCTACTAATTACATACATAAATATAAATATATATACATATAAATGTATTATATATACTACATCGGGCCATATATATGTATTTTCTCCCTCTGCATATTCTTATATATATAGACTTACAAGTATATATATATATATATATATATATATATATGTATATATACACACACTTCTAAAGTATTTATACAGTATTTATCCTCCATTGGGCCAAGCAGCCCTCAACGCTCTGGTTTAAAACCATTTCTCCCCCAAATCCAAAAGCAGCATCACCACCAGCATCAACCTTTTTTTTTTTTTTTTTTTTAATTTTTTTTTTTTTTTAACCTTTTTATTTTCGGTTCTCGTTATAAATATTAACAAATCTGACAAAAAGTACACAGATAGGTAATACTGAAATACAAAAGTCTTTCTGGGTGCAGGTGAGGACGATTTCTGCAGCCTTCACATGGTAGCAAAACATTGGTATCAAACATTTCACGAGGCCTGGCATGACAACCACCAACTCTGCATGCAGCTGGGACGGAGGGACGGAGCGTCCACTTAGAAAAGACTGGGATACAAAGTGAAGGAACCCACACACACRTGTCCTACCCCACCTCAGGCATAAACCAGTTTCACAGCAAGATAGGCTGGAACAAAGGACGGATTGAAAGGGGCTCGGCGAGAAAAGGGAGGCACAGCCAACCTGGTGCTCCTGGAGCTTYCCTGGAAGCTCAGACTCCAAACCAGGTTTTAAGGTGCTGGACCAGAAAGGATTAGTGGGAACATCCGACTTGACAGGCTGCCAGCATTCAAATAAAATCCATGCATATCTGCAGGAGGCATTACAAATATCAAGTTGTTAAAAAAAAAACCCCCTGTGAACGTCGATTTTTGCTTTTATCCCCCCCCATGTCAAACAAGGTGTAACACGATCGTCGCTTCGAGAAGTAAACGTAGGTTTCCAGGGATTCCATTGCTTCCCAAGGAAAAAAAAAAAAGAAGTTGGCAACACGTGCACAGGGCTTGGAAGCTGAGCGTAATTGAGACTCGTGGGGAAAGAGCAGCTCTTCCTAAGAAAACATTGTTTAAAGGCTTCAAAAATTTTGGGCAAGGCGCAGGGATTCGTGGAAAGTTTTAGCTCGTCCCACCGGGCGTCCGGTGGGATGGGGATGTGGAGACTGGCCAAGGYGGACCACGATATCTGGGATTTTTATGATAATATTATCATATTATTATCATGCCATACATGGAAATTTGGTTTGGATGCTGTTTGAGGCAGAAAATGGACCGACCTGACGGCCACGCCGGAGCCAAGCATCTCTACAAACACGACTCCAGCTCAGCCCCAGGGCTCGGYGTCTTCATTATTTAATGGGTTGGAACTGGAAAAGGATGAATAAGGGAAAAATGATGGAAAAATCCAGCCTGAAAGCTGGCTTTGCTGGACAAACAGCCGTGCTGCTGCGAGGTGTGGTTTCACTAGGAAAGAGGCTGCTGCCCATCCTGGGCAGCAGGAACAGCCAGGGTGCTCCACTGAGCTTTTGATTTTGCCTCCCACACGTGAAGCTGCCCGATCCCAGGAGGAAAGCTGCGGCGTGCACAGCTCTGCTGATTCCCTGTTACTGGAGAGGACGAGCATGCCATTCCTGGAAGGAAAGCGAACACTCTTTCCAGGTTACCGGGGACACAACCGTTCCAACGGGGGAGCTTTGAATGCGTAAAAGGCTGCTTAGGCCCAAACCACAGAGACTGACAAACCACCAGAGATATGGCACAGTTCCCTCCAGGAAACGGTTCCGGGTTTTGTGTGTTTTTAGGGACGCCTTCGGCCGACGCCGGACACACGGACGCAGACGGACGCGTTCATTTTTGCCACTGACTTGCGAGGCAGCGAGGAGGTGACTGAGGAGAGCCAGGATTCGGGAGAGGAGCCAGGCTGCAGGGCATGCAGGTGTGCACACTGGGGGTGTGTGTGTGTGTGTGTGTGTGTGTGTGCACAGCACGCTCGGGGCCGTGAGTGCGTCGGGGGGCAGAGAGGCGTTCTGGAAAAGCCCCGGGAGCCGGGACGGGCCGGGCGGAGCCGCCGCCTTCTTCCCTGGGAAGGGGTTCCCTGCGGCCGGGCCGTGGCGTGGGGGGGGTCCCGCTCTCCCAGCTGCCCCGYGGTCCCCCGTATCCAGAGCTGGGAGCAGTCCAGAGGCCGCGGGGCCGCGGGCTCAGTCGCTGAGGACGGCGCCCGGCAGCTCGTTGGTCAGCGTGTGCCAGCGCTCGATCTTCTTGTCCTTGTTCTTCAGGCAGTCGAACCAGTGCTTCAGCCTCTCCCCTTTGGCATTAATTCCTAACACGACTCCGCCTTGGGAGAGAGACAGAGAGAGAGGGAGAGGCGGGAGGGAGCGTCAGCCCTGCGAGGGATTCCAGGGAATGCTGGAGGATGCAGGTGATTCAGCAYCCTCACGGCATCCCACCTGACGTGACACGCAGACAAACACAGCGCGTCTGCCTTCCCAGCCCTTCGTGGCTGTGACCTGGGACCTATCCCAGGCAGTGCCCCATCCCAGGCAGTGCCTCATCCCAGSCAGTCCCCCTCTCCCAGCCAGTCCCCCTGTCCCTTGTGCCAAGGGCTCACTGCAACCCCAGCGGCTGCAGGAGGCACGGGGCACTCGTCAGTGATAAATCACAGTGACCAGGAACAAAATCACAACAAGCCCAGGCATCCAACGGAGATAAATGAAACCTCCCTGTTAAAGCTGCTTTTTACTCAGAGGAAAACGTCTGAAAACAGAAGGGGAGAGGCAGGCACATCTTCTCCCTGCTTGGATGCTCCRTGAGGGGCTCAGGTGTGGGAGAGGGAGAAAAGCAGAACCGAAAGCCAGCAAGGATGGATGTGGGGATGGAGAGCAAACGGAGAGGCTGGAGAGATGCGGAAGAGCAGCAGATGAAAAAATAAAGAGGCACAGCCAGCGAAGATAAATGAAACAGAGGCCAAAGAGACCTTCTGGAGCGTGCACTCACCTATGAAATCGTTTGATTTCCCAATGTCGTAGTCCCACACGGTGACTTCCAAGGTCTTTTTGGCCAGGTCGCCGTGTTTGATCTCATAGCAGAACTCCTGGCGGGGAGCAGAGATGGAGTCAGGATGAAACAGAGCCTGGGRCTGCCCATCCTCCTCCTCAGGCTTTGCCACCCACGGAGAGCCCAACCCTGGTCCCTCACACAGTGACTAAGGTGGGGATGTTTATCTTTAAAATCCGAGGACGGAGAAAAGCCCCTGGGTGAGGACCACACCCGCCCCAAACCCACCTCATTGAACTCGGGGTTCAGCGTTTTCTTCTTCACYGCTGTCTTGTGCTTGGATTTCTTGTCCTCATCTGGTTTCAAGTAACTGCAAAGAGATGGAAGCAGCCCAGTGGGGCCAGTGAGGAGGGCAGGAGGCCACGGGTGGGACGTCTGTGGCTACAGGACCAGCTCCCAGGTGGAGCCAGGGTGAGGTGGGGGGCTGAGCCCCCTGAAGCTCCAGTTCCCTCCTCCCCTGCTCTCCCCTCCCCAAAATGCTGGGGCTGGCTGGGAGGAGGCAGCATTTCCCCTCAGAACCAAGCCAGTCGCTGGCTGCGATCAGAGAGCACCGATTATCCCATCTCCAGTCCCTAGGGGACACTGGCACTGCACACACGCTCCCAAAACCACTCACTCCCAGCCCAGGACCAGCCCAGGCTCGGGGCTGTGGGACTGGTCTGCCCATCCAGAGCCTCTCCAGGAGGCAGGAACCACATGCAGACTGGGAAAGGGAGCAGGAGTGAGCGTGGTGGCTGCAGCCTCATGCACTGCTGTTCCCTGCAGAYATCCTGCAGCGCAGCACCGGAGCTGGAGAGCAAACAGGATTAAAGTGTCACCAGGCACAGAGGGGACCCGAAACATGGGCCAGGCCAAGGCCAATCCATCTTGGGTTTGTGGCCGTGCTGYGCCTTTAAGCATCGGTTCTGCTTCCTTGCTGCACGCTCCAGATCTTGCTCATAATTAAAAAATCAGGGCTTGTACCGAGCAGCATCGCTTGTCTGTCTGCTCTGATCCCAGCCCTGCAGATAAAATCTCCCGTGGATGGCACAGGGGACACCCAGAACCTGCTGGTTACGGTGGGAATTGCGTTGCTCAGGGACTGAGATTCCAACGGGCATTAAAAAAAGCAAGAGGGGATTCTTATACAAACACCTCCACCCCTAAAGGACAATTAAATAAAGAGGTGAAAGTGTGCTGCTGATAAACTCCGTTRCTGATCTCCCAGGTGTGGTTTATCCCAATAATTCTGCCTTAAAATCCTTGAAAATGCCCAAGTTGGAGCCGGCACGGTGGGGACAGGGAGGCAGGATGGGGACAGGGAGTGCTGCTGCTCCTTCCTCTCCACGGCCACTCCTTCTTCGCAGAGAGCGAGTTTTAAAACTGCCATCCCCCAAAAACCCCAGGAGCTGTGGGGATGAGRCAGGACACCCACTCCTGCGCCGCTGGGTGACACCCACCCCCCCCCATCAGCCACGCCCGAGTGCCCCTGCCTGCTTTGGGCCACCACCTCTGTCCCCGGGGCCACGTCCCTGCTGCAGACCCGCCGGGAGCTCCGCACAGCAATTCCCCGGGAACAACGGGAATAACGCGCTCCGGGCCCGCTCCGGCAGCTGCCCCGACGCCCTCACTGGCATCCCCTCATGAGACCAATGAATCCCCGCGGCGGGGGAGGGCCCGGCGGGGGGGTCACACTCACATCTTGACGTAGGGGTCGGAGTAGCCGTTGGCGTCCATGGCGGCCAGGTGGGCGCAGCGCACGATGCCCACGAGCAGGCCCTGCTTCTGCGAGCTGTACTTGAGCGAGATGAGGATCCTCCCGCGCTCCTCCAGGGACTTGTCCTCTGTTTTATCTATCTGGGGAGGGAACGCACCCAGTCCGGGGGGCTGGCCCGGGATGCGGCCGCGGCCGGACGCCTCCCCGGCCGAGGGACGCTCTCCCCCCGTCCCTGAGCGTCAAAGCCGAGCCGCTCCACGCTCCCGGTGCCGCCGTGTCCGTGATCCCGGGGTGGGATGAGGCTCTGAACATGCCCCCACTCACCGGCAGCTGCTTCTCCAGGCAGATGTTGAAGTTTTTGGTCTGGTTGGGCTTCAGTTTCTTGAGCGGGATCCTCGTCTCCCCGATGAACTCGTTGTGGCGGAACTTGTCCTCGTCGCACACCGAGATCCTGCAGGGGCACGGGGTCAGCGGGGACGCTGGGGACAGGGGAGGGGATGGCCCGAGGGAAGGGGCTGCCCCACTGCACTGCAGGTCCCCCCAGGGAGGAGACGACTGAGGTCACCCTTCCCCAGGCCGCGGACGGGGCACGTCCTCTGCAGGCAGCCGGAAAACAGCTGGAATGCAGCTGGAATGCATCCCACTGCAGGCACAGCCCGGCCAGGGCAGCTCGYGGAGTGAGCCCCTGCGTCTAAACCCACATCACACCCCAGGCACTGCTGGAAAAGCAAGCGGGAGCCTCAACCCTCCTAATGACYCTTCCATTAGAACATCAAAGTCATCAGTGATTAAAGCAAAATTATTCGGAGTTGCTGCCAGCCCAGCTGCTTTTTGCCCAGGCACGGAGGCTCTTCCTCAACCCTCCCTTGGTCAGCGCAATCAGGAGAAGCCTGCTTCCCACAGGATTTCTTCCCGAGGAGCTGGGGCACTGCTGGGAGCGTGGCAGTCCCAGGGAGRCCCTGGCTGCCAGTCTGGGACACAGAGCGCGGCTGGCACCTCCTCCCCCACCAAACAGACACGACCACGAGGGATTTACACACCCAGCCCGTGGAAAGCATCACACCCCGGCCAGGTGGAGCTCTCCAGCCCCGTGGGCTCCCGGGATCCCCCGTGTGACAGCGGCCGCATCCCAGGGCGGTGACTGCGGGGCTGAGCCGAGGCTGTTTTCCATGGAAAAGCCGTAAATGCCTTTCCCTGAGCTGGCAGCTAATGAGTCATTTCTCTGCTGCTCCCCAGCCCTCTCTGGGCGTCGGGAGAGGCGACGGAAGAGCAAAGTTAAGGCTTGCAGGGAGCCTCTGCTGGCAGCTCCCGAAATCCCASACAGGGACCAGAAGGAGCCTTAAAGGAGCAGCTGTTCCCCAGCAGTGCTGTCTGGAGCTGCTGACAGGGAAAGCCATCCCATCCCCCTCCAAAGGGAGCATCCTGCATCCCCACTGGAGCCGTGCAGGGACTGGCTGGGCTCCCTGACCGTAAAGGAACGGCGTTTCCCTGCCTTCCTTTCTCCTTTTTGAACTAAATGTTCCTACAGTGTCTCCTCATCCACTTGGTGGTTTGGGGGGAAAACTGATTGTTTTCTCTTTCACCCATTCCCATTGGTGCCCCTTTCCCACGGGTGGCACCTCTGCCTCCAGGGACCACACAAGGAGGGGGAAAAGGAATTAAAGATAAATAGTGCCCTGTGATCCCACCTGAGAGCAACTAATTGCACAGCACACCCCTGGCCTGCTCAGTATCTGGATGGGTTATCCATGGATGGTTTATCGATGGATGGTTTATCTCTAGATGGTTTATCTGTGGATGGTTTATTCATGGATGCTTTGGTGGCTCATCCAAGGATGGTTTGACCATCCTCACGCTCCCAAGTGAGTAACAGGGAAGCGAGGAAACCGTGGGGTTGTCTCAGTGCCACGGCACAAGGATCATCAGGGCAAGGGAGCAGCAGGGGAAAAAATAATGGGAAAAAAATATTTTGGGGGGGAAAAAAAATAATAAAAATAATACRAGCAGGAAAACAGGGAATGCTGCTCTCCAGAAAACTGTAGCTGGATGCAGCGTTACTATAGATACCCACRGAAAAAAACCCACCCCACCACAAGAGTGAAATCCTCAAAGAGAATCTCAAACGCAGGCGCGATATTCCCCATTTCCTGTCGTGCTCCTTGTAAGGAACAAAACCAACAAAGGAGCAGCAGCAGCAGAGCCAGAGCCAACGCTGCACTTGCCAGGAGTGTGCACCTCCTGTTCATCTGGGCAGAGCTGGGAGGACAGGAGGGGACAGGAGGGGACGTGGCCTCACAGGGAGCTGGAGGATCTGTTGGTACACCCAGGAATTCTTGAGTGGTGCTGGCTCCTGGGCACTCAGGGAGAAAGGATTTGGGATGGTTTTACCTCTTMAAAACGTGAGTAACAATTCTCCTGACAATGTCCAGATACACCCCAGAAGCACAGCAAGATCCCAAACACAGTGTCCTGCTTGCTGTGGAGACCCAGGAGCCTCAGGATGGGCAGAAGCCCCGGAAGGAGACATGGAAAACTCCAGTGGCTCATCCCCTGTGGAATGGCATTTCCAGCTGGGGCAGGCTGGCCGTGCCATGGCCCATCAGCGAACCTGAGGCAGATGAGCAGGAAGCTCCAGCTCCCTTTGGAAGAAGGCATAATGCAATCACACCGGCTGGAATTYTATTACGAGGAATCGACGCGATGGAATTTTTATGGCCCGGGTTAGAGGATCAGCTCCGTGACAAACAGCACAAGACGCCTCTGGCTGCCTCGTCCACCTTCCACCCCGAGCCTGTAGCTCAGGATGGCCCCTTCACCCCCTCCTCGTCTCTCCTCATTAACCCCAATCCCTCCAGCTCCACGTTGGGTTTGATGTCCTCACGGTGGGGTCCTGATCTTTACATTAGGGGCTGTGAAAACCACCTTGGAAGAAAACTCGGCATCGAATGCACAATCACTGCTCATTAGACTGCTCCTCCCTCCCACTCAGCCCGGGCTCCCGGGTTACAGCCCTGACTCACCGCGGCTGACTCACGGCTCCTGCTCTCACTCCAGCTCCTCCGGCCCCTTTCCCGGYGTGGAAAGGGGGGAATGGGGGTCAGCAAGGACCCTTTTCCACAAAACACACACACAGCAGAGCCTGAGGATGCATCCCCCGCGTGTTCAAGACCCCTTACGGCCCCTGCAGCAACACRGGAAGCTCTCCGTGAGGAGCAGGTGATGCCAGCTCGGTTTAAGGGCAGGTGACACCAGGCAAGGAGAGGAAAGAACATCTCGGGAAAGCCCAGCTCTCCGAAAAACACRAGGAGAATTGGGTGCTGGGCTCCACCACAAAACACCTCGAAGWCTGGGCACAGAAAGCACAGCAGGAGTGAGTTATAATTACAAGAGCACCTGCACTTCCAAGCCAGCCTCACTCACCCGGAGCAAAGCGATTTGGGACCCCAAACCTTGAAGTGCCTGCACTCTGCCTATTAGTCCTGATCAAATACTATTTTCTGAATAATATATTTAATGAGTCATGATGTTTGTCAAACACATGATTAAACAAAGAATTCCTGGCGTTCGTGGGCTAGCTGAGTATTCCATGAATAATGCAACACCTCGCCAATATATCTGGATATGAATAATTGTATCCAATATCTGGCCAGCTGGGATATTTATTATGAATGCAATTTATTTATTGCATATTACATGTATTATTTAAATGGAGGAAAGTGCATTCTGCCTATTCCACTTTCCCCTGCAGCATTTCTCTCTGCCTGCCCCTGGCACCCACCCTGGCTCCCCACCGCCGGGCACGGCTGTGCTCGGAGTCCGGGTGGGAATGGGGACTGCAGGGTGGAATTTCCCGTCCCCAAGCCCATCCATCCGTGCACCCCGAGCCCAGCGTGTTTTGCACGGCTCTGAACTCGCCTTCGCCCGGGAGGGTGGGTGGTTTCATCCCTGCTAAGCCTTGGGCTACGCTCAGGGATATTTAATTCGGTGAATGGATGAGACCTTTCCAGATCCTCCCACCTGCTGCTCTCCACGAAATCCCAAATATCTGGTGTTTTTTTGAGGGGGTTGGTTCATTAACAGAATCCTGCAATTAGCTGGGCTGCCTTCACCTCTCCTTCGCCCTGGGGGGGGTGAACCTTGATGGCTCCTGGGCTCTGTCACAGCAGAGTCACTCGTCCAGTTTGGACAGTGCCACACGGGGATGAGGACCCTGTCTGGGAACGACATGGAGCTGGCATTTTGGGCAGGAGGGGATCCATTACCCGGCTCTCTGGGATGTCCCTCCTCCAGCTGCTCTGACAAATGCCACCCATCCCCTCCCCAGGCCCTGCCAGAGAGCCCCAGGCCAGCCCCACCCCCCAATCCACGCTGGACACGTCCCCCCAGGTGGGCAGGGAAGATTTCTGGCTGCTTTTCCAGCTTTCCTGACGCATCTCCAGGCTGCAGGGAGGCGAAGGCTGGCGGCAGCTTTGATCTCCGCCTTTATTTTTACATTAAAGAGACTCGGGAATGGCGTTCCCTGCCCCTCCCTGCATCTCAGCACCAGGGGGGCTCCGGGGGAATGGTCACCGCCCAGACCGAGGGGAGCATCACTGATGCTCTTTCAAGCGCCTCCAGCYGCCTGGCAGGAGCCTCTCTGGGAAAAGCAGCGTCCTCCTGGCTTTGAAGCCGGCTTCTCCTCGTGGAAAAGGAGATGTTTTGAGGAGAAGGTGGATGGGTGAAGCGGAGCCCCCAAGGCAGGACAATACATGGAGGTKTTTCCTGTGGGAAGCAGCTCTGGGAGAGCAAAGGGCCATCTCATAGGAGAGAAACTGCACAAGCCACAGCAAAATACTGAAAGATGGTCGGTTTAGATGGGATATTGGGAAGAAATTCTTCCCTGAGGTTGCCCAGAGAAGCTGTGGCYGCCCCATCCCTGGAAGYGTCCAAGGCCAKGYTGGACAASCTGGGATAGTGGAAGGTGTCCCTTCCATTGGGTGGAACRAGGTGATCTTTAAAGTCCATCCAGCCACATTCCCCCAAGGAATGAGGGGTCCCAGGCGGGGTACAGGGGTCCATGCACRGTGTTGAGCTTTGGGGAGGGCACAAGGAGCTCCACAACACCCAGGCTGGCAGGCAGGAATGGGACGTGGCAGCRCGGGATTTCTGTGGGGAGAAGGGCAAATCCAGCCCTGTTCATCCCCCATCCCACAGCTCCCTGCTGCCTCCAGGATCACGGCCCTTCCCAAGGGAGAAGCAGCTCCCAGGGCCCTGAAGGGGTGGGGGTCAAGCCCTCCTGCTCTCTATCTCCTTCCTGCAAACAACTGAGCCGAATATCTCGCCACAAACCGATTTCCATGCTCAAGGAGGCTGCGAACTGGGAAGCCTGGAGTGAAAAAACACCCACCAACAACCACAACAAACCCGAGGCTTTCCAGCCCCACCAGCCTGCAGCGCTTCCAGCATGACTAACGCTTTCCGAGCGAAATAATAAAYCCACGGTGCCCAATTTCCCATCTCCACAGGTGGGCTCTGCCCCGCCTCACCTCCGAGCGGGACCTCTCACGAGGCAGCTTTGTGCTCTTGGAGCGTGGGGAAAATCACAAACTCCCGGGAARCCCGCAAACGAGGAGGGTGGCATTCCAGCCGGGGAGACGGCAAAGCCCCGAGTCCTCGGAGAAGGATGMGAAATCCTTTGTTTGACAGCGGATCTTACGGCAAATCCTGCGGCGCGGGCCCTGATCAGCCGAGGCCGCCCACGCTCCCTGCCCTCATCCAGGCGGGACAGCGGCCAAGACGGGAAAATCTTGGCATTCCCGGGCGTCTGCTCCCTGCGGAGCATCGTTCCAGCTCYGCCACGCTGCCCCTGCACACCCCCAGCCCCACACAAGCTCTCCCAGCCCCTGTTGGGAGGGGCTGCCACAGAGAATGGACTAACAGGATGGAATAATGGAATAAATACAGACACTCTTCATTCCATTAGACAGTAATTCACAGGTGCCTGCAGCCTTCTCCCGAAAACCTCAGCTTCCAAAGGGGCCCRGAACTTCCCTGAGGAGATTTTCTCAGCAAGACACGACCGCAAAGCCTTAAATACGACCGTGAGAGCTGGGCACGAAGAGGTTAAACCCAAACCACCCAATCCTCTGCAGGCAGGAGCCAGCCAGGGCGTCCTGGAGTTAGCACTGGAGCAGGAACAGGCTCCTCGTGGGCTATCCCAGCCCAGGCTGCCTGTCCATCCGGCGTCAGTCACGGCAGGGGTGATGGATGCGAGCGGGGCACGGCACCAACCCTGGGCTCTGCTGGGGATAACTCACCCTGCTCTGCCCCCAGCAGCACTGGCACCCTGGGGGTCCTTGTGGGGAGYGGTCCCTGGGGTGGGGAGCRGTCCCTGGGGTGGGGAGCACTCCCTGGGGTGGGGAGGGGCGCCTGGCACGGTGCAGAGGGAGGGGAAGGGCCCCGCGTGCCCCCGGCCCTACCGCAGGGTCTTGCGGATCATGTCCTCGTCGGTGATGCCGTAGTAGGTGAGGGTCTCGTTCCACGTGGGGTTCAGGGTGTTGCGCAGCGTTTTGGTCCTCAGCTTGTTGGCCTGGGGAGGCAAAGGGGGGTGGGGGTCAGCGGGGTGAGCCCCARGAGGCTGCCTGGGCAGGGGAGGAAGCCTGGTTTGGAGATGGAGGGGCAGTGGGTGCCCTTGCTGTTCTGCCCCGGCGCTGTGACTCAGCTGATCCTTGCTGGGGTGGCCCAAACCCAGCCCGAATCCAGCAAGAACCAGCGGGGCAGGGACACAGCAGCTCGCTCATTTGCCAAGCAATCCAAGCCCACATCCTGGAAACAGCCAGAAAAATGGGAATCTTGGCAGAGCACGGACCAGGATTTCATTTAAGCAGTAGGAGAGAGCAAGAGAAGGGGAAAAAAAAAAACAAACCTTTTTGGATTCAATAAAAAATTCYGATTTGCTGTTCTGGCTGTTTGTTTGCATTCCTGTGCTCCCAGCACAGCTCTTGATCCTGCCTGGCTCAAAACAACTTCCCTGACAGGCGTTTTGTCAGCACCAGCAACTCCTTCTGCCGAGTGGGAGGACGGGGACGGCAGGGATTGTGTCCCCAGCACGGATGGGACACCCTGGCACACACCCCCATCCCCAGCTCGGGGGACATTGATCTCCCTGCTCCCTGAGCCCYCCCCGCTTCTGGGGAGAGGAGGAAAAAGGGGCTGAGGCTGCAGATTGGGCTTCTCCAGCAGGCTCCCAGCCTGGCACAGCCTGGCACAGCAGCGATTTTCCCTCTAATTAGGTGTCAGACAGCTCAATCCCTGCCTCAGCTGCTGCTGGGCATAGGAAACTCTCAGGACATCAATACCTTGGAGTTGTCTTGAGGATCTCTATGGGAAGCTGCTACATTCCCCACCTTGGGTCCAGCAGCCCTGAGTGACCAGGACAGCAGCGAAGTGCCCCGGTGGCACCCACAGCCTGCTCAGACCTGTGGGTACCAGATCCTGGGGTCAAGGCTCTGGGGATTGGGATGGAAAGTGGGTTTAGCCACATGACGGGCATAACCAAGCAGTTACAACTGCCCTGGGAAGGGACACGACCGAAATCAGAGGAGCTGAGCTCCGGGAGGGCCTTTTTCTCCCATCTGGAATGACTCAGGAGCCAGCAACCAGCTCACGTGGAGAGCTCTGCTYGGGGAACGAATCCAGCCCTGCTTCCCACAGCTCTGCCACAGGTGCCTGAGAGCCCAAATCTGGGACAGAAACACCCCAGGGACTCAGGGACTGTCCTGCTGCTGGAACAACTGTGCAGGAACATCCAGCCCAGCACAAACCCACGATCTGCCCAGAGCTGCTCCCCTCTCCCAGGGCAGATGCGGGCAGGGCTGTTGGGAAACAAGGCACGGAGATGGAGCAATCCAGAGGCAGAGGGGGCAGGGAGAGGGTCCCCCTCCCATGGCTTGTGGATCTGCAGCTCCTGTGTCCCCCCCCCCTCCAGCCTCCCCACTCTCCAGGAGCTCCAGCAGAAACGCTAATCAATGGATTTGCAAAACATGGGAATGACTGATAATATCCCTGATAGGAGCGCTCCCGGCTCTGTTTGCAGAGGAGCTGGGAATGTGGTTAAAAACTCCCTCTGCYGCCCCGAACGTTGTGAATTAATCCAGCTGAACCGTAACAGGCAAATACACCTCCCAAAAAAAAAAAGGATCTTTCCTTTCGTGTGGAATAAGAGGGGAATTAATATTCCTCACACACACGTTTAGCATTTAAATTCCACGTCCCCRTCACTTACACCAAGCTCTCACCACACATCAATATCTTTAATTACTCTTCTCTCCAGCAAAGCGCTGAACCTGAGGAGATGGAAATATTTCCCTTATGATTTATACTCTGCTTTATTATGATCTGAGGGGTTTTAAATGCGAAAGGAAAAGGGCAAAATAAAAAAAAAAAAGAAAGAAAATTAAAAGGGTCTGATTTGTTTATAGCTGAGATTGTTTCACTCGGTGCTTCCCGGGGGCTCCTGGAGCGCGGCATTCCCACCCTCTGCTCCCAAGGCAAGGAATCGGGGCTGGCACCTGGCTCCCAGAAGGGCATTTTCTACCCCTAAAAGGATGGATCCAACCCCAATTCCTACCTCCTGCTCTCTCTGAGCACCTTTAACTCAAGAACCACGCAGGACCCTTGTGGTCTGGGTGCAGCAGCCAGCAGCCCCTGGGTGAGGAGCTTCTCCCAGGCCTGATTTCCAAGGAAAAGGTGCAGCCCAAGGAAAAGGAGGAGAAGTGAAAAGGTGTCTCACCTTGCTGGCTCCGGGAAGCAAGTGCAACTTCACGTATGGATCAGCCAAACCATTGTGGTCCATTGGCTTCAGGCCCTGGAGAGGGAACAGCAGAAAGGAGCCAGGATAAGAGCAGGASGCTGGGCAGGCAGGGTGGCTTCACAACCCATCCACCAGCGCCTGCTTCCCCGGGATATTGCTGGTCCGTGGAGAAATTGTGGCTTCCCCAGGATGTGGGAAGGAGGGGAGCGTGGCTTCTGCAGGATCCAGGCTGTGCGGATCCTCATCCCAACGCTGTGTGCGGCTCCCAGGAAGGGCTGTGGGAAGCTCCTCACCTGYGCTTGGCACCATCCCCTCCTCCCTTCCAGCAGCCGACTCTGCCACCCTCATCACGATTAATTTGGGGGTGAAGCAAATCAGCAAATCAGTGATTTGCCAGGCTTGAAATTACAGGGTTCTGTCATTTAATAATTGCTTCTGAGCAAACACACACCTCTGCTGTTGTGGTGCCACTTCCCAGCGCTCCCAGAGGGTGTGATAGCACCTACCTCCTCCCAGTTATTAAGGAGGAACAGCTCCAGGCCAGTGGGAGGCTGGTGCCAGCCAAGCGCTGTGGTGTWTGCAGAGAAATCTGGGGTTAAATCCAAGGAAACACTTGCCGCGGCCATTCCTGATGGATTTTCTACAGGAACCTCACGGCTCTTAAAGGATGATGTGGATCARGTTTGTTGTAGTGATGCCCTGGAGCTGATCCTGCTTTGGGCACAAGCTGTGCCTCTGTTCCTCTTCTAAACCACCTGAAAATTATCCAGGGGTGATGCACAAGCCCAGCCCAAAGCCATAACTGCACAGGCTGTGTGGAAAAAACTCCACAGGGCAGGGAAGCAACTCAGGAGCATGAAAAATGGAGCTTAATCTTTACCAGTCCTAAGCAGAAATGAGAATGGCTCCACGGTGGAAGTCCTTGGATCGTTTCCAGCCTGGCTGTGGGATCCCTGCAGGAATGATTGCTGAAGGCAATCCTGTGCCTGGATCAGAGAGGGTTCCTCTGCAGAGGTACCCACCCAATCCTGGCTCCAGCCCGGGCACGGAGACRAGGCTGGGGGTGCTGAAGAGTTTTCACAGCCTTTTTGTGATGAGCAGAGTGCTCAGTGCCTGGATAATGAGRGTGTGCAGCTGCCAGGGAAGCATTTGTATGGAGCGCTGGTGGAATGGCTGCGTGCAGGAGGAATGCAATCACCCAGGATTTGGGCAAATCCAAGAGGGAAATGCTGGGGAAATGCTTCCATGCTTCACAGGTACGGAATAACTCGCCCAGCCTGACCCACAGCACCAGGGCAGCCTCTCAGGATGTCCCTTCCAAGCCCTCCCTGAGCTGGTCCAGGATGCACCTGACCTTGGGAATGTCTGATTTGGAGCRAGGGCTCTGCTTTGGACACAAACGTGCTGCCCTGGGGCGAGGGAGGCCAAATGGTGCCCAGCAAAGAGGATTTTRCTTCTAAAGCAGAGCCAAAAGGATAAAAATACCAGCAGTGAGTGGAGGTGAAAGGCTCTGCTKTGACTGCAGCCTCTCGGGTGGTGTCCCTGGTCCAGGAGATGCTGAGGATGGGCAGACAGGGCAGGAAGGGGCTGGGCTGTCCCCAGACTCCAGAGGGATTCGCCTGGACAATCCACTCATGCCCTCGCCAGCCTCCCTGGTCAGAGGTGCCCAACCTGCCCGGGCTGCTCAGCAAATGAAATCAGAACCAAGCAGGCAGATTCSCATGAAAATGGATGGAGGATGACAGGCAGCTCTGTAATTCACCCATCAATTCAGCTCAATTAAATTACCTTCTGAGGAGGCTATTAAAGGCTTTTTTAATAGATGTGCTCTGGAAGAYGGAGTGACAGGAGCCTGGAAAATGGCTCCTAATGTCACGTCTGCCTCCCTCCCSTGCCACTGGATACGTGTTTGGCACAAACAGCCGAATTGAGCAGGGCTCTGCCTGGCCAAGCTGCTCCCGTGGGAGATTATCCCTCCCACAGGGTGTGGTGTGGAGGGACCACCAGCCTGGAGCTTCTCTGAGGAAGATGAGAGGCAGGGAAGGACAAGGCATGGAAGCAGGGTGTCCCCTCAGGTATCCAGCTGGGACATCTCCCTGGCTCCAGCTGCTCCTGCTGCTGGACTGATTTAYGGTGCTGAGACCAAGTTTCGTCCTTTCTCTTCCCCTACCCAACCCCAAACTCTGTGCTGCAATCCTGCAGGGACCTCCAGCTCCCTGCATCCCAGCCTCTGCCAGCTGCTCCCCGTGCCAGTGACATTTAGCTAATCAATAGGATCTAATTACGARTGGGGCTAATCGGGCTGCCAATTAATGCCACGCTGGAGGCAGAGGGAAATCGCAGGGGATGGATTCATCCCATCACTCACCCCACAACGAGCTGCCTGCCCAAAAGCCAGCCTGGATGATTCCCCAGGCCAAGGCATCCCATTCCRAAATGGGGCAAACGGCGTTCCCGCCCTGCCAGCCCGGAGGAGCCGGACGGCTTGAGGAATTTCCCTGCAGTGATCAATATTTATGAGTCAATCCATAAGTAATGCTCAGTGCGGACCTCCKGCTCTCGCCTCGGTTGGAAGGGAGGGAGCGGCCAAATGCTCAGTGGGGTGGAAACTCCTGGGGGTTTTCCGGCCAGAGGTGCAGGGAGAGCAGCCCAAGGCTGCTCCCACAGGCAGCAGCTGCCTGGCACGGCCTGTGTGGGGCCAGGAGCTCCTTCACTGTTGCCATACAGAGCCTTGAGGCTTGTCCCAGGCCCCTTTCTCCCAAAAGCAGGAGGCCACAGCCCACTGTGTCTGTGCTGCTGCACCCCCCATGAAATCCTTTTCCATCCCATTTCCTAGGAGGGGGGTGATGCCCAGCACATCCCAGCTCTGTCCCACACGGGACACTACAGACCAACACAATCCCAGGGCTCGTGCAGGGCAGCAGGGGAGAGGGAGAGCCCCGGCCGGGCACACGGCTGCTCCTGCAGTCCAGGAATGAGCTTCCACAATGCCCTGATTTATTCCCCTATCGATCCAAGCCGAGCTCCACCGTGTCTGAGCTCAGCCGTGCCTGAAGTGTGACAGGCGGGGCTGCTGCCAGCGCTGGGAGCCATYGGAGTGAGGTGGCCGCTGGCAGCCTGCCTGCTCCTGCCTCTTCCTGCCTTCTCCTGCCACCTTCTCCCACCTGCTCCTGCGCCCCTGCCAGCACAGGGTCTGGGCAGGGGCACGGTGGCTGTCTGCAAACACCCAGCACCTCGCAGGTCCCGCTGTGAACCCACACCGAGAAACCCCTCAGGTGTCCCTGGGCACGGCACCGGGGTGAATTCCCACATGGAGCGACTCTGCCAGCCTCCTGCACGGCGCAGCAGGACTGGGAGGAACATCAGCACATAAAGAAGTGCTGGAGGTTGAAAAAAAATAGGGAGAAGCAAAATAAAGGGAGAGAGAGAGGGTTGTTTGGGGTTATCACGGAGGAATAAAAACCAGGTCTTACACGGCCGAAATAGCCCAGGTTTGAACGGCTGCTGGCACAAACTGAGGCTCCAGGAGCTGCTGGAGTCGGGCACATCCCGAGGGCATTTTCCCTGGAGGCCTGAGAGAGGTGCCCAGGACACCCAGTCCAGCTCCAAGGGCATCTCGTGTCCCAGCACTGGGGTCTCTCCCCCATCTCCTCCTGTGCAGCTCTGCTGGTGCCATCCCAGCAGCAGGGGGGTCCTGGCCCTTACCTTTCTGTAGTCGAGCTTTGGCAGCTTTCCCCGGGCGAGAGATGAAATGAGAGCGAGCAGATGGCAGTGTAAATAAAAGAGAAAAATGGGAGAATGAGAGCAGAATGGAAATGAACAGGACTCGAGGGCTGGAGCGTCAGGGTGGCGAGGGCGGCTCTGCGGGCACGGGCGGTGCCGGGGTGTGGGATCCCAYGGGATGGGATGGGATGGGACCGGCGGGGTGGGCACAGCAGGGACCGGGGCTCTCCTCCGCCAGCCCCGCCTGTGCTCTCGCTGATGTGAGGTTTATCAATCGCTGCCCACGGCTCTCCTTGCTCCCTGCCTTCCACCCACTCCGAACCCGATTAGAAATCTCCTCCCTGGCACCGCTCCCGCGTGCGCCGAGGGAAGCCTGACCCGGGGGCTGCCGGCGGATTCGGGGGAGACAGGAAGGGAGCAAAACCCTCTGTCTGCCTCAACCCTGCCCTGGCAGCCCTGCCTGGGAGCTGTGGGTGCCGTGCTTGCCCCCCAGCCAGCAGCAGCTCCGGGAATTCCAGGGCAGATGCCTCCACGCTCATCCCCACAGTCAAGTTTGGCGGCGGAGGTTGTGCTCCAGGCAGGGAGAGCCCTGGGTGGGTGCTGGGGTGGGGGCTGCGAGCCTGCCATGGAGGGGAGAGGAGCATCCTATGGAGGCAAACGGCGTGGTCTGAGCCGCTGGGGCTGACCTCAGAACCCTCTTCTCCTGCCTCCCGTAAAAACCCTCCACCCCTTCCCGAGATCTGCAGGGATTGAGGTCTTTTCTYCCCTGGAACCCTCCTTGCCCTGGTCCCCGCGCTGGGTGACGCAGAGAGGAACCCGAAAGCACCTTCCGCAGGCCCGGAGGCAGAATCGGGACCTCATCTCTCTGTTCCTGCTCCAAAATGTGCAAAAAGCCCCGTAATTGCCTCAATCACGCAGGCGGCAAAGGCGCTGAGGCGCAGCACTTTGCGGCCGTGATTAGCAGCATTTAAAAGAGCCATTTATAAACCGACAGCCGGTCAGGGCGGCGAGTAAATAACAACATCGGGACGGGCTGCTCGAAAAAAGCATCAATAGCTGCAACCAGCTCGTCACGGGGGGATGAGCAGCCGGCTCCCCGCTGCCGGGAACGCCCGGAGAGGCAGGGACGGAGGGGAAGGAGAAGGGAGAAGCGTTGGGATGGAAGYGGAGGCGGGAGCCGGGGATGCTCGGCACGGCCGTGGGTTGGGTTTCCGTGGTTTTCCTTGCCGACCCCACAGCCGGGGCTGGGCCGTACCTTGGCTTTGTTGATGGTGCAGTGCAGGGCGTTGTTCTCCTGGTCGTAGAGCAAACTGAAATCCAGCGTGCCCAGCGTGGCTGCAASGGAGAGGAGACGGCATTAACCCCCCGGACCCGGCGAACAAGGGCTGTTCTCCCGTGAGGGGCTAAAGAACAGGCTGCAGACATTATAAAACRTAAAGAATCCTCCTGACAGCCCTGTTACGAAACGTGGCTCGGTGCTGGGGGGCTGGTGGCCATGCCCAGGCGGGCTGGTGGGGCTGGCACAGCCCTGGGGGAGGAGTGAGGGGGATGAGTGGGTACAGCTCACCCAAGCGCTGCAGTCGGAGGCTTTGCTTCCGTGGGTTTTCACCTGGGTTATCCCCATCCCTCAGCAGCTTCCCGTCTCCCAAGAGGGGAAGGCTCTCCTCTGGGAGGATTTGGGAATGGCTGGGACACGGCTGAGGCCTGCTGTTGGCACATCTCCCCCCGCCCCGGCGCCGCTGGCATTCCCAGAGCACTTATTTGTACAGCGACACCTTCAAACAAATGAGCCACCGGTGGGATCCCTTCCCAGCTCCAATCTGGCTGCAAACTGTAAATTAAACCCGGTGAGGATGGAAAGACTTTTTGTGGCTAAAATGAAAAACACCAGCAGCTTTTAATCAGCACGGCACTCCTTCCTGGCCTCTGCAGCCCAGGAACGGCGGCGTCTCCTGGGATGGGACACGGAGATGGGGCAGGGGACCAGAACAAAACCGGAAGAGCCTCAGCAGCAAAAGCACTTTTGATTTGAGAAATTCCTCCCCTCTGGATGATCTGAGCATGTCTCGCTAATCCAGAGCAGAGGAAAAGCCTTAAAAAGACAGGCTTTCCAAAAACATGGCTTAACCTTCCCCGAGGCTGCCAGGCCTGATTTGCACACCAAAGCCTGGGCATGGAGCAGCCTCTCTGCTGGCTCAGCTTTACCTGCCACCAGCCTGGAACCTCCAGGGTGGCTCTGGACCCAGCAACCCCCACTTTTCCATGCCCACCTTCCCAAGAGGGGTTTCCCTGGGTGCCGCYCTGCCACCAAATGGCATCCCACCACTGTTTCCAAGGTAACTGCACCTTCCCTCCGTGTTCAGAACGTGAAAAAAAAATCCAAAATAAAGACCAGAACGGTTTTGCTTAATATCAAAGCGGGGTTTGCTGCCTGGGGGGCAAGTTGGACAAACTTTATGGCAGGAAATAAAGTGCTTTTTTTCCCCCCAGCGTTGATAGCAGCAAGGCACCCAMGGAGTTGGAGGATATTCAGGGGACCAAAACCTTCCTGCTGTAATTTCACAGTGATCTCCCAGCCCAAAGGCAAAGGAGCCACAGGTTTGCCTGCTGGCAAAACAAAAATCATTGCTCCCTAGGAAATATCTTGAGTTCAAAGCAGAGTAAATACCCGGAGAGAYTTCTGCCAGAATAATGTACCCCCCTGGCTGTGGAGCAATTTCATGGCACATTAGCTCCTGGTCTGGGTCAGTCACCAATCAGTGGGGTTTTACCTGCCAGGGGAAGATGGAAGCGCTACAGGGTGAGGCCAAACCTCGTGTGTCACCCCCGGCTTTGGCACAAAAGGGCGTTTCCACAGCAATTCCCAGCTAAACCCCCTCCACATCCCGCGGGGGAGGAGGGAGCAGCAGCGCCTCTGGGTGCTCTCAGGGATGGGCAGCTCGCGGACAAACCGAGTCAGCGGAAACTTCCCAAATCTGCATTTTTCCCCACTCAAGAGTGGAAGACGAAACCTCCGGACTGGGAGCCTCGTCCTTCCCCCCTGCCCTTCCTGCCGGCCTCGCTGCTCCGAGCTGTTATTTTRTTTTTATCGCGGAAGGGGGCCCGCGCCTCGGCCCAATGGGTTTGGCAATTTATAAAAACGAATTAAAAGCTCGGCAGGAAAGCAGGCCCCGGCCGGGAAGCACGGACAAAGCCCCAGGTTGCCCCCGGGGCGAGGGCAGCGGGGAGCCCTGCTCCGGCAGTGCAGGCAGAACCTAAAATCACCCTAGCACGGCAGCAGGGGCTTCTTTGGCAGGTGGGGACTCAGGTGCTGCTCCCAAGAGCAAACGTTCAGCAGTTCCCATTCCTCTCGGAGCTGCCAGGGGGTGGGAGGGCGTGGACAGGGGTGCAGAGCTCGCCCCAGCCCCGTCAGGCTCCAGCCCYGGCTCTCCTCCAGTCCTGGAGGGGTTTTCCTCTACACAGAGGAGTTTTTTGTTCATGGTGAGTCTCAATTCCCGAGGAAGGGTCTGCCTTTGGCAGAGGGATGTGGGAACATCCGCAGAATGTGTGATCATTGCCTAAAAACACGGCTCGTGGGGATGAAAAATGGGATGAGGAAAAGCTGGGGTTTGGCAGCCCCAAGGTGCTGCTGTGCAGCTGGAGGGGAGCACTGCCACCAGAGCCACCACCCAGCACACGGCCAGGACACAGCAGGCACGGTGAGGACACGGCCCCAGTCCCACAGCCTCCGTGATATCCCAGGGATGCACAGCCAGGATGGATCCAGCACGGCGGTGAAGGCAGAGACCGGGCTGGAGCTCGAGCTCGGGGCTGAGGAGGTGGCAGGAAACCTCCAGCTGCACCAGGGGTGGGAGCCACCCCACAACAGCTCCCAGGAGCCCCATCCCAGCTGGAGAACCATCCCTGTGCTCCTGGAGCGGCCAGCACTGCGAGCCRGCGGCAGGACAAGCCAACACCACCAGCCCGGCAAGGAGCTCACTGCTCCCACTCCTGCACAGCCCAGCAGCACTCCCAGGATGTGGCAATCCTGCATCCCCAGCGGGCAGGATGGGGCCCAAAGCTTCTGCAGAGCGACCCAACCGCCCTCCTTCGATTGCTTTCCCCCTCCCACGTGAGATGCAGCTCCATTGTGATCTTAATCAGGGGAGCAAGCACCTAAAAAAGAAAAGGGCAGCAATTAGGCTCGAAACGCTGCTACCAGGATTATTTAACTCGACTGGGCTGTTCTGAACACTGCCCTCTAATCACAGAGGCTGCAAATAAAAAATATAAATAAATGCCTTTGTCAGGCGTTACAAAGGCAGCTTGGCGCTCTCCAGACAGTGGGCAGGATGTATCATTATTATTACAATTATTCTGCTCCAATGATAAAATAACCATCAGGAAAGCCGAACTCATTAGCAGGTTCTGACCCTCTTCCCTCTCCAGGAATCGGGMGAGATTGATGGGAAGGCGCTGGCCGGGGCCTGGCTTTTAACACAGGCTCTGAAAGGAAAAATAAATCCGACCTGCGCGGGAACGTGGCCCCTTCTCCCACCGACCTTTGGGCGTTTTGATCAATTCAGTGGGCCAGGAAATTATTAGAGGGCAGCACGAGCAGCAGATGCGTCCGTGGGCTCAGCCGGGGCCGCGGAGCCCGCGGCTGTCCCGGCACAGCCCGGTGGAGTCGGCAGGAATTGTTTATCGCTGGCATTTCCCAGCAGCACCCACAGCGAGGAGAGGCTGGAGGAGCTTCTATTTATACCTGTGGGATGAGAGGCAAAATGAGGTGATAAATCTGTGCTCTGCTCCCTTCCCCAGCCCCTGTCCCTGTCCCTGCGGGCGCCCGGGCCGTGCTGGGTGCCGGATCCACCCCTGCTGTAACCTGGGGCGCTCCGAGGAGGAGAATTCCTCATCCCAAGACGTGGAAGAGCCACCAACGCTGACAGAACAAGCTTCAGCAAAGCCTGGAAGTGATGATGGACTGCACTCCTCACTTCCCCAAGGCAGGGAAGCTTTCGTGGTGCTACTGCCATCGGAAAGCCCAGCAAAGCCCTGCACTGGGAGAAGCTGAGGTGTGCACACACAAAAAACCAGCTATAGAACTAATTAAAAAGAAGTCCAAAAAGCCTTAAGTCCCTCTGCTTATCAGCATTGCTGCTCCCAAGATAATCTGCTCACGGATTTTGTGCCAGGGAGATCAGAGTGGAGCAGTAAAAAGACTGCTGGGGATTGTCTGGATTAGCTCTCCCTTACAGAAAGCACAGGTTCAGTAACCTTCAGGCTGGGTATTTTTTAATGCACTATAAAAGATAGGTCCCTATTCTTCCATTGCTTTAATTTTTCCCTGGCAATGGAGATAATTTTAAAGGTCCTGAAAGGCAGCAGGTAATTCTGTGCACTTACAGCCCCGTGTAAAATGTTGGTAAATGACTCCTCAGGAGGAACAGGARTCATCTCCTGCCAGTTCCAGGCAGGGCTGCCGAGGAGCATTTCGGTGGGTGGCTGTGTGTGCCCCTGCCTCCCTGGTGTCTTGACCAGGCCCGGTGGCACACGGTGGGGCAGTGCAGGCAGCTTGAGGAGTGACTCCCTGAAGCCTGGAAAACCCTCAGGGTTACCCCTGGAGAACAGCACCCTCAGTTCCTGCAGCCTCCCAGTTCCTGCTGAGCCCATCCAGCACCCGCAGCATTCCCAGTCTGTGCATGGACCCACTCAGGATGCTGCTGTGCAGTCAGGGATGGATCCCACAGGGTGCTGAGCCAAAGAACTGCAGGCCCTGAGGGCTGCAGACCCCCTGAGGGCAGCACTGACCTCTGGCATGAACCTCYAGCCATGGCATCCCTGGGATTCAGCATCAGCCGGGAAGGTGCTGGAAGCAGGAGGAAACGGGACACGTCTGAAAGCTGGCATTACCGTGAGCTATTCCATGAAAGTGGATCCTCTGGSAGCCTTTGGGACATGTCCCAARGGCAGCACAGCATGCTGGGACACRGACATTCCCATCAGCATCACAGGACTCTGATCTGTTGCTGCAGGCAGGGCGGGACATTCCCAGCCCTACAAAAAACCCCAGCAGATACTGGATCCAGCACACAGGYAGGAGACCTTCCCTCCTTGGCAGATCCACGGATGTGGCTGAATTCAATAGGATCAGGAGCAAGGAACAAGCACGATTTTTCTTTCTTGCAGCTGCTCCCTGCCTGGCCATGGGTTTTTCACTCAAAATTTACAGCAATTCATATTTCTTCATTTGGGGGACGCAGTGCCAGCTCCTGGTAAAGCTCTGGAGCAGGGAGCTGCTTCTCCATGAGGTTGGTTGATGGATGCTCATCAGCTCTTCTGTCTTCTCCAGGAGGAGTGTTCAGAGGAACACTTATCTGCTCAGAACAGTTCAGAGATGCAATTATGTTTTACAGCACTAAATGGTCCCTGATGTCAGCAGCAATTAGACTTCCAGCAATTTCAATTTAGAGGTGGCCTTCAAATCTCTCCTGCTCTCTCCCTTTAATGAAATACAGCATTGCAATTAAACCCCCCCCAAAATCGCCTTCAGTCTTAAATACAAAGATCTGGGAACCCCTTGAGCCCGAGCRTGGTGGAGCAAGGGCTGCCAGTTCCCTCCTCCAGCTGGGCACTGCCTCTCCTCCTGCTCCCTGGAACTGGGAAAGGTGAAGGGCCGGGCAGGCTGGAGGGAGGAGGGAGCCTCATTAYCCAGCAGCGTGTGGCTCCTTCATTAGCAGAGGTGCTGGAGGCCACGGCCCATATGCTGCTTCCACGGATGTTGGAGGAGGGATGCCTGGATGGACACTGCTCACCCTCGTGTGCTTTCCTCTCCTGGTGCCCTGTGTTCTTCTCCAGGCATGGTCACTCCCTGGGAACAGGCATGTCCAGGGGCTGAAGGCTCCTTGGGGGACCAGGGACACACAATGTGCAGCCTCCRCCTGGATCACTGCTGGGATGGACAGCAGGAAGGAGCAAGAGCTCACCCACACCAGCACCTTCCCAATACCCATCTATCCCACAGGAAACCACAGAGGAGCTCATCCAGAGTCAGTTAACACCCCTTGGGGGCTACATGGATACCCCAAGGCTCCTTTGGGATGCCTTGGTTGGACCCTGCCCGGTACCCACACACATTTCTCCAGCCCAGGCAGCTCGGGCTGCGCTCTGCTTGGCAAATCCGTGCTCCAGGCTCTGCTGGAATCAGCCGTGCTTTGTTTAGTTTCCCGAGCAAAAAAAAAAAAAAAAAAAATTACTTCTTTTGGCCTTATCTGGATTGAAAAGACGATTCAAAGCTTATAAATAGCAGTTGCAGCATATGCTAAGGAGCTGGGTTTGACAAGTAAATACCCTGCTCGTTCCTCGCCGTCTCCTCTGCCTCCCCCTGTCTGGCCACAAGCACTGCCAGGTGACTCGCAAACCCTGCACCCCTCCAGACCTTCCTTCTTCTTTACGTCTTCGAGCAGCCAGTAATTAATATCTCCATGGCGGCTTGGCCTGCCTAATTATCTTCTTTGCTCAAAATAAGAGTCTTCCTAAATAACTTGTGCGGCGCCGCAGGCGTCACGAGCCGCCGCGCGCCAGGACCGGCCTCTCAGCTGCACTTGGGGGAAGTGGCTTYCATGCTGCTGCGGCTCCGGAGCTCAGGAGCCTGCTCTTCCACGGATAAAACCGGGCACGCTGCGGAATTGGCCGGGGTTGTGCGTGTGGGAGCGGCCCTGGAGGGCTGGCAGCCGCGGGATGGGGCAGCGCTTCCAGGGATGGTGGATCAGGATACAGGGATGCTCTCAGGCTGCCTCCCCATCTGAAAACCCAGAGCCAAACGCCTGCAGAGGAGGGAGGGAATTCCAGTGTGACCACAGGCTCTTTCCAGAGCCGAACGGCGGCTCAGGGGAACGGGGCGTTTCTCCAAGGGCTGGAAACTTGGTTGCCTGTTCCAGAGGATGGCTGCTCCCTCCAGGGCTGTGCCCCGGGAGAGCAGCAGTGCTCCCTCACAGGGACTGTGCCTCTACCTCTGTTTCAGAGACCTTTAAAAATCCCTCGGGAACAAATTCCCGCTGGTGCTGCCGAGGGGAGAGCTCAGGCAGCAGAGGGGCAGCAGCTTTTGGGTGAAACCCGGGGAGAAGGGAGGCGAGAGCCGGCTCCTCRCAGGTGGCACATTGCCATCTAGCTGGCATTTGCTTATTTTCCTGGCAAAGCGAGTTTCCCTGGCACYGTGCTGCCCGGCTGGGTGGGAAGCATCCCTGGTGGCTGGGGAGCCCAGGGACCAGGGCACTGCTGCTGTCACAGGGCACCGGCCAGGGGAAACAAAGAGGAGGCGACAGCCACGTGTCCCGAGGCAGCAGGGGCGAATTCCCCGTTCCCAGCTTCCCGCCTGGTCCTCTCAGCTCGCAGCAGGCGCCGGTCCGACAGCACCGAAGCACCCTGCTGCACCAAATACACGTTTCCCACTTCTCCTGCCTCATTCCTTCCACCTCCTCAGCAGTTCTGCTGGGGGCAAACCCTCTGCAGGAAGAGTCCTGCCTTGTGCAGCTTGGGCTCTGCTCCCGGAGCACCACTGGAGACGGAGGATGGAGGAGGCACAGGGCAGTGATGAATCCAGCGATGAATCCCTCCCTCTGCCAGGCTCTCCCGAGGGCCCTGGGATAGCAGCGGGTGCCCACCACATCCCTGCAAATCCTCACAGCAGCACTGCTGCCAGATYCGATGGGAAGAGCTGGCTCCCTGCAATTCCCAGCGATCCCAGAGCCAGCCCAGATGTCTCCACGCATTATCTGCTGTGTCGGCTCCCTGGCCCTGCCTGCTCCCTGCCGCTGGCTGCATTCAACAGGCTGCTTGAGAGGTGTCCAGAGCCACGAACCTGAGCCTCTGCACCTCCCGTGGCTGGTCCCATCTGTCCTCCCACCTCAGCCGGGTCCCTGCCCATCTCTGGAAGGATTCCACTTGCCTCCTGCAGCCTGGGGATTCTCAGTTTTCCAAAGCACCAATTCCAGGCATGCACACACATCCCCCCTGCCACAYCCCTGCTCCCTGTGGATGCCAAACCTCCGGGTCAGGCCACCCTGCTCRGGTGGGAGCAGACACTGATGCTGCTCCCAGGGCTGCCCTGTCCTGGGGAGAAGGCAATTCCCACTGGCTCCACAGGCACTCCAAGGTTTGCTGGTGGGGTCTGGAGCACGACTCAGCAGAGGATTAAGGAACAGGGCGCAGACAGCCAGCCCAGGTGAGCTGCAGCAGGGCCAGGCAGGACCTACCCTGCCCACTCCCCACATCCCTGCCAGGGTGCCAGAGTTCAGGCAGGGATGGCAGCTCCGGTCCAGCCCCTGCTGGAAAAAACCCAGAAACCCCAGGCTGGAGCAGCAACTCCAGGCAGGAAGGAGCTTGGGGAAACCCAGACAATTGCTGCATTTCTCCAGGCAGGGGCAGCTCTCCTCCTCCCACCCAGCCAGCCAGCAGCATCCCTTTGGCGCTGCAGGAGACAAACCTGCAGGCAGGTGGGACAAACGGGAAGGAGTCGTCCAATCCTCCTCCTCCCGATGGATCCTGCCACGGCAAAACCCCTCTCCCTGCACCTCTCCGGGGCTGGGCTGGGAGCATCTCTGAGGAGTGAGGCAAGATGTGCCCGGCAAGACCTCGATTTGGGGCTGCTGCACCCAGGCTCCAACACCAGCACCCCCGGAGACCTCCCGAACTCCCCGAACCCCGCGTGTGACTGACACCACCTAAACCCCAGCGCTGCCCTGAGGTACAGGCACAGACAGGTTCTCCGGGGGAAATTTGGTGCAGGTGACTAATGCAGCATCCCTGAATCACCCTCCAGAGGTGTGGGGGAGCTCAGCCACACTCCCCAGCCTAGCTGATGGCTGCACAAATCCCCTCCCCGCTCCCGGGCTGGGAAACGGGTACAGGGAGCTCCTGTCTGGATTTACAACTCGGCTGCTAACCGCGGGGGAGTGACAGCCTCATCCTGCACGTTCATGCCAACCGGTGTCCTGGGGCTGTCTGGGCCATCCCGTGCTGTCCCCAGAGATGTGCCACACCAGCATTCCCACCTCCCCGCTCTGCTCCCGGCACCGCCGTGCCTCTGCCGGCTGAACCCCCACCACATCTGGCAGAAGAGCCTCAGCAGTTTGCCTGACACCTGTTACGCCGCCAGAAACACTTCCTAACACCAGCCGGGGTGAGAGAAACACCCGCCGGCCCCGGCGCGGAGCCAAGGCGCTCCCAGCATCCAGGATCCAGCATCCAGCATCCAGCATCGCCCGAGGATAAACGCAGAATGCAGCGCCCCGGGCGATTTCCGTGCTTGGCGCCCGGAGAAAACGCTGCACCCTGGGGCCCTGAGGGCTTCGGCTCGCCCACACCKCCCCGGCCCTGCAGTTGCTCCCGTTTCTGCTGCCAGGGCGGGCAAAGACGATCGGATAATTAGAGCAGCGAATGACCCCAAGCCGGTTAAAGTCCCCGTTGACTGCCCGTTGGCTGGGACAAAGGCGGCTTAGCAGAGATGTTCTCCCCGGCGGTGCCGGGGCTCTCGCCTCTCCACGGAGAGCGTGACCCCGACACCGGCGTGGGGAGAGAGGGTGTCAGCTTGGGGCTGGCCCCCAGCACCCAGCTTCTCCCGGGCCGTGYCCGGCAGGCGGAGGGGGACAAGGGGACAGCGGTGCCACCCTGCAGCGGCACAGCCCTTCGGGGAGCCCTCCTCGGGGTCACGCTCCGGGGTCCGGAATAAACGGCGGCATCCCGGTGCCCGGCAGCCAGGCAGCGACGCCGAGGCAGGGCTGTGACATCCTGCAAAGGGAAAGCCACCGCCTGCCCGGCGCTGGGCCGCAAACAGCTCAGCCTCCCCTTCCCCCAGGACGAGCACGCAGCACCGCTCGGCAGCACCCGCTCCCTTTCCTCGGCGTCTCCCGGCTCCAAACTTTGTGCTCAGCCCCTCGCAGGATCCGGTCCCTGAAGGCTGGGCTGAACGGAGCCCTTGGGATTTATCCAACTCCGGGGAAATGGTGCTATCCCGGTGGCCGCGGCTRGCAGAGCCAGGCGGCAGCCGCCTTGCAGCTCCACGGCGCCGGGTGGGAAGGACGTTTTGGGTGGGGAGGGGTTAACCCTTGCTGCAAACACCTGCAGCCACCAGAACCAAAGCCTCCTGCTCCGAAGGCCCCCCTGGTCTCCCGCAGGGCTCTGCCTGCAGCCGGAGGGTGAGGGATGGAGGGATGACACGCCAGAGTTTGCCGGGGAAGAGGGCAGAGATCTCCCGCGCGGATGTCATTCCCAACAAATCTCCCCGATGCGGAGCCGGGCGATGCTGGAGCGTATCGCCAGCTCAGCAGCAGSGGGGCTGGAGCAGCCTGCACCAGCGAGCCGGATTAACCGGAGGGTCTGAGCCCAGCCGGCCGCCTTCGGAGGCTCGGAGCCCGGCAGGGACGAGGCAGAGAAGTGCACCAACCACAACAGCAACTGGTGGCTCTTGGGAGACTTCCCTAGTTTGGGTTCAGCMGCCAGCCTGGCTGCGGCAGGGACACTCCCAGGGCCCCCCTCCAGCCAGGAGCAGCGCCGGGAGAGCCTCCCCAGCCGAAGCGGGGGGCTTCTCCCTGCTGCAGTGCGATCCCAGGGATGGCCGGCGCGACCGGCAGCCGGGAAGGGCGCACCGAGATGGGCGAGCCGAGCAGCCCCAACACCCACCCTCGCCCCCGGCGCCCGGCGAACTCCCGCGGAAACTTGGGAACTTACTGCAGTCGTCGGACTCGTAGCCCTCGGGGTCCACCACCTCCTCGGGCGCTTGGCTCCTGGCCGGCTGCTCCGCGGGCGTCGTGCCGTAGGCTCCGAAGAGCCGGTCCACATCCTCGTCGTCCTCCCGGGGAGCCTCGGCGGGGCTGACCGAGGGCTGGCTGACSGCGGGGCGCAGCGCGCCGCTGCTGCGGCCGACGGCGGCGGGGAGCCCGCGGGGGAAGCGGGGGAAGTAGTCGGAGATCTGCTTGATGGGTTTGATGGGGCCGGGGCAGACGTCGATAGCCATGTGCTCCTGGATACTTATGGTCGTTTTCTCTCCTTTTCGGAGTGTCATGCATGCGGCTGTCGCTGCCGAGCCCCCCTCCCCGGAGAAGCCCGGACCGTGCGGGAGAGGGAGCCGGGAAGTTTGTGGCGGGGGACGCGCGGGCAGGCGGGCGGGGAGGAGGCTCCGGCGGGCACCTTACGTGGTCGCGGCGCCCTGAGCCTCGGTGGCCGCACGCATGCTGCTGCCGCCGGCCCCGGCGCCCGCACGGCCCCCGCTCCTGCCGGCGCTGCCTGGGAATAAACGAGCGAGACGGAGAGACGGATAAGAGGCAGGGGGTGGGCTCTCGGGTGATGTCACCAGCTAGCAACAAAGCGGTACCCGGCGGCGGAGGAATGAGGGCTGTGGCCGGCCTGCCGCCCCGGCCGCGCGGCCACCGGCGTGGGCAGCCGGCCCCTCGCCCCTTCCCCGGCGCRGCCCCGCGGGCGGCGGGCGGAAGTCGGGGTGACGGGGTGTGGGGAGGTGGGCTTCGGCTCAGCGCCCCGCCGAAGCGGGGTTGGCCCCTGCCAGACCCCTCCGGGGGGGTGGAGGTCGCCGGGCGGTGTCAGGAGCCACCGTCCCGTTGTGTCGCATCCCGGCGTGCTGCGGAGAGGGACGCGGGGCTACCCCACTCCCGAGGGACCGTGGCAACCCCCGGGGACCGTGCCAGCCTCCGTGCCCTCYCGGCTTACCTCAGGCGGTGCCAGGGAGATGCTGCGCCACACCCTGAGCCGGGGGCACGGGTGGCACCGCTGCCCGCGGCTCGCAGGGACGGGGACAGYCCCGACTCGGAGCCCTGCTGCTGCAGCTCCCCCAGCCCACGGCACTGCCCCTCCAGAGCTCAGCACTAGCTGGACGAGCTCCTGGGACTGGGAATGCACCAGGGACTGAAGCAACACGTCCCTCGCTCGTGGCCCAGGTGGTACAGCCTTTGCCAGCCAGAGTGTGGCTGTGCCATGGGGCAGGTACAGCATCACAGAAGAGAGGGATGGGCTGGGCCGGGGATTGTCACCAGTGTGGCCACGCTCAGTACCCCTCCAGCACCCTCCTGGGCATGGCCAGGGCCCCATCGCCAGCCAGGACAGGGATAAACTCCTTCCACACGTCCATGGAAAATGCTGAGCTGTGTTTTGCCCAGGGAGTTGGTCTCACACTGCTGTTTTAACTCATCTCCCCCTGTGTTCAAATCAATAAATCTGTGGCTTTACAAGCTACTGGAAGTGGACTTTTCAGCAAGGAGTGCCAGGAGAGAAACGCTGTGAGAAAATGGCGCAAAATTCTGCCCAGGAACTCACCCTGCCCAGGAGAATGTGTTGAAATATTTTGGAGGAGCAGCTGCCTCAGTGCCACCCCTCTGCTGGCTTAGTTGTGGGACACATGGCATGCTCTGGCCACCCAGCTGCTCACAGCCAGGACCWCCAGGTAACCTGCCAGATCCCTTATCAATGCACACAGAGCTGCAGCCTCCTGCAGGCTGGCACTCAGGYGTCTATTAAAAACAAAGCTCTGTTCTTCAGAGGATTCTCCCCCAAATCCCAACGAAATGACACCCAACCTTTTTGCCTAATGCAGGGTTCGCTTCTCGTTCAGRTTTTGGTAAATGTTAATGCACGTCCCTGACTCATAAGACACTGACACCAGGCAAACTAACCTGATTTACTCCTYGCAGGGAAGTGAATGTTCCTCTCCTGAAGCATCCAAACTTGTCATTGCTCTGTACCTAGACATGATGCACRAGGATGATCTAATGACCTGGGATGACAGGAGACAGCTCACTGCTCCTCTGTGCCCCTGCCGTATTTCCACTCCGAGCTGGCTCCTGCCTGCTGCAGGTCCCACAGCAGATCCAGCCTTAAGACAGTTGAACCCCCTCCCCATATCCAAGGACTCCCAGGACGTTAATTCAGATGGAAATGCCACCTGCTTTGCCCGTGGAGGCTGAAAATCTCGCCGGTGGGCTGGTGATGGGAGGGAATATCACAACAAGCACAAGGAGTTTCCTCTGGCTTTGGAGCAGCCTGGGTGTGTTCATCCACCYCGGCTCCATCTTTGGGTGCAGCATCCAGGATGTGGTGTGGACTCAGAATGAAGCAAAAATTGGGCCTGATGCCCAGAAAATAGCAGCAATTTCCTCTAAGAAAGGGCAGATAAATAAATAAATAAAATTAAGTTACGTGTGAGAGCCTTGATGCCATTACTACCATTACAAATGCGTCATCGTTTCAAATGGTTCCTCAAAGAGCAAATAGACAAAGATTGTTTTATAGGACAGAAATTCAAGGCTCTGAGAATTAAGGTGGATCTCTGAGCTCTTCCTCCTCCTGCATCCCCAGCCCACAGCCAGGACCAGGGCCCAGCAGCACCAGCTGAGAGATGCTCACTCACCCAGGGGTGCAGGAGAGCAAAACAAGGSGACAAAAGAGGCAAAACTGAAGCAGACAAACTCCCTGAAGCAGGGCAGGAGTGGCCCCCAAGGGAGACCCCATCACCAGCCCTATAGACTGAAAGAAACCAAAAACAAGACTCACTGCTAAAAGCCCAGATGGGACTTTCTATTCCCTGACCAAACCCAAGCCTACTGAAAGCAGCTGGAGCCTTTTCTTAGCTTTTAATGAGTCCCAGAGCAGCTTAGTTTTGATAAAACACACTTTTCCTACCTTCTCACGCTGCCTGGGTGTTTCCTCTGGGATGCACAGCCCCATAGTTACCCATGGGCTCCCCAAAGGTGGGTGAGGCTGGCACCACACACGTGACAACACGGGAGGTAAAGGGGACAAAAATAGAGAGTCGGGCTGGAAGACAAAAGCACGGCTTGGGAGACACAAAGCCAGTTTCCAGGTAAAGCTCTTAATTCCCACCGTCTGTCTAATGCCCTGGAATGTGACTTGATTTGATCCCTGGCTCTGCCGGGGCCATCCAGAGCCGCTGCAGTGCCCACGCACGTGGCCTCTGCTGCCCTCAAAGGGGGAATTTGGCTTCCTCAGCAGCCCCCCAGGAGGGAAGAGAGAGAGTTTAAGTGTTAAAATGCCAATTCTCACAGCAGGACCCACAGCTCTGCCTGGCAGGAAGCTCTGGCAGGGAATACTCATCCCTGCATGATGGGAGGACATCCTAGAAAAAGTGAGGGTGGCCATCACGGAGCCAGCATCAAAGCAGGGATGGGGTGAGGGGGAAGAGCAATTGTCCCTGTCAAAAGCTGTGTTTTCTCCCAGGGATGCCTGAAAGTTGTGGCAAGATCCTGAGTTCGGCACATGTGACATTGTACTCGGGACCCAGGCTTTGGTTTAGATGCTGTCCCGAACAGGGGCACAAGCACAGGTTGAAGTGTGGCACTCACTCTCCCCRTGCCCTGTGCACAGCCACAGCCCAGCTGCTTCTTCTGGCACTGCCCTGCAAATGGGCAARCAGAAGGAATATTCCTACAGCCCCYTGAAACAGCAGCACACGGATTAAATGTGCATCCAAAAATACAGGCTGTCCTCAGGACGCACTTCTATCAATATTCTTACAAGCAGTAAACATCAAATTCGGCTGTTCAAGGTTTAAATCAATGAGAACAGGGGCTGATTCCAATTAATTTCCAAAGGATAAGTACAGCAGCGGGATGGCACATCCCGTTGCTTGCCAGAGATTCAGTGMCTGACCCACTGGTTCCTTATTTAATACTTGGTCAACTCAAAATGTCTCAGAATCTCCCTGCTCTGCTGGTGCTGCTGGAGGAGAACCTGGAGAGAGCACAAAGAGATGATGCCACATTAAAGCCCTCATTTGGAGGAACCACCTCTGGATCTCCTCCTCGAACTCGGAGGGATGGGAGCAGGGAGGTTTGTCGCTCTCCCAGGAGGGTGACACGGGCAGCACCAGCCTGCACAGCCCTAGCTGGAATTTTGCTTTTTCCCAACCATTTTTAAGCCTGAAAGCACCCACGGCCACGGGCATGAGAGAGTGCCAGCAGCTAACAGCTCAATCTGGCTGCAGGGGCAGGAAGGGGAGATATCAACACCATCAGGGATTGCCAACCCTGCTGGAAGAGACSCCTCCACCCCTCAGGGGTGACTCGGGACTAACCTTGTCTTCAGTTCCCCCGAAAAAATATGAAAGATGTTTTTTTTTTCTCTTCCAATGAGCTCAGCTCCAGCATGGCTGTGTGCACGGGAAGGGGGTTAATTGAAAAGCAACATGTGCCTGGCTCCTTGGCTCGCTCGGGGCACTGTCTCCTGGCTGCCGCTCAGCTCCTGGCAGCCAAGGCTGCTCCCCCTGCGAGATCCCTGCCCTCCGTGGCTGGGGAGGCTTGGCTGAGCCCAGCGAGTGGATTGCAGGCCTTACCTGGTCAGACAGCCTTTGCATTTGCTAAGTAAAGCAATAATAACAATAATAATAATAAYGATAACTGGGAAACTTGGYGGAATAATCCTAAGAAGCTTATTCCAGGCTGTGCCGATTACGGCTCCCCGGCAGCGCTGATATCCCGGCGCACCCCGGCCCCCACTGCTCCTCTGCTGCAGTAATATCTGAGGTTATCTGTGCTCAAACAGGCCCTGCTAACAGCCATTATTTGACCAGATTTAACCAGCAATTACTAGCTGTGAACAAAATCACTGTGGTAAAATACAACCCACATTCCATCACGGCGCAGACACAAACAAACCCTCGCAGAAAGCCAGGCAAGGGCCAAACGCCGGCAGGGAAGAGCCCTCTCCCCTCAAAACATTGCTTGAGGTTCCCAGAAACACCCAACTCGTGGCAAAGGTGGATGGGATCTTCCTGGCCGGCACTTTGCCACCTGCAGAAGGACCTGGAGAGGMGATTCCAGGGGGACGAAGGGAGGCATCTGCTCTCCCTGCATCTCCAGTGCCGTTCAGGAGGGGCCTAGAATAGCTCTGCTTTGGTAGGGGCTGATGTTCAACGTGTAGCATATGTTGCCATTTCGATGTGAGTCCCGAAATAGTTGGTGTTTTCTTTGTAATTTTAACGCACTTGGGTTTTTGGAGTCCTGAGGAACGTCTGCCCTCCTGCTGGGGAGGGGACGYGCTCCGCTTGTGCGCCCTGACAAACATTTCCAGCACTCCAGGCACCTGGGAATGGARCAGGGGAGATGATGAGCTGCTGTAAATCTCAGGGATTCACCAGGGTGGGTCWGTGCACAGCGTGAGCTGCAGGAAAACCCAACCAAATGGTGCCCAAGAGGAGAGTGCCACCCCACCTTGGGGCACAGCACTGCCAAGGGCCCAGTCCTCAGGGGGATTTTCTTAGAGATGGACATTTTTRGACTTTTTTCTCCGATTTCCCTGGTGGTCTGTGGGTTCCTCTGAACTCCAGAGCCTTAGCAGGGGGTTGCCATCACCAGGCCTGGCAGAGCCACCCTCTCACAGGGTGCTGGCTCTGCCTGTTGTGTGCCTGTGAGATAAAYGCAGACCCACTCCCTTGCAACCAAGGGAGGGGAGACTTCTGTGCAGCATCAACTCCTATTAGACTAATTTTATCTGCTCTCGGTGCCTTTCCAAGCTGGAGTCCACGTCCTCTGAGATTATCCAGCTGACTTGTCTTGGTAGTTCTACCCTGCTTTTACCTCTTCCCGGCCGCCTCCCAGCTGCGGGAGGATGGACACGTTCCTCCTCCAGACTTTCCAGGCGGGCAGGAGCGAAGCCTGACGTTTGTCCTGCAGCAGCTCCTCGTCCTGCGGCGGCTGGGACACGAGCGATGGCCGGGGGAGCTGTGCCGGGGCCGGGCACCGCTGCCTCCTGCACCCCCGGCTCTTCCCGCTCCGCGGATGTCCAGAAGCAGAGGGAACATCAGCACGTAGGGCCCGGCCCCGTTGCCATGGAAATGGAGAGACTTTGTGCTCACGTTTTGGTGGGAAGAGGCATTTCAGGAGTCACGGCAGCTCCCAGAGTTGCACGGGGGAAGCCGAGCGAGGGCAGGAAGCAGCCGAGCTCCACGGAGGCGCGGSGGGGAACCGCTCCCGCCCCGCGCTCCGGGAATCCGGAGCTGGATGCAAGCAGAGGGAAAAGGCCACCGGTAACCGGCAGCAGAGCGAGCTCCAGGGACTCACGGAATAGCATCTTGGTTTTGCAGTATTRAAGAGCAATTTGGCTGCATTAAGGGAGCATTATAGCTGCTCCTCTCCCACGTCCGCATCGGGCTAGCGACATCCTGTCAAAAGCAATCTTCCCAAAGCCCCCGTGCCGTCCGTGGAGCTGTCACCGCTCTGGGGAGCTGGGGCAGCTCTGTCCTGGCTGCTGCTCCTCCCGTGGCTGGGAGATGTCCTGCCCATCCCTGGATCATGAGGCTCGAACACGAGCCGAGAGGGAATGACCCACCACGGCTGCCGCGGTGTTTTCCTGGCCCCATCCACGAATCCCGGCGCCAACATTGCAGGGAGCAACACAAGTGAAAGAGTGAGGAGAAGGGTGAATCCATATTCAGGCTGCTGGAAAGGGAAACAAGCCCAGCTTCCCTGAACCAGGCAGGGCTGCTCACGTGTGCACCACAGAGACAAACTSGCAGCAGCACCTGCGGGTCAGCGGGGAAGAAATTGAGGCCACAGCCCAGACAAGCTGATTCCTGCCTGGAGAGCAGCATTCCTGGCAGGGCTGAGGGAGGCAAGCCAGCCTGCAGGATCCTCTCGGACCCACRGGCTATTCAGCTGCCTGACCTTATGTCACCCGAGTCAGGACACAATTCCATCCCACTCTAGGGAAGCCCAAGCGCTCTCCAGCTCTGTGGTGAACCAGGGAAAACAAAACTGCGGAGCAAAGGATAACCACCGGCTGAAAAAACAGGGGGGAGAGGCGGCATTCCTCAAAATCCAACCATCACGATGATCCCCGTYGAGGGGGGCAGCTCCCAGGTCATTTAGCAGCCAGAGGAGTCACTAGATGGCCCTGCTAGTCCTGTTCATCTGATCACAGCACTGGGTACTCAGGAATGCTGGTTCGGCTGCTCCGCAGGCTTTTGGGAACAGGGAAATCTGCTCCAGGTCTCCTTCTGGGAGGAAGGGCCTCCCGAGGACAGCGTGGCAGCCGGGTGGCACCTTGGCCAGGCGCGTGGAGGGGACTCCCCCGGACACCTCACCGGGYCACCGGGGTCCTTCCCACTCCTGCCACGCCCTGGATGTCCTCTTCCCTCCCCGAGAGAGAGGCTCCACCTGCCAGAGAAGCTGGAACTCTGCGCCTCGGCGTGATCGTGCTGACAGTGATGGGTGTGAGAGCCAGGGAACCGTATTAATGAACACCGTGTTGCTGGATAATCATGACATTAGCATTATTGGAYTAGGACATTTGCATAATTTGGGCACGAGCTGCTACCTGCACCGGAGACATATGTTTACATGAATCTCCATCCATTTGCATCCCAATGAAGCTCCTCCCCGGGGCTACATCCTCAGCAGCTTTCSCGGGTGACCCATCACAGGCCCATTGGCAGCTCAACCCCAGGGACAATCCCAGGCCACTCCGGTGCCGACAGCCAGCGAAGTTTTCCCTCCTCAGAGTGTTCCTCACACAGGTTGCACCTGGACACGCCCTTTGTGGGGTCAGGAGCAACACCCCCAGCCTCAGCACTGGGGTCACCCAGGCTAAAGCCGTCCCCTTTCCCACTTCCCACAAACTCTTGCCTGCCTCCCAGGTCCCGGGATAACGAGCAGTTAAGTCCATCCTGCTCACAGCCGTGAAAAGGGATCGATGAAACCCTCCCAGCAAGCTGCAAAGCTCAGAATTTAAGAGGCCAATAAAGAGAGCCCAAAATGAACTCCTTCCTCTGTCTTTTCTTTTCAAATCACATGATCTTTGATTCAATTACCTGATTTTATAGGAAGGGGGAGGCAGGTTCAATGACTTGATTCTTGATTTCTCAGCACGGGAACACAGACTCTGCACCCAAGGACCACAGAAAGGCAAAAAAACCCCTTCAAAGCTGCATCACAACAATTTGGTGGCAATGTCAGATTTATGAGGCTGTAAGAAATCAGCAGTTTCCCCTCCTGGGCTCCACAGCAGAACCCGCTCCAGCACTAAAGGAGTGCAGTGATATCTGAGCASGAAGTCCCTGAGTGCTTTCCTAACGTGGAGCTGCTCAGGGAGTCTCCAAATCCCTTCACAGCCCCGGGAATGACGATTTGGGAGGGACCAGGGGGTGCCCGCTCCCTCCCAGGCATCCCCAGCCCCAGGAAGTGCTGCCGTGCAAACACACCTCAGGACCAGCCTGGCGGGGTCCAAACCATTCCCATCGAGGCTCGGAGTGCCCACGGGCCTCACTGCCACTGGAAGCCCYGCAAACGACAGGGATTTATCTCCCAGTGCTGGCCTGCAAGATGCAGAGAGCTCAACCCCAAAGCGCCCTTGGGGTTAAAGCTGCCCGAACCCACCAGCGGCAACGAGAGCGGCRAATCCTGCACGGAGCCGGCTGGGAAGTTTTTGCTGGGATGCTGGGAGCTGGAGCAGCCCTCCCTCCCCTTCTCTGGTGCGCTCAGGGATGCTCCCACGTTGAGAAAAGCAATGCTCAGATGAGCTGCAATGGTGTTTTCAGGGATCTGGGGGATTTTTCAGGGTCTGCTCACCCCAACCAACCCACACCCCRCCTAGTTCCTCGCTGCTTCCTCAGGATGGAGACACTGGGAAGGAAAGGAGCTTTAAGGAGCTGCTCACTTGGGAGAATCCAAGCCTGGGGGATGCTCACTCTCAGCTTTCCTGTGTCCAGACGAGCCCCTTGTCCCATCTCGCAGCTGGATCAGCCCCGTGCTGTTGTGAGGAAGGCGAGGAACGCCAGGAAGGTGAGGAAGGCAGCCTGTCCCTGCCTTCCTCGGCTCCCACCCACCACCTTTTCCACYCCCTGGCACAGCTTCCAAGCCTGGCATTTAGCACATGTCTGCTTCAGCCACTCCAGCTGTTAAACAGGGGCGTTTTCACTTGTAAAAGCCATGTCAAGACCCTCGGTGGAAGGAAGGCAGCTGGGAAGCTCCCAGTGCCTCTGGCAAACTTTTATCCCAATTTTAAGTGGAGTGCACTATATTTCATTCCAAAGCGGTGCTCGGTTCCCATACCTGGAAAGTTTTGGCCTCTCAAAGCACACGAGAAACAGAAATAAACCCAGCAGAGGGGTTGGAGGGACTCCCACCTCGACGGGAGCGGCAGCACCAGAATTTTCTGGCTGAAAAATTCCTGCTTTGGAGGAGGAACACGTCTGCAGATGATTGTGTCATTAGGTGCCAAAGCCAACTGCTAATGCCTAATGACTCCGTGTCACAAGCAATGAAGGCAGGAGCCCAACACGATGGCAGCAGCAGGAGGGAACGTGCTGGAGCATCCCTGCCAGGAGCTGGGCTTGGGCAGGGGCAGAGCACTGGAAATGTTCGTGGCCACGTAGATGGGACGCTGGATGGAGGCCCCTGGAGCGTTGGATCAGCCCGGGGCTCTCGGTGTGGCTCACAGCTGGAGATAACAGGAGGAAATAAAACCACTTTTGCTCCCTCTCCTCACCTCTCCAGTGGGCCTGACTCGGGAAAGGGGAAGGAGGGAGGAAAGCAAGCCCAATTTATGAGTTCTGCTGCTGTAGAAGAACCTCCAGCCCTGCATCTCCCCCATGCTGGACCTCGGCAAGGGCTGCCAGGCAGACCCTGGGGAGTACAGAGATGCAGGATGAGGCGTGCAGCCCCAGCACGGGTTGGGAGGGAGCCCAGGGAGCAAGGCAGGAGTGATTTCCAGCTCGGGAGCAGCAAGCCCAGCCCAGGCCAGCCCAGCTCAGGTCAGCTCACACCCTGGGCACAGACCTTGGTCACGATGGGGCTGAGCTCCCCGCGGCATCCCTGCCCCACTGTGGGGTGGCTGTGCTGCCCCATCGAGCAAAAGCCCTTCTCTGGTGTCTCACCCACCTCCAAAACACAGCAGGACTGAGCCCGTGCTGCAGAAATCTGACTCCTGTAGCCTTCCCTCTCCACARAGGTGCTGTACCGGGCTGCATCGGATTCCTTCCCTCCCTTTCCAGTCCTTTCCACCCTCCTCTCCCTCTCTTCGAGGAACAGATGCACCCGTTCATAACCATGCAGAAGAAAGTGCGTCCTTGCCTCCCTGACTGCAGTGCAGCTGGCAAAGCACGGGAGGGAAAATGATGTTTTGCACGAAGACAGAAATTATCTGCGCTGATCTTATTAAGCTTGAATGGGGAACGGACAGAAAAAGAAGAGATGGGAGTGAAAGGCATTGTTTGGGCTGAGCATCGTTATTGTTTATCCTCCCCAAGCACTCCATCATCCTAATCCCACCATCTCCCGCGGTGACAGGTCACGGACGGTGCTAAACGGCACCATCCAGAGCCTGCCAGGGGGAACACGGGCAGGATGCMAACCTGGGGGATCCGGCAGCATCTCGGGGTGTCTCCTCTCACCTGCAATTCCCAGGCAGGGCCGGCCCAAGCATCCGAGGAYGCACAAACCTTATCAGCGTTAAAAAGGTTCGTGTTACAGTGGTACCGATTAGCACCAGAGGCAGAAACAAAGGCTCAGTGATTCCCTCACCCACACCYCCACAGGGATGCTGTTATCCATCACAGGAATACATCCCCAGGGACACCCCGGAGCTGTGCAAGAGCGGGCAGGAGGCTCCTCCATGCCCTGGGAATTGTCTCTTACACATTTGGGCTCGGGTGCTGGAATCCTGAGAGGCGTAAGCAGCTCCCTGTCACCCAACGTGGGACAACCACCGTGTTCAACCCTTGGGAAGGGGCTGGATTTGTATCCTGGCTGAGGCCTCTGCAGGGAACAGAGCTTGACCTGCCTCCCCAGCCTTCCTCCAGAGCCCTGCCCTGCTTCTAAAATTTCCACGTGGAGGGCAGGAGCCACAAATCACGATCAGACACTCACTCCRCCACACAACACTTGTGGGAAAAGCTTTGCAACCCCTTGGCCTCGGATGCCAGGATGCCCAGGACACGCAGAGGGCTCAGGATGATGCAGTGGCACCAGGTGACAACAGCCAATTGCTCCTGCTACGGGCAGCACAGCAACTCTGGCAAGCACAGAAAAACCACCACAAGGTGGAAATTCAAACAGAACACAAGCCACCCGCTATCAAAACCAGGAAAATCTGGCAAGCTTCCTACTTAGCACTTAACTACATGGAGGCTGCTCGATGATGCTAATTAAACAGGTACGTCCCAGACGCAGGCAGGGAGATTTACACCCCTCATTTGCATTTCTCGCTTCAGTTTTCTTTCCTCCGAGGCACCATTCGGGAGGCCGCGGTGTGATTGCCTGGAGGAGTTCGATTTTGCACGAGTGTCACCAGAAGATGAAGGTCTGTCCCGTCAGCAGCTCCATCAGCGCTGCTCCTGCCCCTGCTCTCCCGCCGTGGGGCTCAGCTGCTCACTGAGGTTTTCTTGGTCTCTTGGGCTTGAMTTCACCAGGTGAGAGATAAATAGTGCTGGGCTCAGCTGCTGTCCCCATGCAGGGGCTGGGTATGGATCAGCCTGGGGATTTTTTGAGGGGTGAGTGAGCCTCGGAAATACCCGGCACCAGCAGCTGGGCTGGGGGGATGCAGTGCAGGGTTGTTACTACAAAACAAGGACCAGTCTCAGAGGTGTGATCTGCTCCCAAATCCAGTCCCAGAACCCGAGGGCAGCTCCCACACACGAGGGGCTGCTCCCATAGGATGGGACAGGATAGCTGGGACAAAGCTGGAGGTTTGTGTTATTGCAAGTAACTAAAAGCAGCCACAGTGCTGTGGCAATTTGTCACCTCTGAAATCAGCAGTCAGTCACACCCAGGGGGAGGAGGTGTCTCTGCCAGCACCCCTTTCCCAGACAGCCCTGATAAGGCTCTGATTAGCAGCGAGTCCCCAGCCTGATAATAACTGCTTCCAGTGATTGGGCTGGTAGGAGAATTGATGAGAAGGGGAGCTGGTGCTGCCTGTTTGCTGCATTTGGGCACCCCAGAGTAACCTGGGCGGAGATGACACCTGGAATCACGTTCCTGTCTGTGCTGACACGGAGTAAAGGCAAGATCCTCATCTTGTGAGGCACCACGGGCAATTCCAGCCCTACCTGAACRTGCTGCTCGGAGGGGCAGTGGTCAGGGAGGAATCTGAATGAGCAGCCCAGGAYGAAAGTTTTCCACAGGATGCTCGCCCATCACCTGCCTGCTGGAAGTCTCATTATGCGAGTGCAGCATCAGCCCTTCCAAGAAACTTCCCTGAACCCTCTGTCCATCACAATCACCTGCTGAACCAGGTGGGAGAGCAGATGCCAACCTGGAGAGGAACAAAGTGATGGGAGGAGGAAATGGGAGAGGAGGGCTGGGAGACATCACTACCGCCAGCCCCCTCCCCTCGGGGGAAACATCATCTGGGAGGRGAGAGCAGCAACTGCTCCAGGTTTTATTTGACAAATGAGCTCCAGAGGTTATTTGCCAGCCTGTGCCGCTGCCCAAGCGCTCCCGCCGGCTCTCCGGAGCCCCTGCTGTCCGCTTCGGCAATGGCCACAGCCGCGCTGTCCAAACACCAGCTGGCGGCCCAYTTGCTCCGGCCGCGCTGAGGGAGCATCGCCCTCCCCTTCCAAACACAGCTGCAAAAACCACACACGGGCGCTCGGCCGTCCATCCCGGCGTTTTGAACTCGGGAGAGATCCCGCAGCCGGCTTGCCCGTAYGGTGGCTGTTGTCATGGCAAGCGGAGAGGGGAAGGAACGCCAGGGCTGGTCAGTCCTTGACACGCTCCGCTCCGTCCCCGCACTGCTGGCAGCTCCCCGGCAGAACAATCCCAGCAGCAATCACCCAGGCTCTTTCAGAACGGGAAAAGCAAGAACRGATTCAAAAGCTGTTTGAAACCTTGAGGCTGAATGCCGAGGGAAGGGAGCGGGAGCAGCCGGGGCCGGCGAACAATGCGGGGSCTCTTCTCCGGGGGCCGAGTTAAACCTACCCCGATTGTCAAAGAGCCTCGGGAGGCTGTGGGGACAGCGCTCGACAAAGGGACAATGGGTTCCGCTTTGTGAGTCGTGGTTGCGGCGCGGAAAACCTTCACGGAGGGGCTGAGGAGCAAACCCGTGCCCCAGCACGAGGTGCTAAGAGGGGCAAGACAAAAGAAGACTTTCAAGTGCAGAATTCAATTAAACTCCAGCCACATGAATCACAATCCCACCGGCTGGGTTATTGTCTTGCCTTGCCCAAGGATTTGGAGAGTATYTGCAAAAAAAGCCTTTTCACTGTTTCAAGAATGGCGAGAAGTTGTTACTAAGCAAAAGCTTTTATTGTTTCCAGTAGTGAAACACCACATAAAAGTTGTCAGGGATGGGGACGAGGACAACAAAACAATAAACACAAATGACCGGAGCAGACTGAGCACGTTCACTGAGCTCTTCTCCCCCACACTGAGCCAGATCAAAAGACRGGTACAGGTTTAGGATAACATTCCAACAAAAGCTACAAAACGCAACCGAGGGGAAAGTGGTCTTCAAAATAAAATAGTGCACAGAGCTGCACATGTTCCTCAGACGTGCCTGGATCACATTCTCCAGGGCCAGATCCTTCCCTCAACCCAAGAGGAGCCTTCCCACAAGASACTGAACAGTTCTGGTTTGAGCTCAGGTGGAATTACCCCCTGGAGTTMAAATGTAGAGGTAAGAAAGGAAAGTTTCCAGTCTCACTGGCACCAGAGCAGTGCCAGGTTTATCTCTGAGAGTGTTTTATAAAACCTGGCCTCAGCTACAAATCAAGCTCGTGCCTTGAAGTGGCACAGCCAGCCAGCAAGGATTCCCAGGCTCCTGTGCAGGGCTGGCAACCCACAGTGAGGAAAATGCTGTGGGAAGGGAGGGTGGGAAGGGGAACACRACTGACCTGCCTGCTCTGCTCAGGAGTGAAGCACGAGGAGCACAAGAAGAGTCAGAAATGGCACTCTCGATCTTAAAAGCTCTTTCCAACTCWCTGCAGAGCTGGTGAGGAGAAAGTAACAGGTTTAAAGAAAAYCGAGTCAATTCCAAAAAGTCTCTTTCCTTCTCCTTCTGCTGTAGAATTAACTTAGGCTGGCAGGCCAGGCTGTCTGAGGCACTGCAGTAATGAGCAAGACAAGCCTCCCTTGGACTGTCAAAAGCTTCAAGGCAAAACAGAACTTTTTTTTGGTGGCAAAACACTTCAGAAACTGAAGGCCCTACAGCTCTGAGAAGAAACAGCACGGCTCCAGCTCTGAAATCACACCAGGATCTCAGCAAAAGCTGACACGTGGAGTTACTTTTTCAGAAGCAGACAATAATTTTGGCACTACCCTTTCCAGAGATGCAGACGTCTCTCAGTGGAGAACAACTTCATCTCTTGCTCTCCCCAGCACTGATGATGTGGACCCCATGCTCAGAGGTTTCGTTGAGCCCCCACGGCCCAAAGGTTTTGTTTTCATCTGTGAAAGGGCAGAAACAGTTCACAGAGGAAGGGTTGGAAGCATTTTCCCAGCGACCTGCCACAGCACATTAACTGGGAAAGCGGAAAGGGAATGGTCCTCTGTTGGGCCATGTTCATTTRAAAGGAAAAGTCGAGGATTGATTTCCGATCTCCTGCTGGAGTGTTCCAGCACCCAATCTCATTTATCTTCATCCTGCAGCATTCGTGAGAACACACACAAAGTGCCCAGTGCAAAGGAGAGCGGAACAAAAGAGTAATAACCGAGGGAAAAGGCTGACATTAATGGGCACAAATTGCCTTTAACTCCACGATTTCAGAGGGAACTTTTAGGAATCCTTTGTTTCTTCATAATAGGCAGGTCAGCTCCAAAGCATTTAATAAAATCCACGGACTCCTACCAGCCTAGTGTGGGTTTTGTTCAGGTCTTCAAAGATCTAATTGCTCTGGAGACGTGGGGTAATTTGATTTTTCTCCATCAGGCCTTAGAGGGAAATTGTCCATCCCGGAGAATAAGCAGGACAGGGGCACGCAGCTTTCAGCAGCCTGACTCATGATGACACCACCAGATGCTCAAGACTTACAGGAAAAAGGTAGAATAAAGGGCCTTGCTCATGTAAGAGATGACAAGGTGTGCACGTGGGAGGAGRATCTGCAGAGCTGTACAAGATAAAGTCGTTTGGAAAGCTTTTTATCCAATTTGGGGACTCACAGGCAGCCAGCTGGGCTGGGGGTGGGGGGTGTCCTCCCAGCAGGAGCTGCAGCAAGCACACGTCTCCCCTGACCCCACTGCCAAAGGATCACCCTCACACAGGCCAGGGGGACCAAAAAAATCACAGTAAACTTCTTGGAGTGTTTCTTTACCAAGTGCAGTGTGACCCTGAGCRGAGAGAGAGGGAAAGGGAGCGGGAGCACAACTTCACTGACTGCTTCCTGATGCCCCCACCAAACTCATTCCAACCAGGACAACAAGAAACACAAGGACTGACACCCTGCCCAAGGGAGCCAAGTGCAAATCACAGCCCCAGTCTCTCTGCTGGGGTTCACAGAGGGAAATTCAGCCCTGTGCTGAGGAGCACTGGAAGGGCTGTGGTCTCCTCCCTCCCATTTCAGGGACATGGGGGTGGAATTTCCCTTTCTCCTGAAGGCTGCAGGGCCAGGGCTGGCCTTGGCAAGGTGGGAACAGTGGAGGCATCACATTTATTCATCCCCAGTGGGCATTTAGWGTGTCCCTTCCAGCAAACAGGGTCTGGACCCCACAGGACAGGGCAGCTCTCTCCAAGCAGACCCCAAAGTTTGTGCCAGGCAGCAGAAGGGGAAACCAGCCCAAGCCCCAAACCAGTGAGGCAGGGAGGCCAGGCAGGTGCTCTCCCAGGTGTCACCGTGTTCCTGGTGCCTGTGGAAGAGCCAGCATCACAAAGTCCTGTCTGGAGTGAAGTCTGAGGAATGGGAGTGCTGGATCCAGGGAAAGCAGCTCCATCTCCACCTCTGTCAGAGCCGTGTTCTGGTGTGGACGCGTCGCTTGCCTTCAAAACACACAAAGACAAAAGTTCTGTTTGGAAAGCAGTGGAGGGGAGAGCCCTGACAAAGTTATTTTACGTGGCTTTTGYGTGCTCAGTGCCATTTTAAGAGCTCCCTAAAAATAATAAAGAGAACATCTATGCATCATTAGTCCACACTGTGCCAGCAGCCAGGGCCCATTAAACTTGATTAAAGAAAGAAAAGGCAGGGGAAGGAAATGMGGGAAGAAGGAGAAATGAGGAGTTGTGCTGCTAGAACTGGTCCTCCAGGACATGCTTCAGACAGACAGAAAGCCAAACCTCAGCTCTGAGGAGCTGATCTTCCATGAGACTCCTGCTCTCCATGTGCCTGTGCCACGGGCAGGAGCCACAGCAGGATGCGGTGCTTGCCCCAGCCCTGCTCTGCTGCAGAAGGCACTGGGTTCAACAAACCTGAGCTGATCACTCCAGCAGCCCTGGCCAAACTCAGGCTCTGCTGGCACTCACTGCTTCTCCTCCTGGAGAAAGGACAGGGGGATCACAGCACCCAAAGTGAAGCATTCGAGGCAAGAGGAGTCCCAAAGCAAATTCCTCCCACCGGCTGCTGCCTGACATCCCTGCTAGAAGATAACCTCCCGAGCCATCAAACCCCTCCATGTGCTTACAAAGCCTCCAAAACCCAGACTTTTCACTGCTCTCTTACTGACTTCCCCTGCTCTTTCCTCTCTGCTTTGTTGGGAATGATGACATCAACTCCTGCCCTTGGAGCTTTGTGCCAAACGCTGAATGGGAAGTTGGGAGCGTGAGGAGTAAATGGATTGCAGAGGGCAGAGAACAAGCCCAAGGAGGTGGGGGTGGGAGGCCAGACAGGCTGTTTGATCAAAGACCAAAGCACAGCCCTCTGCAGAGCGAAAGAAGGCACGAAAATAGGAGTTTCATCTTCAGCAGCAGCCTTGTTTCCTGATCTATTGAGTGACAGAGCCAAGAGAATGCATCTTTGTCACCCCTCTATTTCCAAGGAAAAAGCCTTCAATTTGAAACTCCATAAAGAATCACAGGAATAGTGAAAGTAATTTATTTTTTAGTTACTCGAGCCTTTATTCACTTAACTTCAAGGCAGGCTCAAAAGAGCCGAAAATGTTTTGGTTCTACCACTTGAGGATGAAAATATTTTAATTCCCTAAAACATGGAAGGGGGCACTGGCTTCTCCCGAGGTTCATATTTACAAATGCATTGTATCTGGAATGCAAACCTTGAATCATTTCCTCACGCTGCCACTACCCAGAGCTATGTTTTATTTATAAATACAGCAGGACCACTCGGTGCTCTGTGGATATGAGGAGGCAGAGACAGCTCAAAGCTCCTCAGCCATGAAGGCACAACTCAATTTTTTCACTTTGGAAAAGACAGACAACTTATCCTGCCTGGCAGCAGCAGGTTCTGAGCAAAGGGGGAYAAAGAGCAGTGCCCAAAGATGGATGAGGCAGCCAGAGCAGGAGGCAGAGGGATGGGAGAGGGTCTGTCCTCTATATCTGACCCCGCTGGCCTTCCAAATCTGTGCCCTASACGCAGGCAGAGGCTGATGGCAGAGGGAGGAAGAGCAGGACATTTCTTCCACGCTGGAAAACCACTCTGGCTGTGGCTCACACAGACACAGGAGTGAGCAGCCTGAAAACATTTAAGCATCTTTCTCACCACCACAGGAAAACAAAAGTCAACTCCCCAAAGACTGCCATGAAGAAAGTCATTAAAGGAATTACTACCCCATTTGGAGCCTAATTACTGTTAGGACATTTCCTTTTTTTTYTGTCCTACRTGGGATGGAGTAGTCAGACCCACTGAAGCAAAATGTTACCTCCTCATCATCCCTGAGGGAGMAAAGCAGACAGCTGAGAAACAGAAYGGAAGGGAAAATAGAAGCTCACGCTTTAACTTCAAAGATGCCCAGAGAATTTCCTGCCACGAAAATAATGCTGAATGGCTCTGCCTGCATCAYGAATTAACAGCCTGAATATTTATGAGCAGAAGCGGATGCCTACCCCAGCCAGGGAGGCACTGAGCCACAGAGACACCACCTCATTTCCAAGTCCAGTCAATCCCTGAAAGACAGGGCATAAATCTCCCCAGACTGAAGCAGCACTCCCTGTCCATCTCCCCCAGCTCCAGGCCCTTTTCTCAGCTCTGCTCAGCCTCTCCCAGCACAACAACTTCAAAGCAGCTAAAAGGAAAYATCCAGGAGCTGCAGGAGAAGGGTCCAGGCTGGACCTGCTGCCATCTGGGGGTCTTTCCAGCAGGTCTCACCCCGGGATTTCCATCCACAACATTCCTTACACCCCCCCAGGCAGTGCCATGCTCATCTGAGCTCCCAGCCCCAGCACTGTTTAACATGGCTCTGTTTAAGTGCCAGCTGCTGCTCCACTCTTCAAGTATTGATGATTTAGACAACACATTGGCAGACAGGCAGAGATGGGGAGGCTGTGATTTGCACTCCCTCATCAGCTTCTCTCGTGGCTGCTTCTCAAACCTCCTGTTTCCAGCAGGAATCAGAGCTTTCTCCAGCCCCACAGCCCGTGCCAAGCTCATTCACCATCCCCTACCAGCGAGCTGCTCATGGAACAGCAAACAGGATTCACCCATTTCTGGGACAAGGCCCTCAGAAGATGATGAGAACCCATTAACTGGGACCCACCAATGTAGAACTTGCTGCTGATCTGAGGGGAGATGCCTTTTGCTTAATTTAACCCCTGCGGCAGTCCCAAACTCAGACATGTTCTCTCCATTAAAAGCTCCCCATGGGCTAATGAAAACCACTGTAAGAYATTGATTATTTCTTTGTTTCACTCTGTATAATATTCCCTTCCCTTAAAAAAAATGTCATCATCAACAAAAGTGAGGATTTTGCTCTTTTTTTTAACGGAGGCATCTCTTAACATCGGCTCTACAGCCAGAACAAGGTGAGTCACCTCCCCTCGCTGGGAGCAAGGAAGAGGGGRAAAAAAAAGAAAAGATTGTGCTTCTTCCCTGTGTGCAAATTTAATTTTCCTTAGGATAAAACATTCTTCAGGGAAATGAGTGTGTGACCTTCCTCCTGAAAGCTCTCAYGTCAGAGCAGGCACCTCCAGGAACCTCAGAAGCAGAAGAAACACCAGCYCCTCAGAACAGGAGGCTTTTGAAAGGGTTTGAGAGCAGGCGGTAAAAAAAAAATAAAAATAATAAAATTGGCAGCCTCTCAACCCACCACTCTCGTGAAAGTTTGGCTCATGGGCTTGAGGTTGCCTCAATCCCAACGCAGCTCTGACAGTGAGTCAGTCATTCCATGACAAACTCCAGGCTTCATTATCTGCCTCAGCAAACCCCAGCCGGAGCGGCGCRCTGGGAACCTCCAACCCCTCCTTAACAGCTCCTTGTGTTCCCTTGGCCACCACCGGGCTGCTGGCTCGGCCTTGAGGCTGGAAGAGTTCAGGACAGTGAGAGCAGCTGCAATTCCCAAATTCCCCGTTCCGGGGGTGGCCAGGGATTCCAGGAGGATGCTGAAGTGCTGCGCGAAGTCGCGCTCGGGAGCGGAATCAGAGCAGAGGTGAGAAGAWGAAGTGAAAAGAAAGTCACTGGTAGAACAACACCTGAGGTGATAATATAAAGCAAAAATTGCTCCTGACACAGTGTTCTGAGGATGCAGAGCTTTTCAGAGAAACCACAGAAAATCATCTTTTAACTCTCCCCGCTCTGCAGCTGAGGATGAGCAATTGAAATGAGAAAGGATCTTTGCCCCTTGCTCTGCCTCGGGGCAGGGCACAGCTCAGGGACTGTCCCCACAGGCAGGGAGATGCTGGAAGAGTTTTGCCAGCCCTGACATCCATCATTGCCTCCATCACTCCTTAAAGAGGTGCCCAGCAAGAGCAGCCTCTGCTTGTTGGCAAAGGGTGGCATCCAAAGGGATCCATCCTGAAGTACTCACTGCTGTCTTCCTGTCTCCCTCCCCCGGATTCAGGAGGCCACAGAGCCCCTGTATGAGGGCTCTTGTCTGAACAAAGCAGCCCCTTCTGCAGGAAGATTGGGGAAAAAATTACCCCAGACATAATAAAATAAAGATCKTTGCAGAAACTCCCTAGTCAGCCAACCTGGCTTAACCTTTTCCTTGGCAGGATCCTCTCTGCATCTCAGGGCCAACTTTAACTGGGCTCAGGAGATTGCTGCAGTTTTCCTTTTTGAAATACCTGCCCATGCTGCCTGTCATTTTTAGCTCTCCCCCACCTACACGGAGAGATCCCACYGGAGAGCTTTGACCCCTTGTGCCAAGCTTTGCATATGGAGTTTTCAGCAGGAAAAAGGCAACTTTTTCTTTGCCTCTGAAATGCTGTTTGCACTGTCATGGCCAGGCAGCAGCGACTTCAGACTGCAGGCAGAGAAGCTACCAAGTGCTGAGTGCAAACACCATGTTCCATCCATCCATCCATCCATCCATCCATCCATCCATCCATCCATCCATCCATCCATCCCATCCATCCATGTCTGTGTAGCACCAGCAGAAGCAGCACCCAAGGGGTCACACCTGCTCTCCCCCCCCCCATCCCAATCCCACAGGACAACAGAGCCAACACACACCAGGAATCCACCGTCTCTAATCCCACAGCCAGCAGGAGCTTAAAATAAACCACCCAGCCCAAGGCAGGCTCTAATCCACAGGGGAGGAAGGACAGAGCAGAAGAGTCACTTGTTTGATTTGCTTGATGAAAAATTAAAATTAAGGAAAACTGCAAGTCYCCTGGAACTTGGGGAGAGAGGAAAGAGCAGGGAGACAATTTTATGCTTCCTGTTTCCAGCGGGAAGCACGGGGAGGGGGGACCACAACTCTGTGTTGCACTGGAGGATAAACCTGCTCTCTCTAATCCAATTTATGCCTCAACATGCCCAGCACCAATGTCCAGGCTCAGGAAGAACAGGAGAGGCAGTTCAGAGGGCAGGAGTGCTTGGGAGGGAGCTGAATGATAACTTGAGGGGTTAGTGACTACATTAGTGGGAGCTGCAGAGGGAACACATTTGCATCCCTTTCAGCTGCTCCCGATCAGGTGTGAAAGCAGCCTCTGCTTTCCCAGTCACTTAATTGTTCTGAGGGTTTTTGAGGGGGAAAAAGTGTCTTTTTTCTGCACAGCAGAGTTCTGGGAAGAGCYACGCTTGGCTCTAAGAGCCACCTCACTTCAGGAAAAATGTTATTTAGTCTCATAAAGCTGCTGGACTTCTTTGCTTCAGGAGAAGCTCAATGTGTCCCCCCGGCTCTGCAGGACAGAGGGGAGCTGCAGGCCCTCGCAGGGGCACAGCCCCGGGCTCTGAGTGCTCCCGGACGTGGGTGCAGGCAGCTCCCACCCCAGAAGATTACTCAGGGTGCAGAAAAGATTCTGCATTCAGGGAAGAGGCTCTAACGCTGAGACAGCACCTGCCAATCCAAAMAAGCAGCGGGGAAAAGTGATCCCCGGGGCCACAGCTTTGCCTGTGAGACAGCTGTGCTTCCAGGGAATTCAGCCCCAAAGAGCAGGGATGTGCCCAGAGAGGGGTGTGGCTTACCAGGGGTGCTGGTGCCGGCGTCGCTGTCGTGTCTGTCCCAGGGCTGCTCGCTGTGGCCGCTGTCCATGGGGCTGAGCTCGGGGCCCTGCTCGCTGCCCAGGCTGCTGGGGCTCCCCGACACCTGCGGGGACTGGGGGGGCCCCAGTGCCCTGCCCACGCCCCGGGTGGGGCCCCTCGTGGGAGCTGCAGGGACAGGACAGAGACGCTGGTGAGGGAGCAGGGAGGGGGTGTGGATGCAGGGTCCCGAAGGAGCAGCAACATCCCATCTCCAGGARGAGCCCTCAGGAGCGGGGTCACAACCTAGTCCTTGTGCTCAGGCCATGGAAKGAGCCACCAGCTGTTCGACCCGGTGAGAAATTCCAGGGGGAAAGGCTCAGATCCTCACCTGGCACAGCCACGGCCGGCAGGGCGGGCGAGCAGCCGAGCCAAGAGCCCCAGTGCTGAGAGCCAAACTTCCAAGCACTCCACACTTCCCACCCWCCAGCCACAAGGAACAGCAGCTCCTCACCCGGGCCTGCTTGGAGCTTTCTCCCTTGAGAGCCTTTTGATCCCACAGGGACGGGCTTGTCGTCCAGGCTGGAGGAGCTGAGCTCCGAGTCRCTCTCGCTGTCACTGGAAACCACTGCAGGAGGGAGCAGGGGGAGGAGAGGAGGGACACAAGTTATTCACAATGTTCATAACACTTCCCGAAGAGGAGCCAGATGGATCCAAATAGAACAGGAGCAAATGCTGACTCGCTGATCACGTTCTCCCTCTCCAAAGGAGCCCCTACCTGCAGTTCCCCCACAGCTGCTCRCTCTTCCTCTGGAACATGATGTGGTTTTACTTTTTACAGGTGATTTATAACTCTGCTGCCCACGCTCCAGCGGTGCCAGCACCTGCAGCAGATGCACACAGCACTGGAGCTTCTCTCCTAAGGTGACTGGGACCATGGGGACTCTGCTGCTCCAGACTGGGCTCTGCTCCCACTGACCCATCCCAGCACCCCAGCCAGCCTTCTGCCCCTGATGTTTGCTGTTTCCTGATGTTGCTGACACCCTAAGGGTTGGCACGAGGTTGGTTCCTGCTCAGCTGCAGGTGGAGGGGTCCTGGCTGCACCTGCTCCACCCCTGGGTAATGTGGGGAGAGGGGTTGGTTTCCTCCAAGCTGGATTTTAAGTGTGGCCTCTGTGGAGGCTCTGGAATCTAAGAGGAAAACACCAGATAAATCCTGAGCACATCAAACCATCCCTATCARCAAACTGCCCACAACTATGTTACCCCTACATCCCCAAAGCTTCAAAGGCAAGGGTCACTCCTTCTCCTCAAGGAGGCTGTTCTCCCATTTCAAAGCTGCTTTTTTTCTCTCTGTTTTTCTTCCCCCTGAATCCTGGCTCTGGTCCTGCTGCTTTCCACCCTCCATAGTTTCCAAAAGAGCTGAAGGAGCCTCATTTTGCCAGACACARCTTCCCAAACTGGCAGGTTCTTTCCACTTTTCCATGCAATTATGCAAACACCTCTCCTGCTTATACCGGTGTAAAAGATAACTCGACTGCCAGCTGCTCTGGGTAAAACGAGAAAGGTGTTTTTCCCGAATCCTGGGGTTTTTGTGATGGGTTGATCTCAGAACAGAAATGATGGGGCTGAGGAGGAAGGCAATGGGAGAAAAAAAAYCTGTCTTTTGTTTGAGGAATTGCACCAACAGCACTTCTCCATCTGAGCAGGCAGATACCAGCTCTCCTGGCAGCTCTTCAAACAGCAGGTCACAACTCCTGGCAAAAAGTGCAAAATCGGCCCACGTGGGAGAGAAAGCAGGCGACACTGCAACCTGCAGCCTCTCCTGCAGAAAGAGGAAGCCCCAACTATGTTTTCAGCTCCATCAGGATGCCTTTAGAAGCTCACATTGCTGCGAGGAGCTCTTTCCTCTGCTGCCGAACAAACCTCGTTGCCCCCGCGCCAGCGYCCAGCCTCAGAGAGCAGGGGGGACGCGGGTGCAGCGGAACAAGGTGACACCTGTGGGGTGACACAGAGCTGCCACTTCAACCCTCTGCCTCAGCCCCAACCCTTGAGCACTCCCCAGGGCAGGAGGATGGGGATCCCCTTCCCTTGCACACAGCACGAGCTGTCAGATATTCCTGGCGGGGACCTCTGCGGACGCTCCCGTATTCAAGGCAGCGATCTGTGCTACACAAAATATTTCATTTTAAGAAAWAGAAATGAATACCTAAAGCAGTGCTAACATCTCTGAGGATATTAAAGCTGGCTGCCAGTGTTATTGCAAAGCGTTATTGAGGTTGCCCTGGCAGGCAGCTCCCCGCACAGCCATGCACAGCCTTTCCCTGCAGCCTTCCCATCCCAGCAGCAGCAGGAATGGGAGCTCTCAGCTCCAGGGAAAGGGGCTGGGGAGGGAACAAAGCCCCATTGCAAGCTGGGGGGCTGCAACGCTGGCTGAGAGTCCTCAAAGCAAAGGTTTGGGTTTGCTTTCTAAAAGAAATCTTCACTACTTCCCCAGAACTCCCTGGGAGAGGGGGCGAGTTCTATATAARCACTGTTAATAACAATCTATACATACCAGAGTGGGGTTTTTTCTATAAAATCCAAATCTCAGCTGTAAGAATCATTCTGACCATCTTATTGCTCAATTCTCTTAGAAAATGAGCTCCTGTTCCACTTGGTCATCGTCCTTTTTTTTGGCCTCCTGGATTCATAAAATCCATTGCTTGAGAACAGCTCCTTCCTCCATGAATCCTCCAAAAATGCCGGAAGCCAGGATTTATTTGGAGAAGGCCCCAGTGAATCAGTGGAGGTGACTTTAGCTGCCTGTCCTTCTGCCACTCAGCAGTTCAGAGAGAACCAGCACAAGAGGAAGGAAATATTAATGACACGAAGGCACTGGCACCACAGGACCAGCCCTGTCTGCTCTCATTTCCTCTGCTGCCAATAAGAGCGTGTTTTACTCCCTGCACCAAAGCCTCCCTTCCAGGTAATTCTTCATCCAAAGCTCCCAGACCTTCTGCTGGCACTTTCCAGAGCCCAGAAGCATTAAATCTGGTGTTCCAGCAGTTGCTGATATATCAATAAGAGTCGTTGGACAGCTGTTCTTTGAGAGGAGGGAACAGATTTATCCCCCTCTCTCTCCAGCTGACTGAAAAAAAAAAGCTCATAAAATAAAATGTGCCGAGATAAAACTTGCTRGAAAAGCAGTATTCCCTCAGGGAATGGGTCACTCATGGAGGGCCTGGAGCYCTGCAGCTGCTGGCAGAGCCCATGGTGCCTCCACACGTGGTTCAATGTGGCACAGAGAAGAACACAGGGAATGGTGGAGAGCTGCTGGCTGCACTTATCCCCAGTGGCAAATCAGGACGTGGGGAGGCTGTGCCGAGGCCAAGGGGAAGGAGCACTTGGCTGGGGCTGGAATCTGTTGTTAAATGAGTGCATTTGGCRCGGGCAGAGCCAGCCGAGCTCCCTCGTGCTGCCAGCGCAGGGCAGGGCTCCACACAGCGCTCGGCACTTCCTGCAGCTGTCAAAAGCACGGGAAAAGCACATGGGAATAACAGCTCCAAGAGCCACACGTCCCCAGCACGGCCAGGTGAGCACAATCCCTGAGCACGGCCTCCCTGCAGCGCCCGGAGTTTTGGCAAACACGGAATGCGGGGAGCAGGGAGGGCAACAGCTCCTGGTCCCTGCAGGTGGGAGAGCGAGGGAGGATGAGAATTATCACAGGCCAGCGTCCCACTGGGGGCAGCTCCTGTGCTGCATCACACCCAGCACTGCCCACAGCTCCCACGACATCTCCAAGCAGGAGGAGGGGACCGGACCCAAGGGCTCTCCCTTCCAGGAGCAGCGCAAGTCGCAGCTTTGTCACTGCCCAAACTTGGTGGYAAGTTGGACGTTCCCCTTGGTGGCCTGCAGAGCACTTGACACGCCCCAGCACATCCTTCTCTGCTCCATTACTCAGGAATTTGGCCTCCAGCACACTGACACTGGGCAAACCCRCTGCATCCCCCTGCCCAGCCGCTGCTCCGGTGCCTCTGGCACATCCCATTGCTTGGCAACACGAGTGGAACAGGAGAAACCCCCAGAGACCGAGCAGAGCAGCAGGCAGCCCTCCTGCCAAACAGTGCAGCAGCTCAGGGATCACACCGCTTTTCTCCACCCAGCTGCTTTCCACGTTTTTCCTGCAGAACTCCGAGTCCGGAAGAGGGAGAGCCCCGCTGCTCTCGCTCCCACCCCCTGACCCGGTGCAGAATCCCACCCACATTCCAGCACACGGAGCACAGCTGCTCCCCAGCACAAGAAATATTGCTGCTACCCTCCCCGTGACAATACATTYGTGCCTTTAACTAATAGCAGGGTTCCCATGGCAACTGCTTGTTTATTCCAGAAAAACTAAAGGCACCAGCAAATCCCGGTGTCAGCGAGCACAGGAGGAATACTGGGTGTGCAAAAATAAAACTTCTGCCTGGTGGGGTTGGCTTTCTTTCCTAGAGGCTGCATTCTCTTGGTCCTGCTGCCTTCCCACCCTCCTGCAGTGGGAGCAGGTAGCCAGGTCCTGGCACTGATCCCTTGATTTTGAGGAGGGAAAAGGGACACTTGAAGTTTGTCCCATTCCTGCTGAAAGGCAGCTCCTGGCACGGAGGGTTCCCAGAGGTTGTGGCAGRACTGTGCTGGTCCCACCCGACTTGAATCCCCGAAAAGCTCAGAGATGGCTCCTTCAGCACATCAGAGACGAGCAGAGGGGTTGGACAGAGCTGGCYAAGATAATGGAACCCCCACGGAGAGCAGCCTGTCAGAGGCAGGCAYGGGAAATGCCAGACTCATTCCCGGGAACATCCTGCCAAACAAGCACCAGGGCTTTGCTCGGTGCTGAAAGGACATGTTGGGATGAGGGTGAACAAGGTGTGAGCTGACAAATGCTATCAGCCAGCCAGGGGGAACCAGGCTGCCCTGTCAGCCACGGCCTTGGAAAGCTCAGCCCAGCTCCAGCTGCAGATCCACGACGGCAATATCGTGGATACACATCTCCACGGGGGAAGGAGGCTTCGGGATGACGGACAGCAGGAGCCCCAGCACGGGCAGGTTAAAAAGGGTTAAAAGGAGGGGGGAGATGCACAAGCTCCCAGCTCCAGAGATGAATCACAGCCYGCAGAGCCCACTGAAAGCTGCCCAGAGGACAGGAGGCCTAACAGAGAAGGGCAAGAGGGAAAGAAAGCACCAGAAAATAAAGCCATAAATTAGTATTATCCGAGCCATAAAACAGCAGCCAGACAAACATCAGAGGGCAGGGAGAAAGGCAGCTCACCACCCACATCAAAGCTTACCAAAGGTCACTTTGCTGTCCTCCCCCTGCTCCTTTGCTGCTCCTGCCTGTATTTATGGGGAAGCCTTCTCCAGAAAAAAAAAAAGTCAGCTAAAAAGCTGAACTAAACAGCAGGCCAGGTCTGGGCTCAACAGCTTCAAATCTTAATGTTTGCTCTATCGTGTGAGCAAAAAACAACCTCATCAATCAGTCCCTCTGCTAAGACAACTCCTTCCAAGCATCTCCTGGAGGGAAACACAACCATCTATTGTTGATCTAATTCGTCTTTAATTAAAAAAGTTACGGTAGGGCTGGGAGTGCTTTCCTAGCTGGGGCCCGAAGAGAAGGTTTGTAAACCCAAGTCTCCTGAGCTTTCTTTATTAAAAGGTTGTTTCCCCCTGCACTTCTGAGACGTGGAAGAGTGCACGAAGCTGGTTCACTGGAGAGATCTTCTCCAATTGAGGGGATCTAACAGCAAAAGACAGAAGGGGAGAGAGGCCAGACAGTTCTGCTAATCCACACCACGAAGAAAGGAAGAGAAATCAAAGCAGACTGGCAGCAGCTCTAATTCTGCAGCACTCAGATGCTGGCAGAGTAATTTCTAGCTCATCTCACAGGGACTTGAGGAATCTGCCCAGCAGAGCAAGCAGCAAGTATCCCCAAGGAGGGAGGGAATGAGACCAGCCTTTGGTCAGCCTTGGCTGCACAGCAATGTCCATCAGAGGCACCATTCCCTGCAGTTCWGCAGGAGCAGCTCTCTGGGCATGTGCCTGTTCCACAGCTCATCCCAGCAAAACAGTGAGGTGGGGGCTGCAAGGAACAGAGGAAAGCAGGAGTGGGCTGAAGGATGGGGAGTCCAGGAGGACTGGGACCAGGCTGGGTCACCAAAGTGCACTTAAATACCAGCGAATCCCGAAAAAAACTACCACAGCATATCCAACACTGCCTGCGTGGGAAACGCCCCACGCCTTGCGGGGTAACACCTCCAACAGAGAGCTTCCCCATCAGCTGCATCCTGCTGGCAACAGGAGAAGCCRGGTCCTTCTCCCCCCTGCCTCGTGGGCACGGAAGGAACAACCAACCTTTCCCCCTGGCCCAGGTGAAGGAGCGGCTGCTCCCGACGCTCTCCGGCTCCGGCGCGGCCGCCTCGCCCTGCCCGGGCTGTGCCTGCAGCTCCAGGGATTTGCTGCTGCTGCTCTTCAGGGGTGGGATGTACTTGGGCAGCCCTTTGTAGAACCAGGCCCCAGACCTCTTCCAGACCTGCCAGAGACACAGACACCACACCTTCAGCTGGGTTTTTGCAGCAAGAGAGCACAAGCGCCACAAAGTGAGCTCCCCACGGAGTTTAGCCCAGCCACTCCCTCTGATCCCACTCAAAGACTGGAAATTGAAGCCTTCCAGAGCCCCTCTGCTCTCTGCATCTACCACAGCATCCCAAATCCCTCCCCAATCCTTGTCAGCCCAGCTTCACCTCGCTGCTTCTTCCAGGACTGAGCAATCACAAATGTCAAACTCACATTCCCAAGCCYACCACTGTGGGATGGAGCTCCCTGTGCTGCACTAAGCAGCAGGCCAGCTCACGTTCYGCATCTGCTGCTCTCCCACTGGGAATGCACAAAAAGAAAAGCTCCCTGGAGAGTGCAGGCAGGTGCCAGGAGGGGCAACAGCTCCAACCACATGCTCTGCTGAGAGTGAAACAAGCCCTGCACTGGCTGGGGGGGCAGCAAGCCCTGATAAATCCCTCCTCCTGGGCCAGGTCCCTTTACTCCTGAGAATCCAAGCCTGGCAAAAGCTGGGAATAGGATGGCAGAAGTGCTGCACCAAGAGCACAAGCTCAGTGTTCATCTCAGAGCAATTCAGGCCAAGCCAGATCGTGTAACGAGCCTGAAAACCCCAGAACGAGAACGACACTCAAATAACTGAACCTGCAGCAGGAAATGGACCTCGAGCATTAAACTGTAATATCTCCTGCAAGAACAGCCTCTCCTCTCCAATTTAGCTTTAATGCAGCTCATGATGAAGGCACTCTATTAAGTATATTTAATATGAAGCCTGCTGTAAGCCAGGGGAAGGGAAAAGGGTGGCAGCTCAGACAAGGAGAGATGGCTTCTTACAAACCTAATTCTTGTGTGCCTTCCAGCAGCCTGGTAATGAGCTAATGACACAGCCAAGGCAAAAATAAGTTAACATAGTAAAAATATCATTTTTTCATTTCATGCAGGGGAGTAGAAGCCTCGCACTTCTGCTCAGAATGAAGGAAATCATCAGTGTTTCCACTCCAAGTTCCCAAAGCTCTTTACACACGGTTCCATCACGATGGCAATGGGTGCAAATGCAGAGATCCCTAATTGCAGCAATACATTTGCAATCTGCATTTGGAGCTTAATCAAAGCAGAGGGCAGTGACAGCACCTGGAATTCAGGAGGCACAAAAAGCAGGACCCCAGCAGCACCAATACAGCTATGGGAGAAGGATGCTCAGCAGGTTCCCTGGTTCCTAGTCCAGAGCCATCAACAGAGAGAGCTCAAATCTCTGTGTGTGGGGTCCTGCAAGCCAAGTGAAGGTGATCTGAATCCAGAGGTGAGCCTGGTGATGTGGCTTTTAAAAGAAGAGCACCCAGAAGAAGAAAACACCATCACTGTGACCCCATTACATGCAAGCGCAAGAGAGATGCTCGTGCACCACAGCAGGGTCTGGAAAACAGGAGGTGAAAGCAYCCTGCAGTCACACCAGCATATTCCTGCTGGTTGTTACCCAGGAGGATGGTGAGTCTGCCRTCCAAGCAACAGGCTGGGAAGCCAATTTCCCAAGAATGCAAGTTCTTCTACAGAGGGGGTCTTGGCAGGCAGAACACTTCCCCAGCTCCTCCACCACTGTGCCAACACCCAAGCAGCGACCCAGCCAGGCAAGGCACAGGCTGACACAGCTCCTCCTGTCCCCTCTGCTGGCACGTGGGGACTGCACAGCAGTTGGTACAGTGTGTACAACAGCACACGTCAGCGCAGCACAGGCACCCTGYGGGAACAGGCTCCGATTCCCAAGAACTGGGAAATACAACAGATTTTTGAAGTCTGGGACAGACATCCCAACCCGCTGCAGCTCGGGTAAACACGCCCCATGCAGGAGCTGCAGGCTGGGCAAGCCTTGCTCTGCCTTGTCTGAGGAAGGCTGGAGGCCTTGGGATCGGCTGGACCCACGGGACACAGCRGGAGAACAGGGACAAGGCTGGCACCTCGGTGGAAATTGTCCATCCCTGACGCACACTGGGAAGCTGGGACACACACACACCCACACCTTCCCRGGATGAACTGCTGGGCAGGAAGCAGCCCTTTGGTACAGACATTCTCTGAACAGACCTTGCAACATCTGTAATTTAATTTGAAGCACTGGAGAGACCTATTATGATCAGGCGAGCTCCAATTTAGGCACACCATAAAACCAATCAGACACAGCACGGGCGGCTGGAACAAAGGCTGGTCACCCCCAGGTTTCTCCCTACCCCAAAGCAAGTCGTTACAGAAAGAGTTAATGGTATAATACACCCAGCTCYGATGTGGTAACACTACTATAAAATTGATTCTCTGCATACATATTCGCTTTAAATTGGTGCTCTTAATAGAGTTTGGTCCTATTACGGCAGCAGTGAAATTGTTTTGAAATCAGCTCTGAAAGAGCTGCAGCAAGATGCTCTCCCCTGCCTGGATTCAGTCCCTCTGCCCCTCCAGGTTTGCAGCACAGCCCATCCCGAAAGATCATGGATCACATTTTGTTCTGCACAAGGGGCACTTTGAGCATCCGTGGATCAAAACAGGTCGATGTTGCTGACTGCTATTGATGGCATTTGACTGATGGCAAGAGTGGCCTGACAGCAAAGTTCTTGCCTGATTTTGAATTAATAAATCTGCAACAGTGCCTTGAGAGTGAAACTCCTGTTTATGAGCAGGAGTTCACTCTTGCCAAGGAGGAGAGGATGTTGCTCCCACCAGTGAGGTGAAATTCGTTCCCTGCAGAAGTCTGAGTTYGGGTGGAGCCAAACAAGAGGGACAGCCATGGCCATGACAGGTCCAGAGAGCCAAATGCCTTTTATAACCCTGGTAATATTCCTATTAAAGCTGCATCAAGCCCTCATTGCAGCTACAGAGTGACACATGCAGAAGCAGATGCAGATTTTATCGAGCATTTTCAAGCACAGCCTGAAAATAGGACCTAAYCGAGAATCACTGGGCCCTGGTGAAACCCAAGTCACTGCTCAAACTTCCCCGAGCATACAAGTGCTCCTGAACGGGGAAAACATTAGGATTTGCTGCTGAAGAGGTGGATCACAGCCGAAGGAACCTTAACAAACGCTTGCAGCCCTCCCTGAGTTCGCTTCACCAAACCACGATCCCCTAGAGATGCTTAGAAMGGATCTCTGCTGCAAAGCCACATTTTTGCTCTACCACCTCCTGCCTGTGCCACGCAGGAGCCGTTCCCATCCYGCAGCCCTTCCCTTCCCGGCAACCCGGGCTTGCTGGGAGGAAAACCACCACTTTCAGCTYCCCGTGCTGGCACCAGCGATACCGAAAGGTGGGGAAGCAGCTTCTCGTGGGCTACAGGGAAGAGAAAGGCACCTGCAAACGCAGCCACCCCGGAGGACCTTGCTGGCATCCCGTGCCTGCAGCACATGCCCACACAATCCCTTTATCCCAGCTCCCCGGCGCGGCCCTGGCACGCCGCAGACACCCCTGGCAGGGGAGACAGAGCGAGCGCTCCTCAGCCTCGTTATTTGCATTCATCTGCTTTTCCATAACACAGAGATTTCCAATTACATTATTTACAGCAATCTGTTGTCGACTCCCACATCCAGCACTCGAGGATGAAGAAAATTAAAAGGCAGTGAAATTTCCATTCGGAGCTTTGTTTCCGGAATAGCAAAAACCCGTGGCACCCCTGACCCCGGCGTTTCTCGGCGGCTGCCAGCCTCCAACCATTTATCATTCCCCTTTCAATCAGGCCTCTTTTTTTTTCCTCCCCGTGGCTCTATTCCGGAGGACACTATTTTGAGTCTAACTACTCGCTGCCACCCCCAAAATAATATGGCAGAGGCTATTGATGAGTCCTTTCAACTGCAAGCAGGTGCACATCGCTTCCATTCAATCCAGAGTCACCCAAAATAAACGCCCCTCTCCATCCGGGGTGGGGGGGGTGTTTTGCCAAGAAATCATCGTGCCAGGCAGGAATAACCCCGGGYTATGGTGCTTTATGATGTTCCAAGTGGTGGGAGTGGATATGTGGAAAGGGAAGCCCCGGGGGCAAAAGGGGAGGAGGTGACTYCGTGGTGCAAAAGTCTTCTCCCCCCGCGTGGTTTATGTGTGATAAACCGGGAGATGCAGCCAGCCATGAAAACGCTGTGGAGGGAAGGAGAAGGAATTGAAAGGAAAGTGAAGCAGAGGGGGCAAATTAAAACTTTTAACAGGTCCCTGATAGCTGAGACTCTCTTTCATATTCCAGGGAGTTTAAAAAAAAAAGCTCTCTCCCCCCACCCTACCGAAACCGCTTTCATTATCCCTRCAATTTTGGATGTGTCAATTCAAATGTAAATGTGCATGAATGCTTCCAAGAGGATTTTAATTACAATGATAGCATCGCTAATTATGGATATAGAAAAAAAAATATATATATAAAGGGGTAATTCACAAAGGTGCTTTGCAGAACCTGGTGGTATCAGTCAAGGCTGGTCGGGGGTGTTTCACTGCAGACCCACAGCCAGTGCTGGCTGCAGCTAGGGATCAGCATCCCTGACCTCACCACGGGACTCCAGGCTCATGCAGGAGCAGGAGTGATCCAGGGAGGATCAGCCCTCCACACTCTGTCTCCAGGAAGGCAAAGCAAGATGCAGATCCAAGAAAGGCAGCGCAGCACAGGGGGGAGGGAAGGAGGAAGGGAGAGTCTTGCCCTCAAAAGCGAATGTGAGCGTAACCAAATTTGCTTCTACCCTTGCTTGCAGGAACACTAAACCACAATCCACGTCATCCTTAATTCCACTGCTGTCCAAAGACATTGCAAAGGAAAACATCCACAGAATCCTGGAAGAACAAAGGACAGTTTTCCACATCTGCCTCTGGAAACAGCCGGGACAAGTGGCCGATTCTGGCCCAAAGCACGTGAGGCCTATTTTATCTCAGGAAGAAAAGCTGCACCACTGATGTGGGGATGTCTGCTGATCCTTGGGGACGTTCCCTTTGCCAGCAGGAACATCCAGGCTCTGCAGAACCCGTGCTTTCCTCCCAGCTCCCCCTGGCCCCTGGCAGAYCCCGCCCCGCACATCCCGCGCTGCCGAACGCGCCGCTCTGCTTGGGATGCCTGGGATGCAGTCAGAATCCTGGGAAGCAGCAGGCAGAATCCACTCSTCGCCTCCACTCTCCAGAAATAAAGACAGTGTCAGAGCAACCCGTTCCTATGCAGCACAGCCTTCCTTCCCAGAGGAGGTTTTCAAGGAAACAGAAAGCAGCAGAGAAYGCTTCCGAGTGGCTGAGGCCGGGATTCCCAGAGGGATCTGTGGCCACCAGGCACTCGATTCTGACTGGAGAACTGCTCTAAATGGCAGCTTGTTGCTTTGGTGTTCATTTTGACCCAGGCAGGGTGATTATTGAATCCCAGCCGAGGCCAGCACAGATGCTGTCCGTGCAGGAAAAGGGGGACACGGCCACCACATGTCACTAGAAACTTATGCTGGCTTAAACCAAACCTGCAGGGATAAATAGTAACAAGGAAGATGAAGTGGTGGAAGCTTCAGCACGTGTGAACAATGCCACACACTGCAGCTGCCAGCTGGTGCATGGGCATGTCCAATCCCACCATCCTGGTGGGCCACCAGCCTCATGTGTGTGGCTGCAGGGGACAATTCCAGCCCAAGGCTCTGCTCCCAGCCAGATGACSCTGATGAACTCCAGCCAACGCCGTTTAGCCCTCACGGGTTTCCAAATGACCTCCCTTTCCCACTCCAGAGCCTGGCAGCCTCTCACAGACAGAGTCAAGAACTCCACAAATATAAACCCGGAGAGCCTGAGCAGAAAATCAGTGATCAAAGCACTGCTGGGGAGGGAATCACCTCGCTTGGGAACCCCACATCCCACCCCACTGCCTGGGGAGGGCCAGCAGCAAACACTCACCCACTGCAGCTGGCTGGGTTTGGGGGCCTGGCAAGTGGGGAGGTGATGCCAAAGCCTTCTTTAAGTACAAATTTCCTCGGCTAAATCACCCTGAGAAGGGCAGAGAGGAAGGGTGATACTGATTTGTTACTCTGCCACTGCCCCAGCGTGTTCCTGAAGATCCCTGCCTGGATCCCAGGAAATGAAATGGGGCTGATACCTCATCACCATGTCACACACAGGGAAGACCAAAGCCATTCATCAAAGATGCTTTTCCAGGCATTTATTCTGATTTGCCTCAACTTCCTTGCCCTGGCTGACATGCCCCAAGGCTTCTGCTAATTCTCAATTCCCAAATCCTCCAAAATAAAGGCAGAAAGAGAAATAAAGTAAATTTTAGTCCGTGCATTTTCCCTGCAGAGCACAGAAARTACCTGCATCTGCCTCACTCTCTATTTTGGGATCTCTGTCTGGAATTCAAAACATCTGGATGATTCAGTGCATCAAATTATGATCAAAACCCAGGGAGCAATGCTCTCCTCCTGCCCTGCCCACACTGCTGCTCAAAATTTAAAGACCAGCAACATCCATGTGGMCCTCATCTTACCTGAACATGAACTTTGTGAGTGCTCCCACACAGAAAAAAACCCTCCAATGCAAAACCTAAGCTATGCTAAGTTCCCACAACTAATAGAAAAAAAAATTTCAGCACCTCTAACACCTGCACAAACTCTCACTACACCTCAAAAACTGATTTAGCAGAGCACCCAGGTTACACAGTCGGTTGCACAGGTCACAAATAGCTGGACTGGATTGATGCTCGAGGACCACAAGCAAAAGCCCAAAACAAATTGATGGGAACAAGTGAAAAATCCATCTGTAATCACAGAACAAATTCCCAGCCCTCACTTCAGCACAGAGCCCTGATGTTGGTGGGTGCTGGCTGGCAGACAAGAATTGAGGCAGCYCATCACTTTYTTTTGCAGTGTAAAGTCAAGAATGAAGGATATAAAAATTTAGAGACCTGCATTAGAAGTCTCASACGCTGGCAAGTTATGGGATTCTGCAGGCAGGGAGGAAAACAGATTTAAAGGCTGCAATCCTAGTTATTTTTAGAGGGACAAATATTGCAGTTATGCTCTACATCTCCGAAGCTGTTTGAAAAAAAAACCAGTTAGCCAAGTTTATTTGCCACAGAGCGAGGAGGGAGAGGGTGTAAGGGAGCAGCCTCTTTATGGCCATCCCTAGAAAAATTCCACAAAGCCACACAGGCTCCAGAGGTGGCTTTCCCCCTTCGTTTTCTCATAAACCAAAGTTGTCACCATTGTGTGAGTTTGAGCCTGCCTGGCCTCCAGCCAAGCCTCCCAAACCCCATCCCAAGCTGCCTTCCAAGGCACAGGGAAGAGCCCAGGCAAGCTCTGCACAGATTTGGGGTGGACACTGCTGAGCCCCATCTCCCCACTGCTGTTTTACCTCTCTCTGCTCACTGCAGATCTTGCACAACCACAGGGGGCGTTTCTGGGCTCCAACAGTTTCTATTCCACACTTGGTGCAAACTTTCTGAAACAAGGAGAGAGGAAAAAAGGGAAGAGATAAAAGGTGGTGTTAGCAACTCCTCACAGCCATTGGGAGAGAGGAGGTTGACGGGCAACACCTCTGTTCTGCTTTCCTTAAAAACTTAAACAGGGAACATTTTTCCTGTTTATCCTGGACAACCACTGATTGCAGGAAGCTGCTTCAGGTCTATATGGACACGAGACAAAGGCAAATCCACAGCACAGTCCTTGACTCCAGGGTGAGACCTGGACAAATCAAACCYCATCACCCACAGGCAGATTTCCAGRGTGGCTTTTTTTATTCYTGTAAATCCTAACCCYCAACCCCTGTGGCAGGGAAAGCAGCTGCAACCAAAGGGCAAGAGGGAAATGTTCTCCTGCCTCCCCTCACACCCGTGGCCTTAAACCCCACGGTTYAGGAAGTGGGCACGTCGTGGTTCCACACATTTCCTGAGTGTCTGATGGTGCTGCACAACCCTTCTTGCTGCACGAGGGAATTTTCAAGCCTCTGCTGGCATTCCAAGCCATTCACAACCCGAATCACCCAGTTTTACACAATGAAGCTGATGCCCATCAGCCTTGGCGTGCAGCTYGAATGGGAAATGGGATGAATCCTTTGATCCTCACAGAGGAAAAGCCACTCACAAGAGGGGAGCAAAAGCTTGCTGAGACATCCATGAGGATTTGATGTCCCCAGGGGAGGTTTTACATAGCCCCCACAGCAGGCTGCCCCTCCTGGGAGCCAGGAGGTTCCTATGTCCAGAGATGAAGGTCTCATCTTCTCCATCCCACTATTCCTGCCCTCACCCTCATCCTCCCAGAGAAATAATGAACAAGCTGTTGGGTCTGGTGCATCAACACCCAACGTGGTGCTCCCCAAGCCAAGGGAAATTTGCAGATTCAAAGAGCACACACCACCTAAGCCTCCCCAAACTCTCCCTCCCCCAACCCAAAATCGGAGGGAGCAGCTCAGCCTGAAATACCCTTCGAGATCCCAATCCCCACACGGATAGCACATTCAAACGCTCCCTCTAGTGGAAGTTTCCAACCGATTTTACTCCCAGCCGTAAATTTTCAACAATTCCAATATTAAAACGGTGTTTTCCTCCTCCCCTTCTCTGCGGAGCAGCTTGGGAAATGCTTGTGAGCATCCCTCACAACCTCTGGGAAGAAGACATAGAAACCAAGGGCATTAAATGCAGCCCCATTTCTCATTAAACACAAGACAAAGCACTCTCTTCTCCTACTCATCCTTCACCTTTTACACATGACATCAATCCCCTCTGCACGGTAAATGGCACGCTGGGCTTTGCCTAACTCCTGCTATTGTTAACACACCTGGCTTTGCACACACTTTTGTAAAGAATGCTTTTAATATGAGTTTTTATTATCTCCAAAATAAAGGCACAGGGGCAAGACAAAGCAGAACGTGGCACTTGGAAGATCCATCAGAAATGCAGAACCTCTGTGCTCAGCAGGAGGGGCTCGCTGAGGGTAAATCCCTTGCTGCGTTTCGGGTGCACCATTACAGTCCCTGCTACTGAATTAAACGGGCTGCAGTGACACGGGAACAGAGCAAGGAAAACAGGGCCTTTAAAGATCCATAATTCCCTGAAAAATTGCTCATTGCATGCAGCACTGCATGAGTGATGGATGTCCCCGGAGMAGAGGGAACAAGCAGTTCGCTCCGTGCTCTGCTGAAGGGTTGGCTGTTCCCTGAGCTCACTCCACAACATTAAGAACAGAAGGGGAGAAGCCCAGGGCACCCAGGCAGCATCGCCCTGGGCTTGCACACAGCTGAAAAGCAGGATCTCACTTCAATCAACCTGGAYAGGAACGCTCCTGGACTGCCCAACAGACTCCAGACAAAAAGGGAATAATGATAAGAAAAGAAAAAAACACAGAGAAAGGCTGGGTTTTTCTGGTCACTGCCCTCCCAGAGCCTCAGGCCCACACTGCCCCACCAGCTGGGGGTCACTACCTGCGAATGGGCAGGGCTGGGAAGAGTCCGAACCAGCCCCTGCCCCCTCAGTAGTGCACAGGGCTCACAGGAAGTTGGTTAAAAAGCCCCGTGGCATCGTGACTTGGCTGGCTTCTGACAAGGYGAGAGCAGAACTGCCACGGGAAGAAGGCAGGGATACAGCACATCCTGTTATTCCCCATGCTGGAAACACAGGAAGCARCCCGCAGTCTCCTGCCTGTCACCCAGCCCTTCATCCTCCACAGGGCCCACGCTGCTCTCAGAGCTGCCCCTGTGGCTCCCGTTCCAGCCAGACCTTTCACTCCCCAGTATCCCACTGCTGCTTCCTTCCACACCCCTTCCTTAAAAAGCTGCCTTCCGCCTGGCTTAGGGCCCAGGGGCTCCAAGGTGTGTGTTCCCCTCCCCAGGYRCTGCCTCACSAGCAAGCTTCTGCATAATCCCTGCAGCAGTCCAGCTCCAGTGGAGAAACCCACTGGACAGCACAGCTCACAGCAGCTCCGCACGGGAACTCACAAAACCCAGCAGTGCCAGCAAGGAGAGCTCACCCCCACGGCCTGCACAGCTGCCCAGCCACAGAGGTGCCAACATGAACCACCCCACGCTGAACCAGCAGGTTTTGCTCAGTTTGGAATGCTCCAGCACCCAGCAGATGCCCTCACCCCTCCACGGGCACCAGGCTGAGATGAAGGAACTCCCCGAGGTGTCTCCCCAGGGAAAGGTGGGCTCCAAGCGCAGGAAAACCAACCTCCCAGCAGAGGCAGGAGGAGGTGGTTGCCTTGGAGATCATCATCTCCCCAGCAATACAGATTAACCCCTTGGCTGTGGAGCCAAGACCAGCAGGAATGGTCCCTGGGGTGCTCTCCCTGAAAAGAGCACCAGTCCTGTCAAAAACACACACAACACGGGCACAGGGCTGGAAATCTTACACTAGTTTGGAGCTCCAGGATGGACTTGAGATCTCTTGAGGGTCTTGGGGCAGAGCTGGCAGCGAGCAGCAGCAAAGCTCACAGGCTCTGTTTGGGTCGTCTCTGAGGCCTGCACATTTCTGCCCCTTGTCCCACGCTGCAAACCCCAGCTGGGACATGCAGAGGGGGCTGGCACAGCACYGAGTTCAGCTGAGGCACTTTAGGATCCTGAGGGATCTCTTGTTAYCACCAAATTGCAAGAGAAAACTCGATGGTCTGACAGCACCCATGAGAATAAAACAAGTCAACCCTGCAGAGCTCTCCCGCTTCCAAGAGGCCTGGTGGCCTTTCCTAGGGAGATCTGCTGCCAGGAACGGGCACGGGTGAGCAGACCCACCTTTTTGCAGTCCTGGCAGAAGACAGAGGAGCTGCCCAGCAGCCCCAGCAGCTCCCCACAGAGCAGGCACTGGGACAGGCCGTTCCCCATGGCGTTCTTCCTCATGTTCTCCAGCCTCTCCACCAGGCGCCTGCRGGGAAGAGGCGGAGCAGAGGTCAYGGCACCGCAGGAAAAGCTTCCAGTGCTCACGCCGGGGCGAGGCAAAAAGCACTGGGAAAAAGGCGAAGGAGTTCAACCTGCCAAGCCCCCTCCGTTTTCCCATCTCCCTGAGAGCAGCGCTGCAGGCACAGGACTTGCCCACGCCCCGCCGGGAGCGGGAAGGCCGGACCGGAGCCACCAGACCAAAGTGAGCCCGGCTATGGCACTGGAATGCCGGGAACTGCTCCCTGCTCTGTTCCACAGCCCGCCTGGAAGACAGCAAGCACAAACAGAGGGAAGGAAGGCGGGATCAGCARTCAGGGTGCAGGGTGTGGGGGGCACGCAGAGCAAGGTTGCTCCACCGTGAGATCACTGCTTGGCAACCCTCAGGCCTCCATCTGYGGATGGGGACAGCAGCAGCCAGGCCATTGATCGGAGGCAGCTCCGGGAGGAAGCGATCCCGCTATCCACGAATCCCATTCTCATTAGTGCTAATGTCCCATCAGCCGGGGCCCTGCTGAGAGCGGGGCAAGGTCTGTTTCAAAGAGGCACTGCCTGTGGTGGTGAGGTCAGGCTGCACAGCCAGACYGAGCCATCATTAGTGGATTTATGATCCTCGACCGCGACTCCGGCAGGAGAGAACTCCCGGGAGTTAACAAAGGCATTCCAGGGAATGCTTCGCCACGGGAGCTGCAAGGGTATCGCTGCAGCTACAGCAACAGCCACACAGGAACAACCAGGCCCTCGGGGTCACTGCCTGCTGCTGGGGTCTCCCATTCATCACAAAACCATCGCTGTCACTTCTCGTTAGCCCTCACTAATGAGCTCTGCACGGGGAAGCAGAGGCAGGAAGCTGGACACAGGCTGGGAGTCCCTGGGGTTTCCTGTCTCAGGAGCACAAACACTGCTGGGAAACGCTGCAGGACTGCCCAGCTCCCCGGCTTTAAAGGCAGTCAGTGCAGGAGGATCAGAGAAGCTCAGGCCAGACCTCCAGCAGGACTGAGAGCAAATGGGAATCTGCAGCAGCAAAAGGATGCCTGTAAATTAAATAATTCAAGCCAGCAAACCCCATCCAGGGGGCTCAGCCAAGTAGAACATAAACTCATTCTCTGCTCCAGGCAAAATCCCAGGGGACTGGTGCGGACAAGGGAAGACCTGACTGCAGTGCCAGGAGTGATCCGTGAGCCGTCCGTGCACCAGCGCTGGGCACAGCCTGGCGTCCTCCCAGCCTCTCCCAGAGCCACTGCCCCGGCACAGCCTCCATCTTCCAGGCACCGTGTCAGGGCTGCAGCCTCAGCAGTCCCCAGGGCTCAAAGAAGGCACGGAAAGAGTTAAGAGAGGAGGAAAACACGACATCCTCCCCAACGTTCATCACCTCCAAACAAGCAGCATGGGAGGGGAAAATAACTGACCTAAGTAAGGGATGCTGTGAGTGAYGGAGGCTGAGCTCAGGCAGCCGGGAGAGCCACTCCTGTGGCYGTGCTGCCCTTTCCTTGGGAGGGGAGGGGACAAGGGACGTGACCGTACCCGATGCGCTGCTGCTCGACCATGTCCAGCCGCTCTGCCTTGCGGATGACCTCCAGAATGACCTCCAGTTCCTCCGGGCTCAGAGCCTGCATCTTCCTCTGCTTCTCCGTCTGGAATGTGTGCACCGACCAGCCCGTCTGGAGCCTGTGGGAGGGGGTGGAGGGCAGAACTCAGCTGGGAGAGGAAAGCACAAAACCCCTGCCCTGCCCCACAGGCCAGACTGCCCAGGCACGGACACCCACGTCAGCCTTCCCTCAGGGAATCCTGTTCCGTGACTAATGCCCCAAGCAGAGTCTCCTCTCTCTGACCRCATCACCGAGGGCTGTGCTGTCTCTCCCTTCTCTCTCTCCTCCCYTTCTGCTCCAGTTTGGGTTTTACCCCTCCAAACCCCCATTCCTGTTCACCCATAAAGAGGAGCAGCATCCCCGGGGCTGGCTCTCCTGGGGGCACCCTTGCAGAGATGGGTGCTGATGCCAGACACCACAAACGCCAAGAGCGGGCTCCCAAACACAGGGATTACCTGCACCCTCCTCCCTGCAGGTCACACATTCCTAATATCCTCAGTTCAAACGCACAAATCACTGGGCTTGCTCGGAAATATAAATTTGCCAACATCCTCCCTTGGTTTAGCYCAGGTTCACACGAGGACTTCAGCAAACCCCGTCCCTCTGTGCCTCCCATGCAGCAGCTGATGTTTCTCCTCGGCTCACTCGGCGACGGGCAGGAGCTTTCACAGCTCAATTAATTAATTACCATTCAGGAGGGGTTTGGAGGTCACTGGATAAACTTGTGGCTGCAAGGAGAACGCAGGGCACTCTGGGGCACCACCGTCTCGCTGAGGCTGTCTGCAGGCTGGGGTGTGCACTGCTCACCGCCAGGCAGCCCCCTCAAAACTTGGGGTGCTCCCCTGTTTTCTGGCTCTCTGCAGCAGCWGCTGAGCCCAGGGGTTCAGGCAAGAGCAGAGGTGGCATGGTCTCTGCTGCCGGGGAAGGAAAGCTTCCAAGAAAAATGCAGTTCCAGTGCTTGACTCATCTCCATCCCTTTAGTCTTTAGGTTATGCAGCAATTTTAACTTCAGGGGAAAATGAGATCAAGTGACAGGTTCCTCAAACAAAAGGGTGCTGGCAGCTGGGAGATGTCACAATTATAYTTAGGGTGCTGCAGAGATCTGAGCCTGCCTCCAAACCCTTCCTTTCGCCCAGGGGAGGGCTGGTGGGATGGACTCCCAAGGGTGCAGCGTGAGGCCGACAGCCCAGTGCTCCACAGAGACACCAGGAAACCTCTCAGAGCGGAGCTGAGGCTGGAAGTGGAGGAGGAGGAGGAGGAAGGAGGGGAGGACTCACTTGGCTCGCAGGGCCAGCTGCCGGTCGTTGGGGCAAACCCAGGGGCCCGTCCCGCTGCCAAAAATCATGTCAGCCATGGCACCAGGAGGGCTGGGACGGCAGGGATCACACCTGGAAGGAGGAAACAGCAGCCACTCTCCCAGCAAACCGAACAGAGGTGATCTGCCAGCATCACACGCAGTGCAAGCAGACAGACTCTCACCCACAGCCAGCCATAAAAACACACCATCATCCTCATAAAACACAGGCCAGTAAATACCTTCAGATACCTTGAAGGCAAGGCTGGAAGTTTGGATTTTATGGGATGCTCTCAAAATAAAAAAAAAAAAAAAAAGCCAGACACTCTTTGTCAGTCCTGATTTTTCATTTCAAACCAGAGAAAAGCATTGTCTGTAAGAATAATCTCTGCCTCCCCACCTCCAGAGCCCCAGCGCTGCAGTTCTGACAGAGAAAACCACTCTAAAGGACACAAAGAAGCTACAGTTGCCTTTTTTTTAACCTCTTAATGGGGTAACAAACAAAAACCCACGCGACAATCAGCATGAATAGTGGCAAGTCATTTCCTTCATTAAAACTGCCTCCATAATAGCCTGATATTTATAACTCCAGCCTACAACAGCAGCTTGTTTGCATTCTCTGATGCTTGAGACAGCACCTCTTGCAGCAGAGCTCCTGCTGTGGCTCCTGTCACTGGCCACACCAGCGATTCCTTGTGCTCAATGACACTTGCACTGAACTGATCAGTGGAGGCAGCAAGAACCAGCTTCCAGCTCGTGGGAGAAACGTCCCCAAAAGAGACCCTGCAGCTGAGCACTTCTGAGCCCTGCCAGCAGCTCAGATGACTGGAAAGCACCAAGGGACAGGCACAGCCAAGAGATTTCAATGGATGCAAAGCTAGACTTGATGTACCGAGCTTTTAACCAGCTGGATTTGCTCTCCAGCTGAGCGAGCGTCTCACAAGCCCTAATGCACGAGTTTCCAGGTATTAATACTTGTCCCCAGCACAGACACTTGCCAGCTTTGAAACCATACCTGCTGGGCAGAGATAACGTGTTTAATGCTGGCTGGCAAGCAGAAATCAGATACAATGGCAGGCAAGGTGTCTCACCTGCCAGCTGCGCCGCAGTTCCCAGGAAAACACTTTTTCCGGCCTCGATCCAAGCACACTCAGCCAGCAGTGCTGTGGTTCAGCTGCACCTACCCCTGCTATCTGCTGCTGCCACACAGAGCTCTGTGCTGCTGTGCCAGGCACRGCCTGGTGGCCTTGGCCCCCTCACACAGAGGTGGAAGGACAGACAGAGGTGCCACACTTCACAAAAAAGTGATTTTTTAAACCTTTACCGCRCTGGTTAAGGTGACAACTTTTAAAAGAGATCATCCCTAAAAGAAACCCTTGAACCCCTGGCACCGACTGCTTTCCCCGCTCTGCTCAGTGCCACACGCTGGGTTTGCGTTTCCTTTYGGTCCCAGAACACCTCCTGCTCTTTTAATCTTCTTCACAATCTCCAGCGAGGAGAGAACACCGAGAACACATTCCCCACACACATCCCACGGCGCTCACACACAGGGGAGCAGCCAGGCACGAGCAGCACAAGAACACAGAGGCTCCCCCCCTCAGGCTTGGGTTGGCAGCAGGGAGAAGCCACAATTTCACACAGAATGGCTGACCTGGGATTTTCCAGAGATTTCCCAAGCCTGTGATGTGTGGTTACAGGATTATAGGCACACGTAGCCCCCCACACAAACGCATATATTAAATTACTCTTCAGCTGTACCATGCATTCCTCCCTCCCACTCGTGAGCACCTGAAGAACAGCACAGCCCACACTCTGTGGCCACGGTGGGGCTCCAGGCAAGCAGCCTGTGGTGGCTGGGGGGGTCCTGTAGCACAAAAGCTGGAGAAGAGCCCCACATCCCAGCCAGGGCAGAGCAGTTTGCTTTGCCAGCAGCCCTGCTTTCAGTGTGGAAATCTGTGCTGGAAACATCTGCCCCTCCTCAGCAGAGCTTTATCTGCTCTACCAGAGCTGAGGGCGAGGCAGAAKAGAGCACATGAGCTGAGCATTTTTCTCAGGAGAGACTTAGAGGCATTCTCCAGCCTTCCAGCGCAGTGAGCTTTGCTCAGCGTGACTGAACAAAAACAAGCAATGTCATGGTCTTTTGCCTCTTGTTACTCAGCATACGCTTCCTGTCCTCCACCGTTCCCTGAGCAGCATCTGCAAAGAGAGAAGGCAAACAAAACACGGCCTGAAGAGCCACCAGATCCCAAAAGAGTCTTCAGAGAGATTATTCCCTGAAATATTTACAGGAGCGTTTTCCTGCGGTGGCGCCGGGATGTGCTGTCTCCTCTGGCATGAGCTGGTGGCTTTGCTCCTTTGCTTCTGGAAAAAGCCTGGTGGGGACTAAATTTCCTTTGGAGAAGAGAACAAGAACGGGACTGCAGGCTGCTGCTGCTGCTGGGGGGAAGCAGGGCTGGAGGGAAAGGACTGTCCCGCATGGGCACGGGAATGATGCCAGCGGAGGGGTACCGGTATCTGGAAGGCGTGAGGCAGCTTCCCTCTTATCTCAGTACAGGACAAGAAGTACAGGGAAATCAGGAACACCAAGATAGCACAACCACGCCAGCCTGGGGAGTCATTTCCATGGGCTGTGGTGAAACATTCCTCTCTTGCAGTCTTGCATTCTCTCCCAAGAAGACTCCAGCTAGCACCACCCTCACCGAGCCATCCCCTCCCTGTCCTCCCCTCCACAAACCAATGTAGGGTAGAAGCAGCCAGTCCCTACCAGGGGGAGAACAGAGAAATCCACAGCTCCTGGCCCACCTGCAAGTGCACACAGGGTAACAGCAAAGCACAGGCTTAGTGTCACAGAGAGAAAACCTCCCACTCCAGGATTCTGCTTTTTGCTCGAACTCAGAATTAAAATGCAGCTCTTATCGATATTCTGCGACCTGCTTTAAAACCACTCCACCTGTTCATTCCTTTCCTGTGATGGAGGAAGTCATGTGAAACAAAACCTCATTAAATCCGAGTCCACCTGGCTGCCCTTGGCACAGCAGCACAGGGGAGGAGCAGCGCCCTGCAGAGCCGACCCTTCCCGCGGGGCCAGGAGCATCCTGGAGGGTGCAGAGCCCAGCACATCCCTCCCTGCAGCTCTGACGTGGCCCTGCTCCTGCTCTCTCCACGATAAGAGCTGTACTCTGGCAACCAGAACYGGGAACATGACTTCAATCCGAGGGGGAAAAGCCTCCCAGTGAGGTCTGAGGGAAGGGAACAACGGGAGGCAGACACAGCCCTTGGACACGATGCTCGTCTAAGAATTGCTGTGAATTTCTTTCTCAGCACAACATCAACATGAACATCAGGTATCTTTACCTCCATAACAGCACAGTCACAGCAGGTCATGCCAAAGGCCCAGCGAGCACGGGACCTGCCCTCTCACAGCTCCAAGGGCAGATGCTTAAAGAGGAATGTAAGAGTGGAGCACAGCACAGCAATACTTATCCAGAACGCCCTCCCAGCCCCCRGAGACTCCTGGATCGTGCACTCCATGACCCAGCCTGCAGCTCTGTGTTTAGCAACCTGAACATTTTCCCGTCCTGAATTTACCAGTCTGCTTTTCCGGCCYGTGCACTTCCAGCATCGTCTCACCRCACCCAGCCCCTTCCCCACTCCTCCACCTCAGGCATTTTGACTTTACCTTGACTACACCAAAGTTAAAACKGAAGGGTCTTGCTGACACTGAGGCACTCATTGCAGCAGGAAAACCTTCTCGTGCAGCACCAGCACAGCCTGCAGCAGCCCTCCTGCAGCTCGGCTGATCACATCAGAGGTGCCCACGAAGCATCAGCTCCTCGGAGCCCTGCAAAGACAAAAACGTCCTACACAGGCCCGTGAGGAGGTCTCCAGTCAGCCTTCATTTGCCTGCTTATTTCAGCTGAGCAGCTCGTGTCTACATTAATTTGTTTTCATAGGAAATTAATTAGGCAAATTTTTTTTTTAAACACTTCGTTTAAAAAAAAAAAAAAAAATCAAAATTAAACAGTTGGCTAGAGCCAAGCTCCCAATTCCCAAGCCGTGCTGTGCCGCTGCAATTAACTCGCCTGCTTCCAGGGCGTCACCTCCCCCAGGATTCCCAGGTACCCGCTGGCCTGTTTTCCCTCTTTTCCCTTTTAGCGGCTGCTCCCTCGGAGAGAGCGGTGTAATCACTCCCTGCTCYGCACGCCAGACCCCATTATCCCTGGGAAACCTTGGCAACCCGGGGAGTGTTTGCTCGGGTTGCCATGGCAGAGGGTAAATGACTGGCGGGGATGGAGGAGGCGAACCCAGCCCCTGCCTCCCGCACCCCTCCCAGGCACGGGGAGCGGGCAGGGAAAGGCGATTTCCTCCGCTCCCAACCCTTCCCCTGGCGTTCCCAAGCASCACAGCTCCGTCTCCGAGCACTCTGAGGCTGTCGTGGAGGGGCAGAAGCACCCTCGGGGCTGGGGGAGCGTGGCAGAGGACGCACGCCCGACTTGGAGGGTCTGGCCGAGTCTCAGAGGCAGAGCGAGGCTGTGCCTGTCCGAGTGCTGGCTGGAGCAGAGCTTTGGAGGAGTTTYCCTCACACACCAAGCACTCTGAGCTGCTCAGTCACACCTCCATCCAGCGGTTTGYCAGCCCCTGCAGCTGTCAAATGATTGCATTAGGGCCAAGCAGGCAGGAGGGACAAGCACAGGAGATCCCCCACCACCTCCTGCTCCCCATCTCGGGCACGGACCCCCGGGCACGGCTGAGGAACAGCCTTTTGCCATTCCTCACAAACCCTCAGCAGCAGCTGGAGAGCCAAGGGACACAGGGAGTTCGATGTGAAYGGACTTGACTCGCAGCTCTGCAGCCTGGGCCAAAACACGGCGTCCAGATAAACACCACAAAGCCTTGGCAAGCTTCGGGACAACTCAGGAACCCAACCAGGCTTTTCCCAGCCTGTCTCCCCATGAAAGCCCAATCTAAGCAGAGTCAGCCCCAGCAAAACGGGGACAGCCTCATCCAAAGCCTCATTCATTGGATTCTGGTTGGCCCAGCCCAGCTCGAACACCTCGGTTAAACAGCAGCTGAGAGGTGTTTGATCTCTTTTTTTGGCGTTTGCCATCGTGCAAGGCCAAGCTGGCAAAGGAGGGAGTGAGGATGAGGTTGGGGGCAAAACCAAGAAGGTTCCCATGCACCAGAGCTGCTTCCCAACCCCGGCAGCAGCGACAAGGAGCTGAACTGCTTTKAAGATGGAGCTCACAAAATACAGTGCCCCGGAGGTCCATGCCAGTCCTGTGAGTGGGGAGATAAAATCAGCTCTCCAGGAAAGCCAACAGCACCAACAACCCTTTATTAACGAGAGGCACTCGTTAGTGTGGCTACTTGAGATATGGTGAGCTATTAAAAAAAAAAAAAAAAAACAAAACAGGTTTTGCCAAAGCAAAGCAGCCTCCCGGTGCCCCAGCACCCCACGATGCCAGGGAGGAAAGCCAGCACCGTTCCACCTGCCAAGGTGTATCTTTATTTATCAGACTTTGGACCCATTTCCTTCTGATCCCCAGCCAGGCAGGTGCCTTATGCAAAGTGAATAATTCATGAAGACAGCAGGCTCTTTCTGACTCACGTTCTGGGGGCAGGTTGATCTGGCATGGGCCTAGGAGAAGCAAATTAGCATCTAAATGGCCAATTAGGGAAACYCATTTCGCTGTTCTGATATGCTAAAGAAGCTCGGGAGGCCTYAGGATGAAGGCTGGCATGTGGCACCTCCCAGCCTCCGGAGCAGCATCAGGTTTCTTAAAAAGAATGGGACCCAGGGAAGTGCTGAGCACAGGCCAGCGTTTGTCAAGGAATCCCGTGCAGAAGAGCCCCGTGCCAGGACGTTTCACGGGTAAACTCGAGTGARCCAGGAAAGGAACAGCTCACGGCCGGTGGAGAAACTCTGCTGAGCAGCCAGGCCTTGCCAAAAGCTCCCTGTCCGGCACTGCTCTGAGCCACAGGGCTGCCAGCACATCTGGAGGATGGAATAGCCTTTCTCAGCATCCTCAAGGCACAAATACTGGGATTAGGCGTCCTTTGAACGACACCACAAACGTGGCCGCTCCACKTTATCACCCTGCACGTCGTTGCTACGAGCAAATAGAACGCCATGGACTTTGACCAGGAGCTGGAGAGCGCCTGACCCAACCTGCAGCACCCCAAAACCCCGGGGGTGGGCAGGGCACGACGTTGTTACACGCACATCCAACACCCATCACCCCAGAGTGCCCGAAATCACGACTCTCCATCTTCCACGAGGCGCACGTGGCTGCTCCCACCACACAAGCCCAGCAGCAGCTCTCAAAAGCAGGACGTGGCTGACACATTTTTCCACGGAGCACATCTCTTTCAACCTCCCTCTTCTGGCTTGTTCCCCTCCACATCTTTGCCATTTACAGCCAATTCCCTGCGGGAGCCTGAATTCCGCCTGAATTCCCAGGACGGCTGGGGCGGGGAGGGACGTGTGGAGCTCACCCAGCCCAGCCCCCGGGGCAGGCTCGCAGGACGCATCCAGGCGCTCGTCCGGCTCTTCCCGGCGCGCTCTCCGCAGCCTTCCAGGGAACTCTCCCACCCCGGGACCCCTCCGAGCCGCTCCCCGCTCCCAGCCCGCCCGTACCCACGGCCCGGGCCGCGGCGCTTTTCCTGCAGGTGCCCGGCAGCCGGTGCGTCCCGATCCCTGAAACTCGGCTCCAACTCCGCCCGGAGCGCCCCGGGCAGAACGGCGCCGAGCCGAGCCGAGCCGAGCCGAGCCGAGCCGAGCCGAGCCGAGCCGCTCCCCCCGCGCACCCACCTGAGCTCCGGCCCCGCCGGCGGCCGCTCCGCCCCGGGAGCGCGGAGCCGCTGCCCCGGCGGGACGAGGCGGAAGCGGAGCCGCACCTGCGCCCGCCCCCGCCCGCCCTCCGCGCCCCGCGGGGCCGCGCGTCCCCTGCTGGCGCCCGCAGCCGCCTCCGGCCGGCCCCGGGCCGGGCCGGGCACCGCCACGTGTGCGCCGGGAGCGGCTGGCGGGATGCGGGTACATCCAGATGTGCGCTGGGAGGGGCTGGAGGGGATGCGGGCACAGCCAGATGTGCGCCGGGAGCGGCTGGCGGGATGTGGGTACAGCCAGATGTGCGCTGGTAGTGGCTGGAGGGGATGCGGGCACCGCCAGATGTGCGCTGGGAGGGGCTGGAGGGGATGTGGGCACAGCCAGATGTGCGCTGGGAGAGGCTGGCGGGGATGCGGGCACATCCAGATGTGTGCTGGGAGCGATAGGGGGATGTGGGCACAGCCAGATGTGCGCTGGGAGAGGCTGGAGAGGATGCGGGTGCAGCCAGATGTGCACTGGGAGAGGCTGGAGGGGATGCGGGCACCGCCAGATGTGCGCTGGGAGGGGCTGGAGGGGATGTGGGCACAGCCAGATGTGCGCTGGGAGCAATGGGGGGATGCGGGCACATCCAGATGTGCGCTGGGAGAGGCTGGAAGGGATGTGGGCACATCCAGATGTGCACCGAGAGAGGCTGGAGGGGATGTGGGCACAGCCAGATGTGCACTGAGAGAGGCTGGAGGGGATGTGGGTACAGCCAGATGTGCTCTGGGAGTGGCCAGAGGGGATGCAGGCACAGCCAGATGTGCACCACTACCTATTTGTGGCTCTGGGCACAGCCAGATGTTTGCCAGGAGCAGAGTGTGGCTGGGGGCACAGCCAATGTGCCCCAGGACCTGTTCTGGGCTGCAGACACAGCCAGATGTGTGTCCCAAAACAGARTAAGGAGCCACGGGAAAAACACACCAGACTGTAAACAGGGAAATGCCGTCCCAAAACAAACCCAAAAAAACCCAAACAAAACAAATTCTCCAAACAGTAACGACAAAACCCACCCAAAACAGAAACAAAACAAGGCAACCAAAAGAAACACCGCAGACCCACACAAACAAAACAAACCTCCCAACAACCAAAAAAGAAACAAACAAAAAGCCCAAAGCAAAAAAAAAAAACCAAAAACCAAAACAAAATAAACACGAAAAAAAAACACCAAAAAAACCAACTCACAAGAAACAAACAAATAAACAAAATATCACAGGAAACCCCAACACAAAAATGAACTTCGCAGGGGTAAAAAAAAAATATTCACACCAAGAACAAGGCCCAGGACAACCCCAGGGAGCTCAGACCTTTTAAAACCGAAGGGACCAAACCTGCTGAGAGATCCCAAGAAGAGACACTTGCTGGTAAGAGCAGCAAAATCTGGTCTTGTGAAAGGACAGCCTGGGATCCTACGGTGAGTCAACAGAAAATCACAGGAACACGATTATTCCTTTGCAGTAGAACACAGAAATTTGGGCTCGTTGCTGTCTGCGTGTCCAGGGGATGCTGTGAGTAAATTTGCCATGGGGCAGGAAGGGAAGGGGAGAAAAGGAAGAGAAAATAAATTGTTTTTCCACTGCCTGTTCAGAGCCTGCTCTTGAGGAATCTGGAGGCTCTGCAAACTCTTTCACTTCCACACATCCTCCAGCCCTCAGGATAAGCTGAGGGACCTTCAGCCACCTTTCCCCTAATTCCAAGTTCAAGCCTGAGCAGATATTTTGCTTTTTGGTTGAGGCAACTGTTGAAAAATACATCAGAGGAAGCATTTTGCATGAACACAGAGCCTGGGTTTCTGTGGAAGAAAGCACTTGACGACGACATTTCACACCGGGGTGGCTCTTCCACACAGTCAATAACATGAATAAATTAAACACACCGTTCAGCCAACTTCAGGAAAAAGACAAATTACCTTATTTAACCAGCTGCACTGGCAGGGAAATGACACGCATCTCCGAGCCTGCGTCCACCCTGCTGCTCAATTTGCCTGTCAGGATCCCCACAGAACCGCAGAGGCTTCAGAGCCTGACTGCAGGGCTGGGCCTTGGTGGGTGGATGTCACAGAGAATGAATATGACGTTACATTAAAATTTTTTAAAGGCTAAACACGAGCTTTATCTTTGATAGCACCAAGTCAATTTTTAATAGACTCRTTTCTCGGAAGGCTGGCACTTCCAGTTCCACCCAAAGAACCCTTCAAAGCCTCTCTTTTGTCCATGATGGGTTTCACTGAATTATTCACCAGATCCCAGCTGCCGGAGRTTTGAAATATCCCCGTGACAAGGACAATAAGGGATAACAACCTCCTCCTGCAGGCTCACCGGGGCTGCTGACAGTGGCACCGTGGCTGCCCTGAGCTCATCCTGGCTCCTCTCGGCACAACACACAGGGAACATCTCCCGTGTCCCCCTCGGGCTGGGATGTTCCTCCAGAAATGCAAAATAAGGAGCATCTTTATGGAGAGATGTTAAACTCGTGGGTGTGGTCTCCTCCAGGTAAGGGTGGCCACGATCTGCTCAGTTTGCACGAGGCTTTCAGGCAGACAATTAGAGCTTTAATACTCAAATAATAATATTCATTAGGAGCTGCTTGAAACACTGGAAGGATCCCAAGGCCGATCTGGCTGGCTCCTGATTTCTGAATGACCATTTCCCAGGGACAGGGCCTGACAGCCGCTGAGGAGCAGCTTGGCACTGCTTCCCCATCTCCCTGGCTGCCCCAGCTCGGCTCAGCTGCTTCACAATTCTCAGCAAGAAGTCCAGGGCTTTCCTCCAAGCTGTTGTTCTGATTGCAATCCTCTGATTCAATTTTGTGTTCGTCCCTCTAATTACCATTCCCTAATAAAAAGGTCAGTGATTCCGTCCCTAATCTAACCCCCCCAAAAAATCTTGTTTATAGAGCACACCTGCTCAAGGAGGTGCAAGACAAAGCAAACGTTGGACGAATACTGATGCTTCCCAGCAAATTCAGCTGCTTTTTAAACCTGTTCTAAAGAAAAAAATCCCAATTCTGATCCAGATTTTGGGCAAGGCTCAGGTCTAATTCTCCTTTCCTTGTTCACATTAAGCCTGCAGCACCCACAATACCATTTCACAAGGCTTCCTTGGTAGCCCATGTGGTAGACACACACTTTGTGTGCCTCTGTGGCACGGGAAAATGATGCACATTTGGGAATAAACTKGTTCCACAGGGAAATCTAGAGGAATTGCTCTGTGTGGATGCTTTTGAAGTTAAAAAGTGCACCAAGATTTGTYTGGGGATGATGCCCATTGAGAATAACATAATCTGCTGCCGGGGCACCTCAACTCCCAGATGCAGAAGGGGCAAGTTAACCAGGAGAGCACTGATCCTGCCTGTCCTGGTATTCCAGGGAAAAGCTGTCAGAAGATGAATTTCTTTATAGGCAGCTCAGGCCAKCAGCTCCCACTGGGCTCCAATTTCGGCTGGCAAGTCAGGTTTTATCATCATACAATTAAAAACAACCACAACATGTCATTAACTACAACTAATCCCCTTCCCTCTGCTGCTCCCCAAGAACACCACGCTCCCTCTGCAGCCTGGATGAATTATTCACACYCCATCCCTGCTGCTGCTGCTTCCCTCTTCCTTTGCCCTGTGCCACCATCCCTTTTATCCACTTTTATCCAGGCCTTGGGGACCTCCTGGCTGCTGTCCAGGAGCAGCAGCACCGTCACTGATGCAGCCTGGTGGTGATTCCTGCCTTGGAGTGGGAGCAGCCTCTGGAGCAGCCTGATTCCATCAGAACCTGTCCTAGGGCCACCTCCAGCGCYTGCCGAGCCTCACATCCACGCAGATCAGAGGGAGAGAGGGGAAGAGGAGGACAGAGAGGAGGAGAAAGCACCCAAAAAGGATTAAACCCCTTGTTATTCCCAGGGAGAGGATGACAAGAGGGGCGTTGCTTCAGCAGCTGTTCCTGGAGTTCCGAGGAATGTTTTTCGTCCGGGTTCACCTCTGGAGGGGATGTGCTGACCTCCCTCGCAGTGAGAGGGTCACAGCACTTCCCACCAGCTCCCAGCAGCGAGGGCAGGGCTGCYCCAGCCCCAAAAACCTCGGGACTGGGAGCTGCAAATCCTGCAACACCTCTCCTCTGCCAGGGATGCAYTGCCTGGGACAAGGGACAAGCCAGCGCTGCCCGGGGGTGGCCGCAGGGGACAAAGGCAGGGAAGCTGCTCCCACAGAGAGGCCAGTCCAGGCTTGTCCCTGTGCCACGGCTTCCCTGGAGACCAAGCAGGAGCTGGGGAGAGCGGAAGGGGAGAGGGAAGGCCCCAGGATGGAGAGGAAAAGGCTGAAGGGAGGAGAGGCGAAGGGAGAAGGTGAGGCAGAGGGAAAGGGGTGGGGGGAGCTGGAGGGGGAAGGCACCGAGGGGAGGAAGATGGAGAGGGAGGGATGCCACGCCAGGGCTGCTGACCTTCCTCCTTCTCCCTGCTCCCTGCCAGGCTCCCTGTGGGCTCGGGGAGGCCATTCCAGGGCCACTCTCCATGGAAAGGAGAGGGGGGTGAGCAGGGGGCAGCGGGCGGGGGGCTGCCCGGGACCCCCTCCAGCACCAGCACCCGGCCCGAAGCCACCGGGGACAGAGAAGCCACCGGGGACAAAGAAGCCACCAAGGACAAAGAAGCCACCACGCATCAAGGCCACCACTGTCACCGCCAGCAGCACCAGGGCAGGTGAGAAAAACCACCAGCAAACCRTCGACGCTGCTTTAAAAACCTTTTCCCGACACCTGTTTATACACAGAGTTTCCTACAAAGCTACAAATCCATCCCAGAGATGGAGCGCTTGTAGCTACACCGTGCGAGCAGTAGGAGGCACAAGGCACCTGTCAGGGAGTGGGGAATTCCAYAAACCGCCCAAAATTCGGGATTGCTGCGAATATTTAGTGGTTTTCTTTCGGTGAGCTGCAGTGTGTTTGTTTGAATATTCACCGCGCCACGGGCGTGAGTCACGGCACTGATCTAAGTCACCCCCGGTGGGGGTGAGTGGTTGTTAAAAAGGCAAAAAAAGGGAGGGTAATTTCCAAAAATCTTCTGTGTAAGGGAATGGCTCCATTCACTTTCAGTATCTCAGTACTAAAGGTGCCTGAGAGTTTCCAGAAATTGTACCATTAAAAAAGAAAAAAAAAAATAAAATCACATGGCTTGCTGTATTAATGGGTAACAGCTTAAAAAAAAATCCCCGACAACTAAGGATCAATTTCCTGCTTAAATTGAGTCAGGCAAACACAGTGAACCTGATGCCAGTGCAGAAGTGCTGTTAATGCATTAACAGCCTCAATAAATACATTTTACAGGTGTGAGAATCCCTRTGTTGGCCAATCAGAAAAATATATATTTCCCACTTAAAAATTAGATTTTTGGCCCATTAATGTACTAATGGTTTATTATTAARGCACGGCAAGCAGTTATCTAGTTTTATTTTTATTTATGAAATAAGCAGGAAAGCCTCAGAGGCGACGCTTTTATTTTTGCTAACAGCATTTTACCATTTTAACAGAAAAACAGCGCCACAAAAGCAGAAAGCAGCGGGCCCACTCCCCTCCAGGGCTGCAAATCCCAGCTCCTGGGAGGAACCCTGACTCAGCCCAAAACACTGCAGAGGAGAATCAGGAAGATGCAGAAATAAACAAGGCTGTGGCATCAACTTCCAGCATTTTGGGAGCAGAGGAAGGTCTCTGTGCCCAGCTCCACGAAAGCCTCCGGTGGGATGGGATTCTGGAGGATCCTGTGGCAGAGGAGGAAAGGCTGCGTGTCTACAAGGAGAACAGAAGGAAAAGGTATGAACTGTACATCCAGCAGCATTTCCCAGCTGCCAGGCACTCCCCACCCCTCCAYGGCAGCAGGTAGAGAAGATTCCCGCAGTTATTTTCTGGAAGAGCGAAGCGTGGACTGAATGCTGATGGAGCCTCTGAGCTGCACCAGGGGTGTCACCCAAAACCCCAACAACTCCTGCAGCTCAGCACTGATCACTCACTGTCTCTATCTGCGTGGAGGACAGGGCATTTATGTTTTAAAAACAAACCAACTTGTGGGTTAAAATACGGATGCAAATCAGACTGCATCAATAATTAAAAGAGCTCCTTTCCACACTGCCTGTTTGTCCTGGAGTATCCCTGAATATTGCTGTTGGTTTATTTCCAAATAATACTCACTGCACTGCACCTGAGCTTTCCAGATATTCGCATCATGCATTGCAGGTTTGGGAGCAGATGAAGGGCCAGACACCTTTTTTTGGAKGCTGAAATGATTTGCAGGCACAGGGACTTACCTTACTTGGAACTGAGCCGCAAAATCAGGATGGGAATCCAACCTTCACCTCCTGGCTTGTGATCCAATTGTTMGGTTCAGTGTTTTGTTATTAGAATTCACTGTATCAGACCCCTAGATGTGACATTCTGGAGAAGCACAGCATATGTGAAAGGGAAGCAGCACATCCATAGGAACGGGGTTATCCTTGGAATGGTGGGTACTAACTAGAAGTTCATTGGGCCAATACGAATTAAAAATCACCTTGAGCAGCCTTGTACTCCTCTACTTCAAATTCTCACAGTAAAAGAACATTTTTCATACAGAGTGGTATGGCAATACTTAAGGAAAACAGCCCAGGCCCCCCTAAAGGAAGTATTTGAAGTTAGGTGACATCTGAAAGTTTCCCTGAAACTCCCCTCAAAGACACTGTGCTGGCATTAAAAGTTTATCCTTAATGGCTCTGGAAACAGAGTCTTTTATACAGAATTGATGTTTATATTTGGCTTTTCTCCTGTTTAAAACTCCAGGGTACCCAAATGCTCTCGCAGCCTTTCGCAGGAGCAGCGGCTTCGGAGCAGCTCCCCAGACCCCAATAATGTCATTACAGGCAACTCTAGAGCCCTCACAAGCAGACAACCAGATGAACAATAAAAAGTAAGCAAGAAATCCCATTAGGAATTAATTAACTGATGTTCAATTGCATCCATTTCTGCTCTGCCAGAGTCACTAACAAAATCAGCAYGCCTGCAAATGTGGAAAGGTTAAAAGAACAGATTGAGCATCCAGAAAAACACCACAGCATTTCTCTCAACACAATAGCTWATAATCATCTATTTTTGTTTTATAAAGTTTAATGCAGAACACATTCTAGCCTTATGTTTATGCTGTGTTTACTGATGTAGCATTTGAGCACCTACACTTGAAAAATAAATTCCTGCCTGGTTAAATACATGTTATATTTGAAAGGGATTAGACCTTCACTTGTAGGATATGCTAAAATCCATACCAGAAACTCTCTCTAAAAATAAAACTATACCAGATGAATGACTCAAACACATAATGGAGAGGATTTTCAGCTGTCTTTAAAGCACTTTTTCAATGTCTTACWAAATTGACAAAGCCACAACATTTGGTGTTGGTTTGGTTTTTAATATAGACAATTTTATGTAGGAAACACCCTCCTAGAATATGTAAACGACAAATAGAAGGGAAAGGAGGGGAGCTGGGATTGGCAGGAAATATTATGTATTTATTTCTAAGTAACTACCACAATAAACACTGAAAAGCTTTGAATGAGAAATAAAGAGACTTCCCTGCAGGATGGTTTTCAGATCATTTATTACCAATAAAGTAAAAGACAAATTGAAAATCAGAAGGAGGGGGGTGGGAAACGTCACAGACACCAGAACACTTGCACAGAGCTAATCAGAGCTTTGCAAATGCTGGAACATAAATAATTTAAAAGGTATCTCTACCAATTAAAATACTTTTAAGAGGTACATATTAAGTTTGCTTGCTTTGTAAAAATCAGGTGCTTCATCCTAAAACCAGAGTGCGAGGCTTACTTTGTGGGTTATTTTGTTTCTAAGTAGGGACGATTAATGGCTACCACTTAAAACAGCCTCCTCTGAGACCTGTTCCAGACGGATTCATCGGGAGAGCGCTGTGGGAGCAGCCCAGGGTCCGTGTTCTCCCAGAGTCCTGTGTCCAACAGTGGCCAGCCCCAGCTGCTTGTTCCAGGAGCTGTTCCAGGAGCTGTTTCAGGAGTGAGGTGCAGGGAGCGGYGGAGCGAGGGATGGTGCAACCCTTTCCCACAGAGGAGTGTGTGAAACCCCACGGGCTCTGGGGTGAGCTGTGCCTCCTGTTACACCACAGGGACGTTTTGGGGCAGCAGTTAGGGCAGAATTGCGACATCTGCTTAAGACACATCTCCCCAGTCCTGCAGCTGAGACCGAAACGTTTAACGACAACACCGCGCTGCTCTGGACTCCGGAGCCGTGCCCGACTGCGTCCTCTCTCATCCTGGGATTGTTGTAGGATCTGCTTCTCTGAGGCAACTACCAAAGGTTATGGATGTTCTATTCTGAGCTAATAAATAAGTAAAAAACCCTAACAACAACAMCACCACCACCCCCAAACCATACAAACTCAAGGCTTCCTTCCCGCTGCGTTCTTCGTCTCCCAGCTCCTTTCGGTTCCCTGGAATGCACTTCCACGCCGCTCGTCACACTTGCACAAACACACGYGAAGCACAGCTCAAGAACAGGCTCCTGGGGCTGCCACTGACAAAACTCACCCCTGGGGCTGTGCCCTGCCAAGTCCCCTTTCAAAGCTGCTCCAGGACTGGTGTTGCACACCCACACCCCTGAGGAGTTTTGGAATACGTGGAAAAGCTGTGCCCAGCTAAGACGAGTCTGTCGGGTGTTTCCGAGCGACTGCACCACACAAGCCAGCAACACAACCCATGCTCCCCCAAAAGCAGATGCTCTCCACACTGCGCTCTGTCAATACAGGGAAAAAAATCTGGGAAAAGAAGGAAACCTCTCCGTCTTATTTTCATCAAGGCACACAATAAACTAACGCACGTAACATCCAGACTTTCATAGTATTTGAAACTACTCCCTTTGGTCCCCAAACTCATCATGCACTCGGGAGAGGCTTTTCAGCAGCCTGCAGACAGGCAAAGGCTGCCCCATCCCTGTGACATCCCAGATCCCAAGGACACAGACCTTCGCAAAGAGAAGCTCAGTGGGGAAGCAGAGCTACAGCTGTGGATTTTGCTTTGCTCTAAAAACCTGCCTGTCCTTTGCTACCACCTACCTCCTCCCAACCCCACAACAGCGTCTCACACCCAACCCCAGCACCTCCTTCACCATTCTGGGTCCCTGTGTCCAGCACTTCATCTGAACCTTGCTTTGGTTACAGSTCCCTTAGTGCACACAATGTCGGTAAAAACACGGCACTTGTGGTTTTCCACCTCCACATCGTCAAGATCCGACTTTCCAGCAACAAAGGGATAATTTTCAGTTTGATATTCTCTGTCATAAGCCCTGCTACAGGCACAGAAATGTTTGTGGGTCACACAGACCACAGGGGTTGCAAGTACAGAGGATTCCTCATCACCCAAAGAACTGGAATTACACGATCCTTTCTCTGCTGCCTGGAGCTGCAAAAGCAGACTATCTCCTGCTCTGCTCAGAACTCCTCCTCTTCCCAATTTACCTTCAAACAAGACGTGAATGCCATATGTTAACATTTTTGTACGTGTTAAATGCAGGATTCTGGATTTTTCTCTGTTAGCCTTTTCCAGCAATTTCCAGGAGATGCTTCTTTTAGAGAAAACAATCTAAACTGAGACGATTGACAGCTCTGGCTACATGTAACCAAACGACCTGGCGGATTCTCCGCAGGAGAGTGAACTGCCCTTGTTTTCGCCCATCACCACAAAGCACCAAACAGATCTCCACCTGCCAGGCACCATCCCACACTTCCTTACCTGCCAACTTTTCCCCTTGGGAAGACACTCCCCGTCCCTTTCACCTGATTACTGCACCGCGGGGAAGGGGAAGGGAACTCACGGCTCTGAGAGGCCAAGACACAAGTCCCTYGCTAAGTTACGTGCCCACAGAGAGCCGCGCTCGGGCCGTCCTGACGCTTTAAAGCGGGAGTTAAGAGCTGAGAGAGGGGGTCTGCACCCGCCTGCAGCAAGTGGAGCGAGCACGGTGCGCGASGGCCGGGCCGGGGCGGGAGGGCGGCCGCGGTCAGCAGCCGTCCGGGCCGCAGTCGCTCCCCGGGCACTCCGAGGTTTCCAGCTCCACGCTGGAGAGGAACCTGCGCGCGGCCTTGCGGCAGTTGTAGTCCAGCGTGGTGGTGTAGACAGTCTTGGCGTGCTTGGGGAAGATGATGGTGGTGCTGGTGAAGCGCCGGGGCCGGTGGCGCGGCTCGAAGCGCACCTCGGCCTTGTAGCTGCGCCACGAGCAGTTGGGCACGCACACCACGGTCTGGCTGCACGAGGACACGCTCAGCCCCACGGGCAGGTACACGTCGTCGATGAAGTGCTTCTCCGAGTCGTACCTCACCGAGGAGGTGTACCTGGAACACAAGGGCGGGTGTGAGCGCTGCCCCCGGGGGCGCCGGGGAAGCCGTCGGGCACCGGGGCGGCTCCTCGGCCACCTCGGCGCGGGAACAGCCACATCGCGCAGAMCCGTCTGCTGGGGTCTCGCATGTTTACGGGATGAGGAAAGAGCCTTCTGTCGGCAGCACTCCAGGCTGCCAGCACCACCCAACCCCTTCTCAGCCCTGGGAACGCACAAACCTCCCGCAAACTGCTAAACCCAGAGGTTTGGATCCACGTTTAGGCTTGGCGCACAAACATTCCGACCCCTCYGAGCGCCAAGCCCGCGGAAGCGCACGGTATCTCCTCGGTTCTGCTCTGCCAGGAGTCACGCGGGAGTTCTCCGCTATCACTCCTGGCACGGGGCACCCTCTGAAGACAAACTTCTGAGGATTCAGCTGGCAGGGAAATACTCCAGTTTGCACACCCAAATCCTCTGTGCCTGGATTGCAAGAGCGAGTTTTCATCTCCTTTACACTGCGACAGCTCTGTGCTGGCTTTTCCACTGACTGCGGAGCTAACTGCCTTCAATTCCAGCCACGGCACAGGCTCCTTCCCCACACCAGGACGTAATTCTTCCTACCCTCCCCTGCATTAGGCTTCCGTTTGATTTTATCAGCCTCCCTCTAATTGCACAGTCATCAACCGGGAGCCTTCTTTTCTCATTACTGCAAATCATGATGTTCAAAGGAATAATTCACAGGCTGTGAAGTGATGCAGCGCATTAAAAAAAGAATTATGCACTCCTCCGAATGTTACCATTTCTTATAGTTCACACAACCAGCCACAGCTGTTAAGATGGAAACTGCTTATTATAAAACCATGAGGTTACAAGAGCAAAATTCCTTTCCCCTAATGAAACAGCCCTAGAAAGATCTTTGACGCTCTTCCCTCATGATTACCTCCTGGTTAATCAGTTGAAAGGCAACATTTTGGAGCACTGCAAGGAAGTAAAAGCAGGAGAGTAAAACACAAGAAAGTCTTCCTGGAAGAAAAAAACCCAACAAAACAACCATATGGGTGGGATTAAAAGAGGCTGAACACTCCTTCAGCCTGTACAAATGTCCAGGTCCAGGAATGTACAGCTGCGGTGAACAATAGCTCTGCAAATAAATTAACTTGACTCACAGGCACTGATAAGGCCTAACTGCTCCTTCACAGGCTAACTCCCCTAACTCCTTCAAAACAAGATGACTGTAACTCAATATTTACCTTATTTCCTTTGGTGGTAAAGGGTCAAACTCAACTCCTTCTCCAAAGGATAAAGGACACAACCTTGGAGGGCAGCTGGAGAGAACAGGGCTGGGGGAGAACACGGAACTCTGCAAAAAACGCAAAATGTTTTATGTTACCATTTTGTTGTAACTTTCATGTTACAATTCAGTTTATTCTCAGCAAAACACATTTATTTATCCCTTGGTACGGAGCTGTTGAGGCTCACACTTATGTGCAGGGGGATCTGCTGGTCCAAGCTGTGCCTACAGGTGCATCCTGCAGGCCTGACTCCACACTGGTCTACAGCATCCAGGAGGTGGCCAGGGGCATTTTTTGAAGACAAGGGAGCTTAATTCAGAGGAGCCACTCTGGGAGAAAGGAATTCTACCCCTCAGTGCAGTGTAGCTTCTGCAGCATGAACAATGGTCTGTTCCCTGCTTGCACCCACGCTCAAGTCATAACTAACATTTTATAGGTGTATGAGAGCTCTCTCCTTGCTGGATTCATCCCATACACCCACGGACAGACCTCAGCAGGAAATTATCACAGGGCACCTCGCCGGGAGCAACCTCCTTGCTCCACAGCTACGCCCTGGCTCCTGTCTGAAGGCGTTAAATCCACCCTGATTCACACGCAACACGTTGGGAAGGATTAACTCACTCCCACTGAGCGGTGATTCTTGGACTGTCCCTGTGCTCCTCTCCGGGACACCCAGCACCGTGAGCCGACACCGTGTCCCATAGCCCCAGGAAAACGAAGCAGCCCCCAAGGGATGGAACCCAACCCCTGTGTGTGTGTTTTTGAAGCCACCTCTGCACATGTGTTTTACCATCGAGGGGCAAGGGGGCTGTGAGCATCTTTCAGCACACAATTCTCCTATGGCCTTTTCCAATTTCACCCCTGTTGAACCAACAGCCCAGCGTCAACATCCAAAAACTATTTGGTGAAAAACCAAATTAAGTGAAACCATAGTTTATACACAATAAAGTTACTGCTCCGGGTCACTCTGGAATAACGGGAGCTCACTTTCCGCAGGGATTTCCAAAGATGTGCTGCGATGCCGTCCCAACCCCGACCTGGGGCAGGAAGGAGAGGAGTTTCCCTCGCACCAAGAACTGACCCCAGAGCTGTAGGCTTTGTAAAAGCCGCCCCGATTCCCGGCGGGATCCGTCCCGGTGCAGATCCGCTACGGGACGCGGCAGCGCCCGGAGGGCTCGGCTGCAGAGGAGGGAAACGGCGGGCGGGTTGTTCCCAATCCATTCCCACGCCGCCAGCCCCCGGTGACCCCCGCGGGTTTCCACCCTCCTTTTCCCACGGGATGCCCGGACAGAGCGGGGTCCCGGGCGGGGTCCGGAGGGCAGCGGCTCCCCCGGGGCCCGGCACCTGCCGGGGACCCAGCCGGGCAGGGCGGCAGCGGGGGCGCGGAGCTGCCGGTCCCGCGGCCTCGGGAGGAGGGTCCCGGAGGTCCCGGAGGTCCCGGGCGGAGCGGGGAGGGCCGGTACTCACCGCGGCGGAGGGCGCGGGCGGCTCGGGCTCCGGGAGCCCGTTGGCGGCGGCGCGGTCGGGGCTGCCCGAGGAGAGGAGCCAGGGCGGCGGGGCCGGGCCGGGGCTGGGGGGCAGCCCGGAGTCGGGGCTGTCGAGCCCGGAGTCGCCGCGTTTCCTCATGTCCGGGAGGTCGGGCACCTCCCGCAGGCTGAGCCGCCCCACCATGGCCGAGCCCCGGTGCCTGCCCCGGCCCGGCCCCTGCCCGCTGCCCGCGCTGCGCTCCCTGCGCCGGCTGCGCCCGGGCGGCGGCGGCGGGCGGGGCGCGGCCGAGCCGGGGAGGGGCCACGGCAGGGGCGGGGCGCGTCCCGGCCCGTGTCCCACCGGTGTCCCCGTGTCCCACCGGTGTCCCCGTGTCCCACCCGTGTCCTCTTGTCCCACTCGTGTCCTCTTGTCCCACCCATGTCCCCGTCCCGCAACTGTCCCCGTCCTCCGGGCACTCCCCGTGTTCCCGATTCCCCCCGTGCTCCCGGTGTCCCCCTGTCCTTCCTGTTCTCGTCGTCTTCCCGGTGTCCCTGTCCTCCCGGTGACCCTATCCCCCTGCCTGCGTCCTGCATCCCAGCCCGGCCGCTGCCCCCTCGCTCGCAGCCGCTTGGAATTGGACATGGGAAGGCGGTGGAGTCACCGTCCCTGGAGGTGTTTAGGGACAGACTGGAGGAAGCACTCAGTGGTCTGGTGCGTCCCGTGTTGGACTCGCTGATCTCAGAGGTCTTTCCAACCTAAACGATTCTGGGATTCTGCGAAACCAGCCCTGACGAGCTGCCCTCCATGCATCCCTGGTCCAACCCACAGTGCGCCATCCCAGTGCGCTGCCAGCATGGATTTTGGGGAGCACTGGAAGAGCTGCCAGATCCTGCTGGGCCGTCCCCACCTCCAGTGGTGCTTTCCCCAATAGCAGGGCCAGCGGGGGGATTTTGGCAGCCAGGTTAAGCCCCCCACACGTTTCTCCTCCAGGCTGCTCTTTCTCCCTCCCCACTCCCGAGGACTGGGACTCGGGCAGCAGCGCTGCCGCCCCTAATTGCATCTTTCAGGCAAAGCTGCCGACGCTGAAACAAGAGAACAGAAGGAAAAGGTCTTTCTCGCGCTACAGGAGACCGAGGGAACCTTTTTTGGAAAATCCTAATGAAATAATTGCGCCATGTCATCAGATTCGGTGGGGGAATACTCTTGTGGAGGGAAAGCAACTCCGTGCAGCCGGCCAAAGTCAACACTCCCCTGCGCAGAAAGCAGCAGTCTGGGCTGACGGGCCCAGCACAAGTGAACCCAAACCTCTGAAAAAAATTCCTTCCCTGCCCCAAAATTAAAAGCAGAGCAGAACTTTCAGCCGTAGGCGTCTGTGGTTTGCAGCTATGCGGTGCTGGGAACTCCGGAGACTTCCTCAAGGAATTTACATTCCTTTGAAGAAATACTATGAGGCTGTTTGTCTTTGCTGAAAAATGCAGATGGAAAGAAAAAGAACATTAAAAATTTTGACTGAAATCTTCGGGGTCTGAGCAAATGTGCTGGACAGGTGTTTTCTTCCTTTTGATTTAAATGTATCCCCCCCAAAAAGATGCTGGTCTCTGCAAGCAATAGGAAAGCTGATCACTCCTCGCTCCAAAATCTCCCATAAAAACCCTTTATGAAATCAGACGCCTCAGGAGGCACTGGAGCAGTTTCCAGATGAACACAATCATAATTTCAGAGCTGCTGTGCAGCTCCTGGGTGAAAACCCCTGCTGCCAACCAACCCACTAAGTGCAATTTAGGAGGGCGGAACCTGTGGCACATCCCAGCAGTCACCTCTGAAGGCTGTGGGTGCCCCTACAGCCACTCCCATGGGGATCAGGGTCCGAGTGAGAGGGATCTCGGTGCCTGGGGAGCTGCGTGAGGCAAAAAACTTCCCATTCTGGCATGGCTTGACACAAAGGATAATATTTCATGGCCTTCCAGGCTCTTATTTCTGGACTTTGCAGCCGTGCGGGCTCTGCAGCCCACCCGAGGATCTCCTGCAGCACCAACATCCAGACCTGCAAATCCGCCTGCTAGGATGAAAAGGAAGTGTTTAACCAGCATTTTAACTGCTCAATAACTAAATACTACTGAGTCACTGTGTACAGGGGCTCTGCTTTCCAGGACGTGTACTCTGCCCTCTCGGAAAGCCTGGCTGTTCTTAAGTCTCTCAACCCGTACCAATCCGTGCCATCCCTGATGGCACTGGAAATCTTTTCCCCTGCCTGCACATCACGGCCTGTTTGTCCACATTATTTACTCTTTAACTGCCCACGCACAGGCAGGACAGGGCTCATACAAGTCTCTTATCAAGATCCTCCTTCCATAAAGGACTTTCCACCAGGCCGGGCGTGCTCGGCTTAATGAGCAACTGAACCTGATGTCATGCGGGGGCCGTCACTGGGAGAAGCRAATCCAAAGGATCCTGTGTTATTTGACAACGATGGAAAATGCCAGGTTGTGTCACAGAGTTGTGCTCACCCAGCACTGGGATTGACGGGGGCGCTGGGAGCGGTGCGGCCGCAGGGACGAGCTCTGACAGCACGGGGCTGAAGCTGCTGAGGTTTGATCAGCTTTTACAGCCCTGCTGCCACCGCCCTCATGGAGCCAAGGAAAGGCTCGTGGAGGCTTGGACATCGTCACCGGGATGCTCAGAGTCCTGGCTGTAAATCCGGCGCAAGAAAGGAACACCCATCGCCCGGCGCGGGCGGCTCCTGCCCAAGGGCGGAGGGGGCAGGACCGGCAGGAGAAAAGCAAATGAGTCATTAACTCTCCAAGCGAAAGGAGCTGCTCCAGCGTCACGCAGCGCGTGGAAAAAGGCACTGCCCATTAATTAATTTCAAAGGAAAAATTAGGATCGCTCAGAAATCTCTCCAGCGGTTGCAGACAGCAGAAATGATGTGATTATTTAGGGGCACAAGGTCGGGAGCGCTGAACCACCCACACGGCGCAGGGAGCTGCTGTGAAAGCGGAGGCTGCCAGAGCGGAGAAGGTGGGGAAGCCAGAGGAGAGGAGCTGCAGGAGCAGATGGACAGCACGGAGCCCCGGTCCAGCACGTTTTGGGTGAGGTCCATCCCGGCCGCTGGGGTTTGCTGCATGGCAGCCGTACAGAAAACACCCAGCAATGAGCATCAGTAACCATTTAATTCGTTTTAGTGTCACACCCCACATACAGCCAGAATTACACCTTGGCCCAAACCCGTAAAAACCGGCATTTTATACAGAAAACACATAATCATCCTTTACTCCCCAAAGCTGTAAACTCCAAAGAGCTAATGCACAAATAGAGACCTGCCAAACCTAATAAACACCCAAGAGCCAGAGGCACAAAACTCTTACACCRAAAGTAGAAAACTGTGGATTTGCTCTCTAAAAGTGGAACTCCGAACACCCAGCCCCGCAGCGTTCTTCGAAGGCTGAAACTAAAAATTMATTTCTCCTTTTATTTCCTCTTATCTACAGAATGAAATGCAGARAATGAAATGGGGGAAGCCTTTGGGAAAGACAAGCGATGATAACTTCAGCATCGTCTTCAGCTATTCATAATTTAGTTAGAGACTTAGCCTTAGACAAAGCAAAGAAAAACTCATCTAAAATAAATTATTCATCCCCTCATGGGAATAATGAATCTCTGCAAACCCACGTTCCCTCCCCTCCAGCTCTGCAATGTGGTAACTCGTGAGCCATCCGGCACATGCACCTTGAGATAATCTGTCCTTGGGGAATGCCTGCTCAGAATCCCAATGTGCTTTCAACCATTCCTTCTTCTGTCACCCTACGTGAAATCAGCAGAGAAAATAAATGAGGCAACAGCAGATTTGTACAACTGGAGTGATGAGAAACTGCTGTCGCTCCCCACAGGTGTTGTTATTGCTGCTCTTCACTCCCCTGTCCCAGTGAAGCTCTGGGTTTGGGTGGATGGACATCATGTTCCTGGAGTCTGATCCCCCATCCCCGGTGTGCAGCAGTGAGTATTACAATTCCTGTGAGCACAGCCCCTAAATAAATACAGTCCTAAGGCCCAAACTTGCCCTGGTGGGGAGCTTGACCCTCCCAGGAAGGCATTTGACAGCATGGTTGTTCCTCACCTGCCAAACTGATACAGGACTTTCCTTTCCTGCACATGCAAGTGAAGCTTCAGTTAAATAACACAGGCACGACTGGTTGATCTGCCCTACACCCACATGGGATTCATTCATGGTTGGGCATATGCCTTCAAAGTCTCCAAGAAAGGAGTTTGGGAAGACATCCAGCAGTGCTAATGACAAGATGATGTCTCCCTGCACGGAGATTCCTTCGGGGAAGTGCCCACTGACCCCAACCCTGCTCCATGCTGGCTTTGTGGCTGGGAGCCAGGAGCCAGGCCATGAGAAGAGGGGCCTGGGTTATCCAAAATATTTCACCACTGGTTCTCCTCCTCTCTGCACTGCTGCAAGCTGAAGTTCAGAGGAAGAGGAGGAGGAGAGGAAGGGCCTTGAAGCCTGAGGCTGCTGGAAGCCTCCTGTCCCAGGAAGCGGCCCTGGCTCCCTGCTACAGCCGACATTTCCAGCACCTCTCCTTGCAGGGCAGGGGAGGTGCCGAGGTGGCACAGCCCTGCTCGGGACACGCCAGCTGGAGTGAGAAGGAGGGGCTGGAGCTGTCTGACACTTGCTCCATGAAGGGCTCTTTGTGGAGAGGGCGAGATGCCGGCCGGGAAGGACGGGAACTCCCACCGGGGACAGCGGGCGAGCCCAGCACACGCCAGGGAAACACCAAGCAGCTGGAGAGGGCTCYACACATGTCCTGCTTGGCCTTTAAGCTGTAACAGCGGCCGAGGCTGCCAGCTGGTTGGCAGGAGGTTTGCCAAGGTGCAGAAGGCATTAATTCAGCCCTTTCCTCCTGTTCTGAAAAGGATTTGCCTTGCTGTTTCACGGTGCTTTATGCATGCCTGTCCTGGGAGCAGGGGAGAAGTCTGCCTTGGGGTTCTCTCTCATTGACTCAGATGCCTGGATTCCAGCTGTTAAAGGGTTGGGGTTTTGGTGGTGGCGATGGTTTGGGGTTGGTTCCCCCCACCCCCATAATAAATAATGAATCAGAGGAGCAGCTCTGCAGCAGGGAGTGAGCAGTAACACAGAATCCAGGCAAAATCCTCAGTGCTGCAGCAGGAGCTCAGGAGGATAAAAGCTGYGACACCAAGTGTATCACAGCCAGACAGTCTCTGAATCCACATAAATTGTTTCTGTAGCTGCTGACTTCCAGATGCCTCTATTTTCTCCATCACACGGACCTGGCAATGTCCTGGGTTTCACTCCTGCTAAGCTAAGGGCAAACACCTTGGTCAGATTCTTCCTTGGTCTGAAAGCGCCACGGCAGGCGATGGTGAAGAGATCACAGGGGCTGGGAGTGACAGCACACGGGTTTTGCAGCAGCACACTGTAAATCACAAGTCTGACGAGCTTTGCTCCCACTCACTGCCGCCAGTCCCGAGCCACAGTGCTTCCCTCTGCTCCCTCAGAGTCTCTTCTTGATGAGTTTCTCCAGTTTCCGTATCCGAGAGGATTCCTGCTCGGGYGTGGGAGCGCTCAGCGAGAGGGAGCCGCTGCTGTCCCCGCCGGGGGGAGGAGCGGGGAGGCGCTGGCGGAAAAGGTCCAACATGCTGCTCTGCTCGCTCCTCTTCAGGCCCTGAGGGAGCAAAGCACAGCGTTCACTGACCTGGGAGCAGCTGCAGCAGAGCCCACTGCAAACCTCGACCTCCTGTTCACCCACCAGGAGCTGCACAAAGACCTCTGGATGACCCCGAGCTCAGCCCCAGGAGCCAGAGCAGGTAGGAAGATGTGAACTGAAAACCTGTTCTTCAGYAGCAACTCTGCTTTCAGAGTAAAGATACACTTGTCTTACACTGCTCTCCCACCCCCAAAGCCCTCTGTATTCCCACTGAAACRGTCACCAACAATCCCAATGCGGCCCTAGAGGATGAGCGGGAGCTCTGCACAGGTTCTAACCTTCATATCCAGGATCTTCTGGAATGTGTCAGTGCTGCAGTCAGCGAGGAGCTTGATGTAATTGTCCACAAACACAACGGGGGGCTCATGTGGAGCCATCACCACCTGCCAAGACAAGGAAAAAGAGATCAGACAAATAATAGGAGCTAAAGCCAGTGCTCAGTCAACTCGGGCACAGCACTGACAGCAGGACTGGCTTCTAAAATAAAATGCTTAAGGAACAAGAAGGCTGCTTCTAAGAGAGGTAAAGGTGAGTGAAGCAGAGTAAGGAGCAGGGAGGAGGATGGGTCTCTTTCAGCACAGCAGTGGTGCTCAGACCTAAAGGGTTCTGCATCATGTTTCAAAGAGCAGCAGGCCTTTGTCTGTGGCCTGTGGGCTGGCAGGCACTGGCGTATTGTTAAAGCTCCAGATTTTATCTTGTCGCATGGGGAAGACAAGCTGAGGAATCACTCAGGGGACACAAAGGCAGTGCTGGCAGCAGTGGTGACACTCACAAAGTCCCCAGAGATCAGGCAGCCTGGATGCAGTCCAGACCCTCACTTTGGCTGTGTGTCCCTCTTGCTCCCTCCTGCCTGGAGGCAGGACAGACAGGGTGYCCCAGGGGAATATGACAACACTCTGTGGTCACTCCCTCTGTCCCCAGGACAGCGTGGGCCTGAGCTCTCTGCTCTGCACTTCTGCTGCTGCTGCCATGTCACCGATGGGTGAGCAGTGCCACACGCAGCCACTCTGTCCTTCAGGTGCAGCTCCTCTTGTACACTCCTCTGGAGAGACTGGGATGAAGGATGTGAACCCCCCATMAACATCTGCCCAGGAGCAATGGTAAAAATCAGGAAAAACATCAGAATAGCCTCAAAGCTGGAAAGATGATCCCTTACTGATGTGCTTTTCTTACATGAGCGGCAAGCTCCACWGGGAACACATCTTTTGATAATGCTGGGCAGCAAAACCATCTTTCTGTGTGTGTGCGTGTGTAAATGGGCAGAAACAGCACAAGACCAGACTCTTCCCTGTCTCCAAAAACATTTCCATATGTTTTCACTGACCCAGTTCACCCCACACTGTATTCTGTCACCAAGACATTTCTTTCTTTCCCTGCACTTCAGACCAATGAAACATCATAGCCATGTATACACTTATAAATCCTTAATTTACAGCCCTTGTAAAAATCTTCTGCCAAGATGAAAAGCTGGAACTTCAGACAGCATAGCCAGAGGAGAAGGGAAAGAGCTCTGCGGGACGTGCAGGGCCCGGCGCCCTCCTCCCCTCTCCCATCTGTGCTTTGTGGGGCTCAGCTGAATGAGCTTGTTTGTGCTGTCCATGGGCGCAAAGATCGTCTTCCCGAATTACCTGCACCAGAACAAGCCTGGGAACACACTGTGCCATGAGCCTGTAGCTGTCTGATTTCCAGTTACAGTGACACAGAGCCCTCRCTCGGGGCCAGAAGTGCTTTGTGCAGCAGCAGGGCCAGCACGGGATGTGTGACACAGCAGTGCCACTGCTGCTGCACAGCCTGGGGACCTGAAGCACTCCATGGCCTGCACTCCTTGCCCCAGGCACTCCCTGTACTGCTTTTGTCTCCATCCTGACAAAGCCAGTGTGATGCTAAGTGCAGACAAATTAACTCCATTACTCTTCTGAATCACACATAAGCTCCGAGGAAAAACCTGCTCTGCGTGCAACAGGCACCACTTCCCCGCTCCCGTTAGCACAAACCAGGGTATTCTTATTCAGGTCATTTCTAACAAAATTTAGACTAAAATTCACTAACATCTCGGTCACCTAATTCCAAAAGCACAGATCTGGAGAACTGTCTGAATTCAGGATGCAAACTCAGCTGTGACATWCCCTTGGGCACGGGAGCAAAGCAGGCAAGGAGGGAGAGCTCGGGCTCCTCACCCCCCCTTGCCTTGGCTGTGGTGTACAGGAGGCTCTGGCTGGCAGCTGCCTGTCCTGCCTGACCCCAGGTCCCACTAATTCCCTCACAGGAATGTCTTCCCAGCATTGCTGGTGAGCAGGGGACAACCCCATCACCCAGGAGGGTTCAGCTGTACAGCTCCCATGGCTTCTCCCGGGATCAAACCTGACTTCTCACCCCAGCACCAAGCGGGAAGGGCAGATTGCTTTGCTTGTTACTTCTTATGAAGACAACACACTGCTTTTGGGTCATTTTCCAGGCAGCAGGTCTGGAAAATGAAAAAGGGCTCTGGTGAGTACAGTAACCCAGACATGTTTGCACTGGCTGTTGCACTAGACAGTAAACAGGTGACTCAAGCACGGCTTGGCTCCCCTGCGGGAYGGAGTCTGCACAAAGGCCTGGAGTAACCTGAACCCCGGGGTTTGCCCCTCSGCAGACACTCACGGATGCAAACTCTGATTTTCACAACCTCCTGAGGGAACCTGGTGCCCCACCTCTCCTAGGAAGCAGAACTTGAGCCCTTGGTTACCTTGAAAAGTGAGGGTGAAGACTGAAATGTGGCATTAGAAGAGAGTGGGGGCAAACCCAAGGCGAGTGAGCCAGCTCTGTACAACAGCTGGCAGAGCCCCTGGAGGAGCTCACAAACGTTCATGTGCAATTGCAGATTGCTGCATTCAAAGGAAGGGCCCCCTGGAATTTGCTCGCTCCGATTCCCAGTCCAGCAGTCTGGCTGGCACGTTATCAAAAGTCTTGAGTTACCTTCAGGATCATTTCAGCCCGAGTCATGCCTTTCACCACTATCTTTGTGTAGCTGGCAGGAGCCTTCCTCACCACTTGGGACCCAATGGAGGGCAGATCCAGGAGAACCATCTTCAGAGAGTGAGTGTCCAGCAGCAGCTGCAAGAGTTAATCACACTCTGTTACTCAGGTCCCTTTAACCAAGATCCATTAGCTGCTGTAATCCAACATCCTTACAAGTTTCACACTTCCCACATTGGAAAAAGTCCTGGTAATTGGACTGCAGGAACAGGAGGGACTGACCCATGTAATGACACTTCCAAGAGACATGGTCACCTGTGGCTAGGGATCAGCACTGTGGTTGATTTGAACAGAGCACTGCTCTGCTGACTGGGAATGACTTATGGCAGCCCAACATCTGGCACATCAGGCACAGATTTCCAGTCCTTCCCCTCGACAGTACAAAGTGAAACAATCTTGATTACCTGTAGCTGTATCATGATTTAGACACCGAGGTCAAACGAAGCAACACCACACTTCCTCCTGCCCCCAGCCACCCACAGCGTCAGGCTTTTTGCATTTACTCAACCACTTGATTGCGGTTTCTTTCCTTAAAATCTGTGACACAATACAGCTACACTGAGAACTGCCCACAGCCTGGATGGTTTTTGTTGCTACACCAGCAAATAAATAAGCAGCAGCCACGAAACTGAGCCCAGACAGAGCAGCACTGTCTGATGACAAAACGCTGTTGGGTCAGGGCTTCTTAGAGCAAAATTACCCCAAATACCACACACCTCTGATTGCACAAAGTATGTTTGAAGAGACAAGACCAGTGGACAGAAATTTGCAACCAAACTAGAGGAAGAGCAGCACAATTTATTTAGACAGCAGTGAGTGTGAAAGCCCACCAGGCTTTCAACCCAGAGCATTTCCTCAAAAAGGGCTCTCAGGAGCTGGTGGAAGCTCCTTCTGGTGGCACACACTGCAGAACCCCCAGCAGTGACCACAGCAATGTGAACATTGGCTTCAGCACACGTGGGAATCCAGTTTGAACACAAAGGACTGAGCTGTGGAGAAGGAGGGGCGGGTCAGGCCGGTCGGAATCTGGACCCCGTTATCTGYGGCAGCGTGTCCTCGCTGGGTACTGCCTGCTCATGGCTTGCATGAGAAGAACTGATGCCATCAATCTCCTCCTGGGAAGCCAGGAAACCACAGCACAGATGAGCAGCTCTGTGCACCCCGGGGCTGCTGGAGCCCACTGTCAGCTCGGGCTGTCAGAGCCAGATTCCTGTGTGTCTACCAGGGATCCCATACAGGGAAGGTATTTCCACGGTCGGGGAATTCACATCTTTCCCACATGAACTCTCTCATGTCTAACAGGAGTTCTGCACACTCTGCAGCCTTTCCCACAGGCACAGCTCTTCCAGACTCTGTCCCCTCACCCCATTTCCCCGTTACCCATTCCAGATCCTTGGCATTGCTAACTAAATGCCAAAGCTTGATGGGATAGAGAGTTTTTAAGTCAGAGGGAAAAACACAGAAAGCAAAACCCCACAGGYCTTGTTCCCTGCACTAAACACTGAACACCTCCATAAATACCACCCCAGTATCCATATTTCAACCACAATTATTAGCAAACAGCAGGAAAAGCTGTGTGTAGGACCAGAAAGGCCAGGAAAGCATATTCCCCATTAACACTTACACCAGGGGAGAGAAACTGGCATGGAAAGATGCTGGTGGCTGACCAGAGGGGTTCAACAGKTATAAAAGGAACTGGGGTTCCACATGATGCAGAGAGAGATCAGCTGCTGAGACCTCTGTACCCCTAACCCCAGGGAGGTATGTCCCCCTTCTAATGAGACACATTCACTGGGAACCAGGCTAATAAAAACCTTCCCAGTCTGCTTTAAAGAAGCAAATTGGGCCTGTTATTCCCACACAGGAATATTAAAGCCTTTTAACATTAGACACAAGCCCACTGCTGGTTAATCACTTTAGAAGCTTATTTAAAATAGACTCCCTTTAATCACCCTCAGGTTATTGCTCATCACACAAGACGAGCCTGCACCCAGCTTCACTCATTTGCTTTCCATTAAGGACGAGGAAGGTTTTGATGTAAAGCTCCTGTTTCATTTTGCAGACACACACTGCTCAGAACCATCTTTGATGCCTAAAACCCAAGCAGCTTTGAAGGCACCCATTTGAAGTTCATGGCAGTCCCATTAGGGATGATTCTGCTTTTTTTTTGCTTTTTCTTTTTTTTTATGAGCCCACAGTGCTAATAAGCAGTATGTGCAGGGGACAGATGAAACCCTGCCTGTTCCAAACCTCATCCTCACAGAGTAGCAGGGTCCTAGTGAGATGAAGGATCCGTGTCTCAATTTCTTGAACCCAAAAGCCATAAAAGATGACAGCCAATGCACCTACTTCTTACCTGTTCTGCACCCACCATGCTGATAGGTTTGCACTTGAAGAGATGGTTAATGAACTTGGGAATGAAGGAGCTGCAGGAGAGATACAAAATGACACAATTACGTAAGAGTATTTGCAGTCAGACTGTCTTCTGTGGTGACAAAGCATGCAGAACCAAACCAGGATTGCTTCCACAAAGACACTCTGAGTGCCAGCTTCCCAAGCTGATTCCAGACACGTTAAATATACTAAATAAAAAAAATCCCAAGACCTAGGCACAGTTCTTTTGCTTTAATCCCTCCTAATCTCAAAGTTCATTGAGAAGTTGCACACATACTCCGGGTAAATAAATTGCTATAAACTATATGAGAAGTTTCACAGCACCAGGTCAGGAACAAGCAAACGAACTGTTGTGCACCATAAAAGCAGCAACACACCAGGATTAGTCTCACTCTTCATGAGTGGAAGTATCTTGACTGYATCCAGAACCTACATTTTACTGCACACAAGTAATTCCATAACATGCATATTACACACTGAACTTGAGGTCCAGCCAAGGCTGGAGGTCTGCTGGGCCCTGGACACTCACACAGAGGCACCCTTCCAGAAAGCTCCTGGCCAACACAATCAAGACAAGAAACAGTTTTGTGAAAAGGAAAACACCATTACCATATTTGACTGTCATGGACTTCAGACTCTGAGAAATGAGCACCCAAGMAGGGGGAGCTTGGCGAGGATGGAAGCCCAATATTTGCCACTTCAGAGCATCAGCTTTGGTTTTAGATTTTTGCCTGTCGSTTTGAGGCTTTGAGGAGGTTTCATTCCTCAATGGATGCTCCCTCCCAGCAAAAGCACTGGCTGAGCACCTGCAGGACAAGCTCCTGCCCATCTCCTTTACCAAGGAGCAGCACCAGGAAAGCTCAGGAGCTGCATGAGAGGAGAGAGGTCAGCATGAGTGACAAACTCTGTCAGGACCACACCACTTAAACAAGTCTCCCTCTTGCTGCCTTGTTTTTAAYGTACTCTGCTTCTTCCACATGTCCTTCTTTGGCCGAATGCCCACAGGGCTCACGTTTCCAGGACCTTGCCCATGACCTGGTGGCAGGTCTTACATTTTAATGGCTCTGTCCCAAGTTAATAGCAGTCAGTCTGCTTTCTGCCCTTCGGACTGAGGCTGTTCACGATGATGATCTAAATTCAGCGTGGTTTCCCCCTTGCATCTGTTAAGCTATTTGTTTCCTTCCCRCAAAGCAAGGAGCATGGACAGCACCTTGTTTGTCCTGCCACCTGTTTTCCAAGCCTGGACATTTATTTTCCATCCCTTCTCACGGAAGAATGACAAAAGTGTAACTCAGGCACGGAGCGTGCCAAGCTGCTGAGCAAACCAAAAGAAAKGGTTCAAGGAAAAGCCCTTAAAGCAAAGGTTCCTTCCCTTCCCTCAGACACAGTCACCACCTCTCTCAGTGAATCATTTCATCCTGGAGAGGTGTCAAGGAGAACAATTTCAAACTACTGTTGAGAAYCAGCTACTGGGCTGCCCCAAGCAGCTTTGAATTTGGCCACCAGAGAAACAACCTTGGCAACAAAACAGAAAGAGRAGGAGGAGAAGCCCTGTCTCCTCTTGCACAAAAGCATTACAGTGGAGATTTAACCTATCTGGTTTATAAGTCCATTTTTCAGCTTTATAACTAATTCCCAGAGGGCAATTAGAGAGTGCTGAGCACAGCTGGAGCTTAGGTGATCCTAGAAAATGATAAATTGGCAGCAACTCTGGATGCAGCAGCTTGCTGCTGGCAGAACAGTGCAAGATATTAATTGTACCTTTGATAGTGTAGGTAGATCCAATTGTCCCTCCCTCTGCAAGGTCAGGCATGGAGCTAAAGCTCATGTTGTGCATGAGAAACAGGGTGAGCCTTTCCTTCTGCAGGGTGGCAGACCGGCAGCCCAAGGACCCCCTCCCCTGCTGTTTTTAATCTTCTTTTTATATAACCACACAACCTCCCATAGACAGCGTTCTGTCTTGCATGAAACAATTCCCAGGCCCCCTTGGATGGCCACCCACCATCAGTGCAGAGGGGTAAAGCGACCTTCCATCCCCACATGCCTCTTATTTCACGCTGCCTTATTGGAAACAGCTTCCCAGCTCCAGCAGGACAGACAAGACAAACCGTAAGAGCCAAGGGCTGCTCTGGAATTCTTTTTTTCCCCTTTTTTTTTTTTTTGTTGGACTAGCAGAGACCATCAAGAGCAGTTGCACTTAAGAGAAAAATGCACTTGAGCCTCTTGCCTAGGCTGGCCTCGATGCCTGGCGCTCCCAGAGTACAGCAGGCAATCCTGATGTGAATAATACGTGCGTGTTCAGAGGTAATGCTCTGCACGAGGCTCTGTGCTCTGAATGCCTCTACTCCCTGCACAGTCACAGCCAGATTGGATGCCAGAATTCATTTACAGTTTCGGCTATAAAACTGAACCCAGCAGGCCCTCCCCATAAGCAGGTAAGTCCCCAGTGTAATAATAAAGCAGTGCAAGACAGTGAGGAACCTAAGGCGCAGAAACCACAGCATCTGAGAGGCTCCCATCCAACGGGAGTGGCTCTGCCAAAGCCTGCGTTTTCCTAATCCCCTGCATCGATGATGCATCGAGCACAATGCCTTGCTGAGTGAGGCACAGACAGACATGCAACCACAGTCTGTCTGTCTGTCTGTCTGTCGGGCTGGGCTACTGCAGGACATCACTCACAGCGTTCTGGTGTCACTGAGTCACTGCAGCCGAGGAGGGTTTTGCTCTACCAGTGGTGACCAGCCCTTGCCCAGGCTGAGCTGAGCCCTGAAGCCTCCGGGAGCCCCCCCATCACAACCTTCCTCCACCAAACTCCCCTCACTTTTCAGCTGGAGCACCTGGAAGGACGCAGCACCCACCACGCTTGGCTGCTGGTAACGGAGGAGCCGCTTCTCCGACGAGGGGGAGAACTGTTTGTTTTTCCTGTCTCTCAGTTCTAATCTCTTCCTCATTGAGGTCGGGTCACAGACTTCCCAAACACATCCCGGCATAGCCAGGGCTTCGCTGCCGTGGTTTTTGATTTCAAAGGATAAGGTGCAGGGAGAGCAGAGCCCCCCACCCTGCCCGCCAGTGCCTCCCGGAAAGCCGACGGCTGCTCACCGTCCCAAGGGAGAGCGGGTTGCATATTGGTCAAAACAAAGCAAAAATGACAAATKAGGTTAGAGGATTGATGCAATTTCTGATGGCCATTTTTCTTCTCTCCAGACTTGGCTCAGATCCCACAGTTTTAAATTTAGTGACTTTAGCTGCCTTCTCCCCTGTGGTCCTGTAACTCAACACTCGCGCTTTATACAATCCATTAGAGCCGAGAAGTGGCAGCTCACAAAGACATGGGCATTAACATGTGGAGAAGCACAAGGGCTGTTAAAAGGATTTTCAGCATTGTGGGGCACACAAAAGGCCAGGTATTTATATTGGCCAGGCCAGCATATTCCATAAGGATTCAGAGTTTCAAAAATACAAATACCTGTATGCATTAAAAYGCATTTTAAGGAGATCAGTGCTGTCTTACCACTGGGCTGGTTCTCTTTAACACCAAGTTGTACAGATTCAGCAAAATCAATCTTTAGGAACCCATTTTTCCCTTCTACACCYGATCCATGGCACAGTGAGGTCAGGACTGTGTCTTAATTTTAATGTGCTGCAGATCAGGGCCGCAGTTGTCTTAAAAAAGGTTTTGGAGAGGAGCAGTGGCTTCTGTGCTCATGGAYGGGAACACAGCTTAGATGGGAACTTCACTCAAATCTGAGAGCTGAGTGCTTCATCTGGAGTTTACTTGGTATGTGCTTAGCAATAAAGTTAAAAGGGAGGCAACTAAGCTGAGGTATTAAGAGTGTGCTGTGAACAGCTGAGTAAATGGGGGGTTTTATTTATCACATAAAATTCAAGTGTAACCACACAGAAGGTTTTCATGCAATAAATTTTCACTGAGACAGCGTTTCAAACAGTGATTATGGGCAATGTCATAATATGATTTATCAGCAACTGCTCCTTAATGCAGAGTAATGAGTACCCYGAGACAGAACGGGGGACGAAACCCTCAGGCCAGGCTCCCTGCTGTGAAAGCTCCCAGTTCCCAGGATAGCTGCTGCATCCCACCCTGCTGAAGCAGGAGCTGCAGCTCCAGTCTCCAACCCACACAGTGACTGCCAGGCCACAGAGCTTATTTCAGGGGGATTACCTTATCAGAGATGAATGAAACGTTAAGGTATTTTAGAGTGACACATGACACGCACGCCACTGCTCACAAGTCCCCCAGCACAGTCACATGTGGCACCAAAAGCAGCAGCTACAACTGGCAGAGCCCTCCCGAGGGTTTTTCTTGGGGCATTGCCATGGGGAGCTCAGCTGGCCACAGGCAAGCAGGGAAGAGCTCAAAGTATCTTCCCAAAGAAGTGAATGTTTGTTTCAGACAGAGATGAAAGTCTGGGTGTCCATCCTGAATCCAGAAGCAAGGGGGATTCTGTCTCATCTGCCACTTCTTGCATGCTGCTCAACTTTAAGTGACTTGCCAGGAAGACACCTTAATATCCCCCCAAATTTAAATGTGTATTTCCCCTCCTTACTGAGCTATTTTTGCACAGAAAAGCAGCTTTTAGACCGTGAAGGTAGAACATACTTCTCACACATGCCCTCCTTAGACTGCTATAGCTGCTGTAAATGTTATTTTGAGGCAAATTTGTCAGTATCTGGAAGTCCCATAGAAGAAAAGTAGGTTCCCACAGCAAGAGACACATCTACAGTCAGATATTTAAAGTCTTTTAAAGATGTTCAACCCAAAACCTTCTGCACTTGGCCACCACAGCGTTTTATGGGATGACCTCGATAAACTGTGGATGTTGGTAACTTACTTTGCAAATTTTATGCAGAACTGAGTGAAATACTTCCTCGTGGAGGCCAGGTTGTCACGGATGATGGGGACATTCTGCTTAATGTGGAGAATCACTGAGGTGACATAAGGACTCTGGTCACCGACGTGCTCCACGTTCTGCCACTGCATCTGCACAAAGGGGAAAAAACAACCAAAAATGACTGTTTAATTCATTAAGATTGGAGCAATAGGTAAGGGGAAACTGTACAAACTTCCTGCCAGGAGATCTCTATGGAATCATTTAGAGATTGCCTCTGCAACTCACCACCAAGGTCAAGTTCATCATTAAAGTGATTGGGCAAAAACCCTTCGACAAGAAGACACAAAAAAATCCCAGAGCAGCCCCTTTTGCACCAGAGCAGAGACTGTGACCAGCAACCTACACAAACAGGGACCACTAGGATTAAAAAAGCTTTTGGAGCACACCAGACTGCTTTAATATTTAACAGTTTCCAGTTTGCTGGGATGAAGTGCCCATATAAATCCTGATTACAGGCATTTGAGAAAATATCTGCAAGCTTGCAAAGTCTGGATTCCTGTATGGCAGCCAAGACTTTAATACTGGTGAGACTGATGACAGATAGATGGAAGAGGTAGAAAGTCTTAAAGTCCAAAGCACTCTACACCAGTGCAGCTCACTGGAAACACTGTTGGTGTACAAGTCAGCATGCCCAACTCCAGCTCTTCCAAATACATGTAAAAAGTACAAAACAAGGAGAGTTACTCAACCTCCCAGTTTGTTTTCATTTATTCTCAGCAGAACTGCAAGAGAACAGCCCCTGTGAGCCAGATGTGTGGCTCTCCTGGCTTTCTCTGAGCCTTGTTTGCAGTACACAGGGTACTCCCAGTGTAAGTCACGTGGAAAAACCAAAAAAGAGGTGATTGGGTATGGCCTGGCCTCATGGATCTACCAGAGGCTCACTGAGGAACACAAGCATCCCAAAAAGCACACTCAGTTCTGCTGCTGCTCAGGCACTACATACTCTGCAGTGTTCTCCCAGTAACTACTTGGAGACCTGTTCCTCACGCTGGAGATGAGACAGGAGGAAAACWCAGGAAATCAGGAGAGGAAACTGGGCACATATGGAAGATGAGCTTTTTCCTTTGAGGGGCTGTTTGTCCTCAAACTTGTTTTCTCAAGATCTGGGTTTTGCATATAAAGTTTTTTATTCCTGGTTTTAATTTAATTTAATATGGCTACTTTGCCCCCTGCAACTCAGCTGACTCAATTCCATCCAAGCAACACGCAGTCTAAGTGGCTTTGGGGGAAAGAGAAGCCAAATTCTTTGCAAAACCACAGTGTCTGAGTCTACAYATGTCCTGCTAAAGCTGCCTTTATTCAAACCAAACAAATCAACCCTGACCTGCTGATCTCACATCAGCTGGCTAGCTAGGAGGGATATCTCCCTCATCACCTGCTCCACAGGTTTTCACAGCATATCCTGAGGGGGAAGGGACACAAAAGGATCATCCAGTCCAGCTCCTGGCCCTGCACAGACACCCCAACAATCCCACCCTGTGCCTGAGAGATTTGTCCTAATACTCCTTGAGTTCTGKCAGCMTCGGGGCCATGCCCATTCCCTGGGAAGCCTGTTCAGTGCCCAACCATCCTGTAGAGGATGAATTTTCCTGATATCCAACCTAAACCTCCGCTGACACAGCTCCAGACATTCCCTGGGGTCCTGTCACTGGTCACCTGCTTTTCTACTCCTCATGCTACTGGTCATATCCAATGAAAATACTCTGTGCCTTTCTCCCTGATGGACTCACACATTCCCAGTGCTGGCCCTTCTCGACAGAGCAATCCTCAACCAACACACCATCCCCATGGAGTGGGAACGGCCAGAAAGTGGGATGGACTGCTGAGTTGAATTATTGCACCAATAATGAAACAGTAGCCTTTTCATTTTGTTGGTCATCATTCCAAAAGCAATACTTTACAACCAAACCTTTAAAGCATGAACAGTAAAAATAGCCCTTTGTGTGTGTGTATGTGGGTGTGTTTCACCCGAAAAAAAACACCCAGTAGCTGCAGAGAAAGGAATAGCACACATACTGAAAAGTCATCMAAAGAAATATGAGCCCAACTCTGCTGGTAAAGCTTTGTTCCTGTCGTTTCAAATTTATTCCTCTTTTTCCCTGGTCCTATGTTTTTCTTGGGATAGCCACATAGTTTACATACACAAGCTGGAAATTACTCCAAAGAACAGGAGCAGGGAGATCTCACTGAAAGGGAGGAGTTGAAAAGGCACCTGCAGGCTGTGAGTGTCTGCAAGGCTTTGTAGACCTGGTGCTACCTTCTGGTTCTCACAACAAAACACAGGGTTTAGGTTAAAACAGGCAGGAGAAAACAGAAATCCTGAGCAGAACCGGGGGGGTTTGGCACTTAACAAGAGCTGTGCTGCCTCCTGGGAATGGTGGGAGCTCAGGAGTGTTCCTGGATCTGTCCCCAAGGCCCTGTGTCCCCAGTGAGCTGGCAGGGCCAGCTCAGGAACCGCCAGGTCCCTCCTCCGTGTCAAGCCCTGGGTCTCCGGCAAAGGGGCTGCTCCGTGACTCAACAGAGGACGAACGAGCGTCCAAGTCTCCCTGTTCCCAGCAGCATCCCACTGCCAGCTTATCCTTCCAGGCTCCAGACCSGGCACGGGCCAGCACCTGCTGCCTSGACCCCGCGCTGCTCCCRCAGGAAGGGGCGGGAGGGGAGCGGGAAGCGGCGGGAGCTGCCGGCAGCAGATAGCCCCGGATCTGGGGACACGAGCTGGGCTTTGCTCTGTCACTCTCTGCGTGTGCCCAGGGCTCAAACCTCTCCTGGGGGCTTTTCATTAGCAGCTGGCAGCTCTGAGTGCTCTGCTCCCGGGGTTTTCCGTGCGTGGAGCGCAGAAATGATTAAAGCCCCGCGCTGGAGCGCTCGCTGTTGTCCACTCGGCTGTGAGGACACGGGGAATTGCAGCTGTGCCAAAAGGTTTTAGGAAAATGTAAAAAGCCAGCAAGAGATCGACGTTGAGTCACTAAAATGTCCCCCAGTCCCACTTACAGGCACAGTTTTACATCTAAATCGATGCTTAATTCAGCGAGTAAATCAAGCCTTAGCCAGTGCAATCCATAAACTTAATTGGGGCAAAAATATCCCATGCAGATTAGCAGTTCCCTCATCCCAGCGGTTAAAAATGAGGCACGCCAGGCAATGGAAGCGCCTGCTACAGATCAGGACAAACACATTAACAGGTCTTTGTTATCCAGAATATCACGACAGGGGGTTTAGGGCGAATTCTCCTCCCACCCACATCCCAGCCCCCCGTGCTACAGCCACGTTTAATCATTCTACACCTGCTGTAAAGTTTGAGTAAGGATTATCACCTACAAATTTTGTAATATGGGGCCTTCTCATCATTTACCATTTCTTTCAGAACGCACAAAGTAAAGAAGCATGGAAACTGAGCACCAYTCCCAGCTGAAAGCAATATTCCTGATGCTGTTTTCTGTGTTAAATCTCTCCAAGTGGCCTGCAGCCAAAGTGGACTGAGAGGTTTAAGCTTTTCATAATTTACCTCTAGAGTTCCTGAACATTTTTGCAACCAAAAAAACCCCAAAAGCCAGACTCCAACAAAGGACTGGGAATGTTCAATCCTGGAGGACACCAGAGTGAAGTAAATGAAAAGAAGCTAAACAAAGGAAGAGCCCTAATGGAGTATGGGTCTTGACAGAGCAAAATTGGAATGGATCAGCCACACAGTCTTTATTTCTTTAATATAGACTGAAATTTTACATTWCCAAATACTAACTCTGCATTTAAATAATTAAATGCATTTCTTATTCAAGTGTCAGGGTAATAACCCAGCCCTGAAGGAAAGGGAGGAGGAGGGAGAAGGAAAAAACCTCTTGCACCAAATCCAGGTCTAATAAAAATCACATAAAAGCGACTCTGTCTGATGCAAACAGTGGAGTGTGTGCACAAGTGACAAGTATTTATTTAGCTAATTTCATAACACTTAAACTTGTTTATATATCATCAGTCCCATCACATGTGCTTGCATTTTACCAGTGTTCCAAAGACAAAAATAAATGGCCTACCAGCTGCTGCTTTCTCAAGGTTGTGGTTTACTTGGGTATAAACAGTCAGAGCTAAGTGACTCAAATATTACTGTACTCTGTAGGTTCAGGAGATCTGAGGAGCTGCCACAGCACACAGGCAACACCTGAAGTGCCGAGCCCTTCCTAGTGGTGTTATTTTACTGGGCAAAAAATCCTCTTTCCATTTGGAACCTGTACAAGCTCTATTACCAGCTGCATTCCACTTCAAATATTAGCTGGGGGTGGTGGGGCTGGCTACAGCTGGAATACATCATAAAGCAGAAAGCTATTAAAATTCATGGCAGGGAGACAGTGTGTTGATCCTACAAAAATGGAGCTCTATGTTTAATATTTCTAATTAAAAAAAATAGTTCAATCCACTTTTGTTGTCTTCACCTCTGTCTAAAGCAGTCTGGGTTTTCACAATACTTTGGCAAGAAAACACAGCTCTGCATTTCAAACATATAAAAGCCAGCAGTGTAACTGCAACAAAATCCTTAAGCTCCAGTCACAGGGGCCTCTCCAGGAATGGCTCCATATGTCCTTGAGAGGATCACAGAAGCAGTAAGGCTCAATCTCAATTCCACATCACCTCCATTTGAGTACCTCCATTTAAGAGCCACAAACAAGCAGGCTTGTAAAAYTCCCTGCCAAAGAAGACAAAGGGGAGAGAAAACGTGAAGGTGCCTTTGAAATTTCATGCTAACAAAAGTTTTCCCAATTTTAAATGCCCTCACTGGCATCAGGAGKGGAAAGAGAAAGCCTTGAATGCTTACTGAATTTATTTCATTGTCTGTATGTTTTAATGYGGTGCAAAAGCCTGAAAGCTCTAATCTGAATAATAAAAGGGTTTGGAGTGAGGGATATATTTATAAATACAGCAATTGTTGCTCTAAAAAGTAAAAAAAAAAAAAAAAAAAAAAAAAAATCAATGTATGGCTAAGTCTCAAGGCAGTGTAAAAGGACATATCAGTAGTGAAATCAAGCAATCAAAGCATACAAGAACTCCACATGGATCTTAAAGTGACCTTTTCCTGAAAAATCCACCCCTACCTTGCTCATAGCAGTCAGGGCAGGGTCACAGGCTGCATCCAGGTCCTGCACTAACAGCTGGATGCTGTTGGAGATCACACTGTAAAAAAAAAAAAAAAAGAAAGAAAGAATCAAGCATGAGTTTTAGAATCACACTGAGTAACAGAGTGCCAGAACTGGAGCATGTGAGAGGAGGAAAATCCTCTACTGGCTGACAGTAGCACTATGATGTGAATGCACATGGCTGTAACTTGTACTGAGGAGATGCTGGGAAATTCTGCAGGGAGCTGATGGGCTGCAGTGGAGAGAGGATGTTTTTAGAGTTGACCTTTCTCTGTTTTCACACATTCAAGGGGCTGGGGATCAAAGGTGGCAGACGAAGAAGAGGAGAAACCCCCAAGTATCGAGCCCAGACCGGGATTTGGCTTCAAATTTAATCCAATTTATCATCTCTCCATTTATTCACACTCAGTATTCTACTGCTCAAAGAAACTTGCAAGGAGGATTTTAAAAATGACATCTGTAGGAGTTGTGTGTCTCCCATGTGTGAAGATGAAGGCAGATGTCTTATTTACACTATGTCTAGGCCTGCCGCCATCCATTGTTTGAGTTTCTGAGACATATACCAGACTAAAGGACACATTAGTCAAACACATTTCCCTCATTTCCCTCCCTCCCCCTTTATTTATTTTTTTTTTAAACAGCATGATATTGCTCAGAGACATATATAAGGCCATCATATTATGGTGTGCATAAAGGTGCAACTGATCCTAAAACAACAGCCAAGAAACTCTGCCTGCAGCAGCTCAGACCCCCTTCATGGGCACAGAACCAGCACTCCCACTGCAGACAGCTTCTGCTAGAAGCACTAACTGTGTTCCACTAAGTACAGTTTCCAAAAACAGTGTCAACTTTAAATCTGCCACAGATGCCTGTTTACAACCTCAGGATTATATCTGTAAGAAGTGGATTTTACTTTTGCTCTTTCTCATGATGGTAGCGCAGATGAGAACCACAGGACTGTGAGAAATCTGAGCAATGCTTCCTCAAACCATCTTTCCTCTCCCTCACTGTCTTTGTGAAGTTCTGGATACTACTCTGGGTCCACTGCTCAAAATATTTTTAAGTGTCCACCTTCTTACAAGATACTCACAAGTGTGGGTGTCACCCACACTTAATTCTSACCTGGGTCTTGTTTTTCACCATGACCCTGAAAGGTTGCCTGTTCCCYTTCCTACAGCTCCAGCACACACAGCCTGGAACAGGATGCAAAGTAAAAGACTKCCTTTGAAGCAATTAATTTGTTTGTTAAGGCAAACTCATCCAAAATTAGTTGGAAAAATTAGTATGGGAGATGAAGTAACTACAGGCTTCAAGTTACACGATCTAAAACTCGCTTTGGGATAAAAAAAGCCCATGACTGTTTCTGCTGGTGCCTCTGCTTCTGCTGGGCACTACAGAATTCATTCCCTTGGGGGATTCCACCAGGCCAAGGGAGCCAGACTGAAATAACCATCCCGTGGGCACAGCTGACTCCTGCAGGGCACCTCCTGCCACTGACTTGGAGGGAAGAGCTGGGATTCAGCACCCAAGGGAAGCACTTGTGGATGGAAGTGACTCCATCACTCGTGTGTCCACGCTCAGGAGTCTGCCAGAAGCTGCACCAAGTGCAGGCTCTCACCTCAGATCCACAAGTTTGCAAACAGGGAGAGAAACCCATTTGTCTGCACTTCAAAATAAAACACCTGCTGTGCAGCAAGAAGTTTGTTGCGAACACAAAGGATCACGACATGCCAAGGTTTGGATCCTGGTTCTGCAGGGAGACACTTCAARGCCTCACCTGAGGCAGCACACAGCACTGAGTGACTCCTCACACAATCCCTGACGTGCACAGAGCTGATGGATCAGGAAGCTGAGGCCATAAAGGAGCAGCACAGTCCCAGCAGAGCAAGTCCTCACTACAGTGAGCCCAACACTTCAGGCCTTCAGGGGTTCTCTGAATGCTTCCCATAATCTCACAACAGATCAACAGGGAAATGAGGGCTTTCTGCATTTACATTACAATAATTTTTCTTTTGTTGAACTTCAAGAAGAAGTTCCCATAATTTCTCCCACTTTCCTAAAGAAACTGCTTTAGCACCAGGGATAAAATCCTCCTTTTCTACACATTTGGGGTGGTTCTGCACTTGCCTTTCTCTGAAAGAAGAAACACTTTCCAGGGTGCATAAACAGCGTTTTATCACTTATTTTATGACTGTGCCTAACAAGACATCAAATCCCAGAAGAAACAACTTGTTTCATGTCGAATGAGTGAATGCCAGCGAGGCTTATAGCTCTGACTTACACTGACAGAAGGCTGGACAAAGCCCTAAACTGGAAYAGAATGAAAGTCAATTAAAAGCCTTTGTTACGAGATATATCAGCCCTGTCAGCTGGACTTTAAAGCTGTCCAAAAGAGCAAACGTGAACTATACATTAAACAGTTTTCAAAACACTTCACATTGGCTGGCTGGGACCAACCACCTCGTGAAACCAACTCGAGGTTGTTGGTTCCTGCTGGCAAAACTCACCCTCCACTTGTCCATGTTAAGAAAATCCTATCATATGGCACATTTTATTTCTCCTTCTCAGCTACTTTGCTTGCTTTGGCCTAGTGGACACAGCAACCCCAGATTTAGGGCAGGCATTCACGCTTAAGAAGTTCTGAGAAGAGTCTGAAGGGAAGGGAGTCTCTGCAGCCTGGAATGGAGCCTGAGACCATGTGAAAGAGCTGGATGGAGATTCAGTGGGATCCTGTCCACTGCAGCAGGAGAGGAGGAATCACAGGAAGGAAGTCTTCTGAAAAAACATCTTACTGCTATGTGGGCTGAATCTTAGTTTTAGGGAGGAGAGCTGGTGATAGGAATTATTTTCCCAGTTTTGCCAAGATTTTCTTTTGTCTGATATGAGGCAAAACAACTCTTGCCTCAATTTTCTTCTCTCAAAAAAAAAATTCAATCTGTCTGTCAGGGGTGGAGAGGAAAGGATGTTGGAGGAGAATATTTTTAGCACCGTTACATGAAAAGTTATTTTAATGAATGATAATCTTCTCTCAATTATAATCCCCAAATATAAGATTGGATCAGTCTTTTATGTCATCTGAAATGGGGTTTGATCATACTGACAAGRCTGCTGATTAACAGGGGGAAGTTAAAGCAGGAAGGAATGTACTGAAATAGCTTCCTTTCTTGAAATGTAACAGCCACCTCGCAGAGCTGCCAAGATGCAAATGATGTTTCAAATGGAAACTCACTATTTCCTTTCCCTTTTCCAGTGCTCTTGTTCCTTTGGCTTGGATGATGGAGAGCAGCTAAAGGCTGTACTACTGCTGCTCTTGGAGCAGCCAGAGGATACCATTCCTTCACCAGGGAAAGGCCTAGGCTGTGGATCCGGGTGGATCCTGTGACACTGGGATCTTGGGATTGTTATTACTCCAGCACCATCTGGCTGACAAACGGGGACGTTTGATACATTGTGGGAGGAGGCTGAACATACATGCTGAACGTGTCCATCTCTCCTGTCAGGTTGATTCTCTCCACGAGGCTTGCATCCACTTTTTCTTTGAGTTTCTCTTCCAGCTGTTGGGAAACAAAACAAGCAACGGGGAGATCAGATTTCTTACTTGAAATGATCATTCTAAAAACTTACGCCCTGGAAAGGTCAGCTTCTTCAAACTTAATCTGTGACCAAACTACATCCAAAACTCATCCAGTGACACTGGAAATCTTTCCTTCTTGGCATCCCAGACCTGCTGATCTGCCAGGATGGGCCATGGTGGCTCCAYGTCCTCAAAGAATGAAAGCTCCAAGGTCAAATATGTAACTCTAGTATGACATGCTACCGTACTAGCTTAACACTGTGGCATCTGTCCTGCTAATAAAGATGTTTCTCAACACTCTGCCTGTGCCCAAACTGCAGAGGACGATTGCCAGCTCTAGTGGTGGAGAGGCCTTGATACAGCCAAACATCACAGCTCATTCCTGACCTATGGCATTTTGGAAGCACCATGAATGTAACGAGCAATGTGGCTGCAAATCACATCAGCATAAATTCCTCCTCTCTCCACTCCACATTGCCCCAATATTTCATGCAAGTATTTTCCCAAAAGCACTTTGAATTATTGTTGTTCTTGTTTTTATAAAGGGGACATCACGAAGCAAGAGACTTTATAAAAAAAATTTGGTCCCCAAAATCCAAAACAAATTACGTAACAAAAAATCATTTACGTAACAAAAAACAAAGTAGAAAATCATTGAACCCAAAACTGATGCTGCAAAGCAGGATTACAAGCAAATTACTTTTCTCAGGTAGAAACAGCAAAATCAATACTTTTCTTTCTTTGAAATACAGATTTCATAATGTAGAGCTCAGTAATCAATGTGTATTTTAGTACTTTTGGCTCTCCCAGTGCCCACAGCAGCCCAGAAGAGGGCCTGTGGCTGGGTGCCACCTCAGAGGCAAACTCACCTGCTGGGTGGTGGCCAAGCAATACTCTGCAGTACTCAGGATGCTGCAGATGAGGCAGAGTTCTTCCAAAGTGAACTTTGCCACTTCAGAGCCTTCCTTTTCTTTCAGCAAACTGGTGATGGTGAGCCCACCACTGCTGCTGGTTGTCCTGGAGAAAAAATAAAAAAGCCAGACAAAACCTGTGAGGTTTTTGGGTGTACAGACACACAGAGTGCAAAATTACTGCTGGATTTTAATGCTGTGAAGAGGCCTTATGATCACAAGCCCAACAGTGTCACTCTACATCAAACCCACAACTGCTATTTTGGTGAAGGAATATCTTTCAGAAAGACAAACAGAGCTTTGCACCAGGCCTCCAAGCAAAGGACACCTCACTCATTCACAAGAAGATAGATCAGGATGCAGGAACACAGCCTTCCCCAGGTAGCTTCACCTTCACTGCCAGTTATTCAAAATCTAATTAAAGATTACAGAAGAATTTCAGAACTATCAGGAATCTTGTCATATTTATCTTTGCAGCACTAAACAGCTGTCCACATGCATTTGAGACTTTGGCAATCTGTTTTAAAAGCTGATGGTATCAACAAAGTAAATTATAGGAGATGTGCCTTCCCCCCACCGTCTTCCAGTGATGAACGTCTGTGTATCAACAAAGAAAGGCTCAGAGCAGTTTAGAAGCAGGAAATTCCCYACCTCTCAACTCTTTATAATCCAAATCCATTAAAAAAAAATAGGACAGTGATATTTATCTTGGACAGCAAAAATGGAGCACTCAAAAAAATGTGGATAAAGAATGCAACTGAGGTCTGATGGAGAACGCACATTAAATTTATCTTTCCACTTGTCTGGATGGAGCCCTCTCCCCCTTCCAGCTGTAAAAGATTTTACTGATTTCAAAAACTCACTCTGCTGCTCCCAGGTTTACAAGGGAAACAAACGGAAGATGGTAAATATAAAATTATCTGCAGTGAAGGCTGGCAATACCTCAGGAGCACSTTTAGCCTGTGCACTTACACATAGTGGTGCAAACTCGTTATGATTTCCTTTACTTTCCCTGGATTTACATCGGCATATTTTATTTATGCAGAGATAAAATGCTCCAGAGCAGAGGGAGTTGCAGGTAAGCACTTTAGCATCACACAAATAAACCACCTTCATTATAAATTACCATATATATGATGTTGAGCTGGGGCAGCTTCGAATCACAGTATGAACTGGTTACCCAAGCAGCAATTCTGAAAGCCAGGCCTCTCTGAAGAGACTTGGGCTGGCATTTCAAAAGGAACTTCAAGAAACTGCAAATCTGGCTGCTAATCAAAGCCAAATATGAAGCTATTCTCCAGAGGCCYTTAAAAGAAAAACAATGTGTGACTGCCCATTTGCTCTCTTGCTTTTTTCTCAGTGCAAGAAACTGAACTTTGGAGAAAATCATGAAGTAAGTGGAGTGATATTGCTGCTACRTGGGGTGTTTGACAGGGAAAGAAGTGCTCACAAGGATGTATTTATTAATTATCTTCACAAAGCATCTGCTCCTCACTGGAATGTCTGCAGCATTTGGGAAGCCAAACTCACTTGGGCAGGTTTCCAGAGAGAATTTTCCAGGCRTATTCCCGCAGGTACTTCTGGAAGATGGTGGTCAGGGCTATCATGGGCTCACCCGTGCTGAGCTGGGAGCACTGCACCATGCACTTCTTGTAGTACACAAAGAGGTCAGCACAGCTGGGCAGGACTGCTCCTCCTTCATCCACGTTGGGCTTGGGGGGACCCTGAGCCTTGAAGTCGGCCACAAACCTGTCAATCAGCTCGCCCAGATTCCTGACGTGGGGAACAAGAGAAAGATATTTGAGTTTTTGAGGCAGGAAATGGAGGGAAGAGAGAGAATAATGCCTAAAATGAGATGCCCTGTCTTGTGACACCAGCAAGTTCAGGTTTTAGCAGCTGGGTATCCCAATCCTTTCTTATCTCCACCCTCCCAGCACAAAGCTCGCACAACTCCACAGCACGAACCTTTTGTGCTCAGGAGTTTTAGTGGCAGCTTCAATCTGTTCTCCAGTCACATATAAAAGCTCACAAGTCTGCCAGGACTCGGTTCAGCACATTTGATGCAAGTGCATAAAGCCTGTGCTCGAGTTTCATTCCTGGCACCAGGAAAGGGAACAGTCAGGCTTCCCATCTCAGCGGCCTCCGGAGAAGACCTCGGGGAATATGGATTTTAAAGGGATGTGCTCAAAATGGTGTGCCATTTGCCATTTCTTGGTCCCATTTGGATACCACCTGGTTTTGCACAACTTCACACATCCTTTAAAGAAGTTTTATTTAGCATGAGCACAAAGTGCACTTCCTACTTAGACTCTTTTYAAAAGCACAAAAAGCCCTCTTATTGTCTCCAGTGATTCATTACGGCCTGGTCCTTACTCAAACATTTTGGTCTTTAGGCAACAATAAACTTCACTCCATCATTTCACCAGGACAAAAAGGCTTTTGAGCGTGGCACAGGGCCAGAGCCATCAACACAGGACCAGAGAATCCTCTGATCCTGGGGAGTTCCTCTGGTCCTACTCCTTCAGACACAGCACATCTGTGTCGGTGACCAAGACCAGCTCTMCCAGCTCCGTGGAATAACCTTTGCCAGAGGAAGTGAGTTACAGCAATAAAGCTCCTCCCCCAGACACACACACACAACCACAGCCTTCCTCAAGGAAGCTGGGCTTTTTGAGAAATAGATAGGCCTTTCAGATGAGAGAGAGTGGGACTCTGCTGACCAAAAGGAGGTCCTGTATTTTATATTCCTATTTCTGATATGGTCTTGGCTCCACTTCTCCCAGTTCTCCCCTTCCCATGGCACAACCTTCAACCCTCTCACTGCTGAGGGTGTAAAAGCTGTGCTGTGCCATGATCCAGGGCTCCTAAGGAGAAATCCAAATCCTTAGGAGAATGGCTGAGACTATTCTGCATGTTCTCACTTACCTCTGCCAATGAAAGGGGAAAAAACCCACCAACAATGACAACTTTCCCCCAGTTTCTATCCCTTTTTGCTTTCCCTCTTGTGAAAGAGAAAACCCCTCTGATTTCAGTTTTCCCAAAGAATCCACAAGTCCCTTCCCCGATAAACTGAGTTCGCTGCCCCAGAACGGATGAGCTCCTACCATGGGTGATCTGCTGGGCCAAACCAACCTGCAGAAACGTGCTCGGAATATCAGGACTTTAAACCACGGAGCGATGCTCTTTGGCTCTAGCCAGGCTGCTGCAAAGACAAGTAGCCCCTTTTTCCACGCTCCTTGCTTGAGCACTGCACACACACACACACAGTTCCTCGGCCGTGTTACAAGCACTGTAAAAACATCAGGCTGCTGCACTGATGTGATAAATCCCCACCCTGGCAGGAGCAATTGAGGGCTGAAGCGCAGCATTGATTGCGCTCGGCCGCAGCGAAGCAGAGTTTACCTCCCTCTGTAGCTGTAGCAGAGCCAAACAGATGGCTGCTGCAGGAGGGCTCACACGTGCTGCAGGCTGCACATTCCTGCAGGTTCTCAAGGAAAGGGGATGCGGCTCCCTCCCTGTCAAATTAAACAGCTGCATCCCCACCTCTGCATCTGTGCTTTGCTCCAGCTGGGCAACAAAGTGGAGCTTTCTTAGCATTCACCAGTCACTCGAGGTTTTTTTCCTTCTCTCAGTCTCAAGACACGGTCAGGAATGCCAATGGCTTTTGTTTCTTTATGCTTAGCCCACATGTTCTCCTCTTCTGCAAGGCAAAGTGAAATGGATCTGCGTTTTCCTGGTCCCCCAAGGTCTTGTCAACTGGGATGCAGGAGAAAATGCAGCTGTTCTAAAGAGCTGGGAGAGCAGTGCTGGGGCTTCACGCTTGTTCTGATCCCAACCTGGATAAAACTGCCCATCAAGCCAGGCTGTGGGGCTGCTCTTATTTCAGAATGGCACTGGTGCAAGCAAAACATCAGGATACTGTGCACTAACAGAACTAATATATCATTAATGCACACCTTGGCTGATGGCAAACTTTCATATTAGTCTCAGTCGGCCCAAATATGATACGAAGGCCAACAGCCTTTGTGTGGTACAATGGGAGCACAGAGAGTCTGGCAGAAAAAGCTGCTGGGAGATGAAACATGAAGAAGGCAGGAGAGCTACAGAAAATGAACATTTTCTCCACAGACTCTGCGGAAAAGCTCCAAGAAAATTCTCTGGTGGTGCAGATGTGGTATTTCCTAACAGTAGCATATTTATTGGGAGCGAGAACTCGCCAAATCTAACCAAGAGAAAGCATGAAATGAAATCATACAAAGGGAATTTTATTCTGGTTCTTTTCATTCCTGCATTCCTCTTCCTTTTTTTCCTTTCGCTCAACCTTTTCAGGGTTTTTCTGCACCTCTGGCAACCACGAGAGGAACCAGGAACTCCTCAACAGCACGAGAGAAGAACAGGGTGCTCAGGAAGCTGGGTCTGCTCAGGGGTGTGAACAGTGCTGGGCACTGAGGAAGGGCAATGGCACCGAGACACCTGGACCATTGCAGAGTAGTTTCCATGGAGTGGGTATTTTGGAAGCCCCTCTGCTCATGAGGCTGCAAACACACAGCACGAAGTGCCAGTTTTCCAAACACTCCCGACTCAGACGTGCCTTTGAGCGGATTTAGGCAGGGCTCTGCACACTCTCAGCCCTGCAGACCTGACACAGCCCTTCCTTCTCTCCAGCAGAACTGCTCAGCTCACGTCTGTGTGCTCCTGCTGCTCCAACTGCCCACAAAGGAGAGCTTAAAGACACACATCCCAAAGGGGCAGGAATGAAATCTGCTTTGCTGCTCAGAAATCTGATATTTACTCTGCAGCTGAGCATCTTTAAACTTGTTCTTTCAGGTGTCTCCTCTTAAAACTGCTACAGATTTTGGCACTGTGCTTCTTTAAATGGGTATGGAAACAATTTTTGGGCAGGAAAAGTCCAGGCTGTTTTCTGCCACAGACTTAAGGCAATGACGAACAAAACTATCATTCTCCTCTCACTACTCAGAGCTCAGACATACAATTAATGATCTAAGCAACATCTCGTTTTCAGACATCAGCAACAGATTCCTCAAAAGTTCAATCAAAGGAGGAAGAAGAGAGAAAATCATGAAGGAAAGCAATTTTTGGCAGTCAGGGGCAGCATGGGGAATACTGTGGCAGCTTTCCTTTGAACTCCCTGCAGCCTGTGGCTATAAAGCTAATATAAAACATCTCATGATTGTAAAGGAAAAGGAGAAAAAAAAGGCAACTGAAGGGGCTAGGAGCACAGTGGGGTAGAATTACCAAAATGGGGATTAAAATGGCCCCCAGTGAGAAGGAAAGAAATATTCAAACAAGTCAGGGCTCAGYTGGCTGAGAGCAGGGGGGAAATATCAGTTTCCCTTTGTTATACTGCAGAGCAGAACCCAAACCCAGCAGGACACACAACTGTGCAAGGTTTCAGTTATTTAATGATTTTTTTTAAAGCATAAAAAGTTGATGGGACATGGAAAAGCTTTTTCAAGATGGTTATCATGGAGTTTGGACAAAATCAGGACACTACAAGCCTCGAGTTACACACTCTCTCATGTGTAAATCCTTGGCAGACAGAAGGGCACAGACAGATGAGATACATGAAGCAGGCACCTCCTTCTCCTTTCCAGCCACTAATCTGTGCTAAAAGACTAAATGGAACCTTTTTCAACTACCTCCTCTCCCAGCTGGCACTGCAGTTGTTACTGAGATGTTATTTAAACCCTGGCRTGAATCAAGGTGCACAAGGAGCTGTGGAGAGAGCTCTGAAAACTTCTCAGARCTCTAAGCTGAAAGCTCCTTTCATTCAAATTATTTTGCTGCGAGTCAAAGAGGAAGATGAAGAAGAGTTCCAGGGATTAAAGCCCCTGACAAAGTCCCAATCTGTGAGCAATGATAATGTTATCTTACAGCCAGCTCATCTACAGCAGCTTTCATCTAAGCATCTCAAATAACTTATTTCTACAAAGCAAATCTTGAAACTCCTCTGCCACGAAGCCACATGTGTATTTTACAGAAAACCCACCCCTATTATTTGTGGAAGACATGAGATGAAAGAAAGACATGTGTCTGCAGTGGGAATTGCAGAGGGAACAGAAGCAATTTCAGGAACACTAAGCCTCTTCCACAGAAAGGCAGCAGGCACCACTCCTGCAGGCCTTGGCAATTACACACAAACCCAACATCCACAGCCCTCTGGACACTCATTTTGTCCCAGCAAAGGTCCCACTCAAAGTTTCTCAAACCACAAACACTGCTCCTGATGAAATCAGGCAGCAGAGTTTCAATAAATTAATATTCTGCAGCTTCAAGAGAGAATCCAGTACAAGCCAACACGTCCAAAAGCAAACAAACCCCAAAACTCAGGCTGGTTACTCACTTGTCCTGGGACTCGATATACACATAAAGGTGAGGCTCAAAGCACTTGGAAACAATGCCATGGAAAGGATTGTCAGGGACCTTTGGCTTCTTTGGCTGGAAGAAAACATTTAGAGTGTTGGTTCCAACCTGACCTGTAAGACCTTGAAGAAACAGCAGTGCAACAGAACAGAAAGATTTAAATCTTTAGAGATATTACAACACAGAAATTTGCTGTCAAATAACTGAAGCATATAAATGTCAGTATATCCAAGTGCTCCCTCCTTCTTAGAGAGCTGTTAGAAATCCAAGGAATTATCTTTCCACTCATCCTTAAAGAGAAGGCTGCTCCACGCTAACAGATTTCAGCTGAAGAATCTTAATGCACTTTGCAAATAAAACCTCCTTGAATCCTTCAAGCAGTAACAAGGCTCCACTAGTCCCCTCCGAAATTAAATGTAGCAGTTATTTGGAAGCAAGATTGAAGAATCCTTACATTTCAGAATATCAAAGGTAATAACTCAAAGTTACAGACTTCATCCGAATGAATTCTATGTAGATAAACAGCATGTAATTACTGGAGGAGCTGGAATTACACAGGCAACACTACAGGCCTGCTTTCACTGTGAAACACGTTTCTGGGGATGCAAAGATTTCTATTTTTAAATCACATTTAGAGCATTAAGCACATGTGCCATTTGGGAGCCATCCTGTTTACCCTCATTTTAATTTAGTGCTGCACTCTACCCATGGCCAAGCACAGCTCACCAAAGCCACTGGGACTACTCACACACTTAAATTTGTGCATGTTTAAGTACCAGGCTGGCCAAGGCCTATAAGCTGTTTTTTGCCCTACAGCTAGATTGTTATTATTATTTTTTATTAATGGATAATTTCTCTTGTTGCTTCCCAGCACACCAACAACTTTTCACTGGCTGCAAAGAGGGCTGCAGTGACTCTGGAATGGAATTCTTGCTTCCCTCTCCACAAAAAGCCAAGATCAGCTCCCAGCCAATGAAGATATGAATTTTTCCAGCTGAAATTTTTTTTTTAGTGTAAGAAAAGCCAAACAAAAGAAGCAAAACGAGAGTCTGAAGGACTTTCTCCCCTAAACGACAGAGGAGGTGGCACTAAGAATTTGACAAAACTACCAGAGAGTGACAAGGCAAACRTTTCTCAGCAATAATTCAGCCCCAAATAATGAATCCCAACTTATGGCTAAAAACCTGAAGTGAGCAAATGGTTTTATGGAGACCATACCATCTCTACAAGCCTGGCTTCATCAACCTTCTCATCAAGAGAAGAATGTAACTTTTAACAGCCTTGGGACAGAGCCACAACCTGGCTTCCTCCACCCAAATCCCTCTGCCAGTGCCCGTTTCTGCCGGATGCACACACTCACTGGAGCTGGGAGGAAAACAATGGCTGGGAATCACAGAAACCTCCCAGCTGCCAACTCCCCAGGATGGCAGTGCCAGCACAAGGCTGCAGATTCACCATGTTTACCATTTACCAGGCTGGAAGAGCCAACTCCTGCAGCAGGCCTGGCTCTCTGCGTGTGTCTCTGCACCACGCTGCTCCCAGCAGGTCTGGTGGAGGGAATACTAAATCTTTTAACAGTAGCAGTGAAGCTGTATTTCTGAGTGTGCAATCCTGTCCAAAAGCTGCAGATGTTTAAGCTATTTCCTCCTTGAGTTTGATGGAAATAATAAAAGGTTACTGTTGTCACAGTAAGGAGGTCTGCAGCTGGCCCAGTTTCCTTTCATTACTATCCAAAGTAAACAGATTAAATCGAACTGCTAGGATTACCAAAAGAGGTGCTTTTTTAACATGGATTTCCCCCCACCAAAATTCTTGTGCTCCCTCTTAGATTCCCAAGTRTCTTGAATTTTCAGGACTGGTGTCTTGGAAGGGCTCTTCCACTGAAAACCCTTCAACTTTGTGTCCTTTCTCTTCTTCATGCAGTGACAGCAAAAGATGGGACTTGCAGCACTTCCAGACTCTCAGCACCAACCACCAGCTGCTGGCACTGTGACACTGGAATGCTGGAGCCCACTTGGCGCACAGGAGGCTGCAGAGTAGCTGCCCTTGCAGCAGAGCCCAGCACTGTGGCATTAACAGGATATTCCCAAAAGGAGAGGGCAACCTCACCACAAACAGCATTTCCAGGGATATCCCCACGAATGTCTTCACAGCCTCCCCAGGTACAGGGAGCACAGCAGTTCCTTTCTCAGAAGCTCCTGAACTGCTTCTGGTCAGGGCAGTGCATTCTGCTGTTCAATAAACCCAGCCCTAATTACTGCAATTACATCTTCACCTGCCTTCTAACACCACTGACTTCTCCAAGGGTGTCCTCTCATCCCAACACTGCACATCAAAGCCAAGCTCTTCCCAAAAAATACATCAGATGTGTCTCCCCAAGTTCCCAATCTCTGTCTCACTGATAAAGTCCAAGCAATATCAACTGTTCAAGCTGTATTTTAATGAAAAAAMCAAAACTTTGCTGAAATAGTTCTGTTTCAGGACTTTGGCTGTGGGTGGAAGGCAGAGGACTGCCTTGCTCAGGYGAAAATCTGGAGGGGATGCAGTGCACCAGACTGTGCTGGTGGAGAGCTACCACCTCCCTAATCTCCCCAGGGGCATGGATTTGAGTAGGTCCTGGGGCCCTGGTCATCCATCAGGATACACCTGTACATGGCCCATTTACAGGGCTGTAAATCCCCTAAATAAGAAGAGAGTACCAACCTCATGCAACTCACAATTGAACATTGAGAAAACATCCATCTGGTGAATGAAAAATACAGGGTTTATAGGCTTTGATATTGCTGCCAATTAAAACAATTGCACTTACTATTCATCCTTTAATGTTTGCAGAGGGCTTTGGAAGCCCTGTGCTTGTACAAGCAGTTAGGTGTTGCCTGCTCTGCAGAGGTAATGGATGAAAAGCACTGCAAAGATAAAAATCCCAGAAGTGATTTATCTGGAGTGAAAATCTAAAGCTGACACTTGAAAGTTCAATGAGTTGCCTGGTGACTCCAGTTTGCTTGGCTGACAGGGCAAAATATGAATTGCAACTGTTTGCAGAGGAGCTTCTTTTGGGATCTGAAAACTCAAATAGCTATTTCATCTCGCTTTGACAGAAATCCTGTAGTTATATTTGAGCTGTTGTTGTACAGGCTAAAACAGAATCCAACTCACTCTCACGTGGCAGGATTGTCTCTGCACTATTAACTGGAATAAAGACTGCTTTGGTTTCAGTGAAGTGAGCCAGAGCAAAGCATGGTCGTACTGGGAGCCTGGATGCTGCACAAAGGATCAAAATGGTACTAAATTAATTGCTGTGAAAACAAACTTTTCAAATCAATGGGATGGGAAAAGCCTAGGCCCCACTGGAGATTCTGACAGAGGCTGCCTTGCTGACAACTGAGAACTTCAAAGACTTACTTTGTCTGTATCACTTTTCTCGATCACAATCTCATCTGTCTCTGCCCCAGTTTCATCCTCCAGGAACGGGTTGGTGGYGGGAGGTGGCACTTCCGGCTTCTTCTGTTGGAAAAGAGGAAGCTCCTTTAGAGAACAGCCAGTTTTGTGCCCTCTGGCACACAGCTGCATCCATGTTTAGCTTTCCTGAGCTCTTCAAAGCACTGCCCAGCAATTTCCCTTCTCCCAGGACAGAAGTGACCAGATCCTGGCTCCCATTCCATCCCTCCCTAGYACACTCCATCCTCAGCCCCTGCTCTGTTTGCACCCACGCTGCCTGAATCCTCCCTGAAAGGGCCATTTTGACCAGTGTCACACTTCCATTCTCCCAAACCACACTCCAAAGTGTGTGGTCTCCACTGGGATAACCCACAACAGCAGCTCCGAAACTCTGGCCTGCAATAAACCCCAAATTGCTGCTCCCATTGCTTGTCCCCTCTCTGCACTCACCAGACAGCCATCTATAATGGTGGCCTTCATTTTGGGTGTTTTGGGATAACAACCCAGTGAAGCCAATTTAATTAAAGCTGCAAATTTTGCATGAAATTTGTCAGGAAGAATAAAGCCACATTCTTGAGAGATCTAAATTCAGGCAGGAGTAAAACCTCACAGGACTTCCCTTTTTAATTAGCAGCACCTACTGATCCACAGCAAATTACAAATGGGTCCAGCAGGCTTTCCTTGTAGGCTGAATTATCACATCCAAGAAGGCTTCAAGACACCAGCTGGACAGAGAAGCCAACCTCAAACCAGTGGCTTCTAAGCCACACGTGGTGCCTCTGCTCCCAGGGCACTTGGCTGGCTGAGATTCCAGGCAGAAAAAGCTCAGAGGTGGCTCCAGAGATATTCCCTGAGCCTTTTCTCTTGGCTCTGCCTTTACAATCTACCAAAAGAGACAAAAGTAGAAGCTACCAATGTCCCTGCAAGCCAGACTGACCCAACAGACAATGTGGGATTGAAAGCTGGTACCATGTGGTGAACGTGTGGTAACCAGAAAGGAAGAGGAAAGGGGACCTTTAGTTCTAATGTGTCACTGACATGTAGAGAACAAACATTACAATGCAGTTACCACACCATAATCCCTCTGTGGTTCTCCATAGCCATGTGGCTTCAGCTGCAAACAGCACAGGGCCCCAGGAGAACCCAAAAAGTACACAAGCAGTGTGTTTTTATCCTTGTGAGCCCTGTGCCATCTTCTTTACAGTCTACACAACCAAGAATCACTTTTCCAACTACAGGTCACCAAGCATAGCCACTTTAAACACCCTAAAGTGCCAGTGCAAGGGGAGGCTGCAGGTGACATCTTTTGCAGTCTCCTCTACCTGAGCTATGCGTGAGGGGGTTTCTTTCTCCTGAAAAAGCTGCTGAGCAAAGGGTTGCTCTTTGGAAATCTCCTTACCACTGTGCCATCAGCAAGAGTGCAGCCTGAGAAGCGCTTGGCCAGGAGCCCTTCGAAGTTGGTTGTTCTCTGAATGGCAAACAAAAGCAATTTCACCTCGATCTCCTTCGCTCTCGTGCGCATGATCTTAGAGAGCTCTGCCCTGTAAGAGAGGGGGGATATGGAAAAAACAAATGTGGTTTTCTACAAAGATCTGAAACCTAACACTGTAACTCGGTCTATTCCCCAGAGAGACTTTCATCACAAAATTCAGGCTAATTCCTAAGAGGCTCTCTAACATAAAACTGCTTTGCAGATCCCGTTTCAAACACAACCACAGTTGTTCAGAGCTCTCTGGGTAACAGGACGCCACCTCCTAACAGCCAGCCCACAGTATCCAGCTTGGGAAGTGCAGTGCCTCCCACTGGGGTCCCAGAACAAAGCCAATGGTGCTACTGGGACTCCAACTGGCACCTTCCTCCGGTCAGCAAAGAGCCTGGTCTGAGGCAGTCACACTGCAGTCCGCTCATGCTATTCCACTTGGCCTGAAATATCACTGATTTTTACCTCTGTTACACTGAAAATTGATTTTCACATCACTTCACTTTCTCATAGTTTTAGCGATGCTTCCCCAGGTTTTCCCTCCTCGCTTCCTTTTAATCACAATTCCACAGAGACGTCTGCAGCCTGCCTTTAGATACACAATCAGCGTGGCAAAAGCCAAGCCAGCCTTTCATGTTCAGGAAGCTGGGAGGCAGCAGGAGCTCCCCGGGGCTCACCTGGTGACGTGGCAGAACTCCACGGCGATGCGCTCCGTCATGCACCACTCCGGYGGGAACATGCGCCCGTACTTCTCCTCGTAATCCACCAGCTGCCTCTTGATCCAAGCGTAGCGCCGGTCGATCTTATCCAGCCAGGCCACCTGAATCCCATGGACAACAACTTTTTAGCATCAGCAACATCTTCAGCAGCAGCAGCAGTTGGTAATAGTCAGAGCTATGCTGCCACAGCTCTGCAGAGGAGCTCGGGCGATCGATCAGAGATGATCTGACATCTATGAACACCCTCTGAATGCTCCAAGGGGAGGTTTAGGTTGGRTATTAGGAAAAATTCCTTCACTGAAAGGGTTATCAAGCACTGGAACAGGCTGCCCAGGGAATTGGCTGAGTCACCATCCCAGGAGGGGTTTAAAAGATGTGTGGATGTGGCACTTAGGGACAGGGTTTAGTGGTGAACTTGGCGGCGCTGGGGGAACGCTCGGAATCAAGGATCTTAAAGGTCTTTTCCAACCTAAATGACTCTGGGATTCCAAGAGCTTAAACACATGCCAGACTGAAAATCCTATCTTGTGTGAATTAAGAGAGCAAGCTCTGTTGAAAATGAGGATAGCAGTACTCCTAAATCATGTAGAGATTATTGAAAACTCAATCCAATAATATTTCATTTGATCCCACCCTCTTTGTTTCACAGACAGAGAGGTTAAAGTCAACAGTGGGATGGGAATGCAGGAATTCCTGGATTCTTACATCCAGCTCACATTCAAACTTCAACAAAAATTCTTACAACCTGAGCTGGATGGGATTTTTAACCCCAATATAAATGCTTTCTGGTCAAAAAGTAGAATTAATACAAAAAACTTTGATGGAAAAATGCTATTTAAACTTAAGCATTTTAGTCTCTCTTCTTTGTCAAACTTCTGAAATTAATAAAATACATTTTGATCTAAAGGTGTGTTTGGTTTGTGTGTGGGTTTTTTTCCAAATTCAAGAAGCTTATAGTAAATTTTTAAAAAGCTGTTAGCATCAGGACAGGAAGCTTAAAAATTAGACACAAACCTTATTAACTTCCTAGAAATCCCTCCCCCATGGCTTCCCAAGCATTTTGGGGTGTTTCCCCTTTGTTTGGGGGGAGGTGGTGTTGGGTTTGCAATTTTCAGAGTTTCATTTTTCAACCCTTTACAGGGCAGAAAATAAACGTAACACGAGTTTACTTATTCACTAGATGAGGGGGAAAACATTTCTAGTGATGATAGAAGAAACTGAGCTCTAAGGTGGGAGGAAGTCAGCCTGGCAGAGACAACACCAACTCCCAGCTCATCAGCCACTCCAGATCACACCCACAAGCTTCCAAGCCCTTGGGATAAAAACTTTTCAGCACAGGAACCCGTGGAAGCGTGAATTTTGTGAACGCCAGCAGAGCAAAATGTGAAATCCAAATGTAGCTTGCAAAGCTTCCCTTACATCTTGATTTTCCTGGAAAAGGACCAGATACTCCGAGAGGTGTTGTTTAATAAATTTCTTGATGATTTCCTGTTTGATTCTGGGATCCAGGACGTTGGCGACCAGACAGGCATCACGTAGGACATTGCTGGGTCCACCAGTCCTCTGTCCAAATAAACAGGAAGAAAATGATTTCAGGTTAAATAGCTGAAAACTGTACTGCATCCAGGTTATCTTGGTCTTGCCCTTTCCTATTATTGTATTTTCTGCTGCTACTCTTTATTTATTGCTGCATCTCTCTTGTGCTGGATGAAAACTGAGCTGCTTCCATTTCACTGGCCATAAAGTTGTTCCACAGTAAAGACAGAAAATTCAGAAACATTTTTTTAAAAAGGCTGTTTTGATGCTGCTTCACATGGACACAGATTTGCCCCTCATCAACTGTTCCAAACAGTTTCCTCATTTCTATGAAGAAACCAGAAAAGCTGGTACTTTGAAAGACAGAACTGGTGTTTTCTTGGAAGCAAATTCAAATTCACACCTACTCCCCTTACTGTTTGCAAACGTTTGGATGCACAATGCTGGGGAAGCACAGTTGGTGCCTTAGCCCCAGCCCAGATTTGTATCTGTGCTGAGTAAACCAGAGACAAACTTGGTGGCAGCGTGTCAACACACAGCCTGTGCTTGCCTCCCTGTGAACACAACACAAACCTCTTGTGACAAACAAAAAACCAGTGAGACCCCAAGGGAACCCCACTGGGGTCTACAGGGCCTCACATGAATTATTGGGGCATTCCCTGACTGGCTGCAGCCCTCTCTGCAATAGCTGTGTGCAGTGACAGGGGAAGGGTGGCACTTCCCTCCCACATTCCCAACAGGAACAATGAGAAATACACCCTTTGCTTGCTAAAGAAACTCCTGAAACAGAGAGAGACCAAATGTAGATGTAAAAGGACACTAAACCCAATGGCAATCACATTGAACAGTTCTCAGTGACACTTTTCAAAGGGAGGCAAAGTGAGACCTTTACCTTTGTACCTTGAGAAGGAAAGGCTTCCTCGAAGTCAGCCAGGATCTGCTGTCCCAACTCGTTCTGTGCTGCCTTCACCCTGAGGGGGACAGARGAAGGGCTTTACTGGTGGCTCAACAACCTCCCTGTCCCATTGCCTGCAAACATCACTGCAAGGGGGACTGAGGCACCAACAGCTGCATGAAGGTTTGTAAGGGATAAAAGGATGTTAAAGAGAAAACATCCACACTAGGAAGGTCTGCGTGTCAAAACTGGGAGAGTGTTTGCTCCCTGAATGACACTGGGATGACAAATCTCCCCGTCATTTACCCCTCAGCTGCAGCAGAACATGTCCTAGATTCTCTTGCCCTGCTGCCATTTAATATTTCAATAAGGGCCACTTAATCAGCTGAGAAATCAGCAGGGTTCCTTTCATGTCACTGTGATCCACATTTAAATGTTGATCACATTTCAACAGAAATATGTTTCTAACACGTAAAAAGCTTCACAATATCTCAATCCTCACCAAGAACCTTTCTCAGTTCCAGGTGTTCTGATCCACTTTTAAATGAATACTGTTGGCAGCAGTTTTATCCTATAAATTCTCCATGTCTTAAAGAAGCACAAAAGAGCAAAGGTATGAAATGGGTGTAGAAGTTTTGAATAAACCACAATCCTGCTCTTTATTTGGCTGAGAGAATAAAGCTTCCAATTTCCAGAAATAAAAGTCAATACAGCTTAATTGATACTTCTAGGGAAATGGAAATGCCTACACACACTAGAAAGTGCCAAAGCAAACAGTGAGGCACTTACATCCCTCTGCAGCCCTTGAATTCTTCCATCAGTTTTTATTATACTGGAAATGCTTTCAGGTCTAAACTGATCATTCAAAGGAGTGGATTTTTCCACTGAGATTGATACTTTAGCAGGACTGTCGACATTTACTGTTGTGAAAATGTTTGTTCAGACTGTGGGGAGAAGACTTCGGATTTTTTTTGGTGGTTGTTTAAGACTCCTCAACCTTATCAAGGAACGATCTGCTTCTTTAATCTTCCCATTTAAGGTCYATTAGCAGCAAAATGCTAGGGGATGATCTGACAATGCTGGAGGAAAAGCTGGATTCTTTAACGGTGCCAAATGCAGAAAATTCTAGTCCTTTAAAAGTGATGGCTGAAATATAACTTTATATCTGTGATTTAACTGGATGKACGACCTGCCTTACCCAGGATTTATTTATGGGGATTTAGTTGGAAAAGCTTCCTGCCTGCAATGTCAAACATAATTCTCACTTAAGCTCTCTGCTTCACAGGAATGTTGAGAAACTCCTCTACTCTTCCAGGTACAGATCCCCAGTTAACACCTTCATAACTGGGAAACAAAAGGAATTCTCTAATATGTTGAAATAGGTGGGAAATTTAATCAGTAAGGAATTGCCCAGACTGGAAGCCACAACTACAGGTTTACTCCTGCTTGAATTGTACAAGAAAGCACTTGTAGTGTGAGAAAGCATCACAGAACCAAACCCTTTGATTCTCCAGGAGAAGAAGGGGGGGAAAAAAAGACCAAAAAAAGACACTGAACATAGATTGAAAATTTTTATCTTTTAAATAATCAAGAAAGAAGTAGTCTGTAGAATTAGGAGTCACAAATTAATGAGTTTGTATAAACAACTAGCAGCTATTAGCAGTGATACTTCTTTCCTTATGAGTAGCTACAGGGACCTTCCTGTTTGACAACAGCTGCAGTGCAGCACAGTGGAGGCACTGAAAAGAGCAGCAGCCAGATTTCCTAAAGACTCAACAAATTTAAAAGAGGCTCTGTCAAGCAGTTAAAAGCCCTGTCCACAGCCTTTGTTGTTTTAGGCTCTGATTCAGGAAAGTACTTAAGGATAGTTTTAATGGGGATTCTCATATCCTTAAATTAAGAAACTTGCAGGAATGCCTTGCTCGAGTGGGATGTTAAGAATACTTATTTTTTAAAAATAGGTCTTGCTTAAAAATGTCTCAAAAGCAAACAGAGAAAATAAGTTTGAATATTTTTTTTCTTCATATTTTGTAAGACAGGGACAGGGCAGAGCCATCAAAGTAGCCCAACGTTTAGGTATGTGTGAGCAAGGAGAGGGAGCCCCAGTGCCCTCTCGGTAACTATCATTTGTTACATAAGCACACACAGACACACTCAATTATTTTCACAATTATGAATACGCACCCAGAAGCCAGAAAACCCTTCTGCCATCTCTTTAGAGCTTTAGCAGAGACCATGGGGGGCACTTGCTTTAGCCACTGGAGATTACTGCCCCCAGGGAAAGCTGTCAGCCTTTCAATAATTCAGAATAATCTCAGTGCAGCGATAAAAGCCTTGACATTCAGCGCTGAAGGACCTCCCTGCACGTGCCCGAGTGTGTGTGTGGAACCACTTGCACACAGTGAATTGCCCACTAAGGCTCAGCAACCCCAGGTGAGAGATTTAGGATCTCTGAGAGCCTCGAGTGGCTTTGATCAGGGTCTCTTTCCCTGAGTAGGTTCCCCCGGGACCGTGCCGGGGTATCCCAGCAGCCGCCCCGCGTCCCACGCAGCAGGGAACTGCCTTTTCCTGGGGTTGCTCCCATGTGCCAAACCCTTTGGTTATCCAGCTATTAATGATTTCTGTTTCTCTGACTTTTGTTTTATTATTAGTGGCTTTTGTTCTCCGTTTCCCCCGCCTTCGAAAAACAAAAACAAGAAAACCCACTGCAATGTTTCAAATGACATCCAATTACTAGAAACCACAATTCCTTTAGCCAAAGCTACCAGAAATCTTAAACCACGCCTGGCAGCTTGCTGAGATAAAAAGAGGCTGAGCCAGCCTGTTTTTCTGTGGCAAACTTATAATCATCTCTCTCCTAAATACTTTCCAGGCTTTTTTCCACTATCTGCTAGGCCTGCTCCGACCACTTTCATGGGTGGGTTTGGGACCACTAATTGTACCTCCCTCCACAGACAGAAAACAGCAGAGGACTGAGAGATAAGAAAATATTCCTATTTACTACAACAACGTCCAATGCAYTGCATTAGAAGTTGTTTTAGGAACACTGTTAGGAAAATATTTACATTTGGATATGAATTGTGACATTTTTATGTCAATACTCAACAGGAASAGCACAAGAAGGCAACCAATTCACAGTTCAGCCCAGGTTTCTAATGAATCCTTACAGTGGGATTTCTGTTTGGTTATTTTCAAAGGGACAGAACAGGTGGAAAACAACATTAAAAACACATCATTACTTCTCACAGCATCCAGGAGCAGGAACCTAAATTGAATACCCCATGACAAACAGCACATCCAACACCACCGAGCAGACACTTCTCCTTCCCATGGTTTCCCATTCATACTTGGCTTCACTCCATTCACACCAAGAAAAAAGAGGCTTTTTATTTCAGAAAGCAACAGAATSTGCTCGTTTAGCAGTGTATATAATAGACTTATTGTATACAACAGACATTGGTTACTGTCACAGGTCTGTGCCAACATCCACTGAAGCATTTCTTGCCTTCCCAAACATCCTAGAGGCTTCACTCGTACCATTAAAACAAATCCATGAGATATCAAACCCCAGCAATTTCACAGTTTAAAAATATCCCTGCAAGAAGCCAGGCAAACTTCCTCTGATGTTTCATGAATCACGAAAGGATTTCCAAGCAAAAGAGAGAGGAAAGTCAACTCCAAACCAGGCCCTAATACATAGACATGCAGTCCAACTCCAAAAGCAGAATTACAGTGCCATAGACCTCCCTGTAGGAATTTTCTGCCTGGATGTGAGAGTAGGAAAGAGCTCCCAGCAGCACCCCAGTGCAGCTCCTTTCACCCCACAAGCAGCCTCCTCTATCACTACCAGATGGTGCAACTCTCCCTGTATAAACACTGGAAGGAAAACCCTGCCGAGGCAATTCTAAAAATAGGAGGAACAGACTTTCTTGAGCTTTTCAGATCCTTATCTTGAAGGGAGAATAAAACAAAAGTTTTCCTCCACCTCCTTGCCAGTCTCRCTGGCGTGACTCGAAACCACCGGGCCTTTTAGCAGGAGCCTGAATTGGTTTTTATAACAATCAGCCACTACAAAAGTATTCAACAATCATGCACTAGAAAGGGAAAACCAGCCAGAATTCTGGATCAAGGCTTAAATTATATTTGGCCTTAAAATGGCCAATGACAGCAGGTTTCTGCCCAAAGGGCATTACCACTCTGGAAGAAAATGAAGCAAGCAATCTTTCTGAGCACAAGGTTGGAATAGACAACAGCCTAAACTCAGAAAAGCACTGACATATGTTTACATTTCCTTGATGTTCATGTTCATTTAAGCAAACACTTATGGTCAAATGCTTTGTTAAACAAGGCCCCATCCCTCTCTCTAGATTTAGAGTGGATTTTTCTTTTGCTCTGCCTCATGGATTCCATCTGTGTTTTCTGGAAGAGGTATCTATACCATAAAGAAAGTCCAACAGATTTACATGAAAACGTTACAAACAAATCATTCAAACTCTGTTTCCATCACTAAACAGCRCAGGGAGCCAGCTGCTGCCTTAGCAAAGGGAGTCAACAAAAAAATTAATTACTGTGCCTGGAAGACTCCTTCGAGTACCTCTGTAATGAGCAAAGTCATCTCAGGCAGGGACAGCAGTGTCCCCTAGAAGAGGGAAGGCCTTGTTCCCTTGACACCCAGTTGTCACATCCCAAATGAAGCCAAGAGCAAGGAGAAGTGGTGGCTTCCACTACTGAGCCTTCACCTGCTACTGCTGAGGGTGGTGGGGACTTGGCTGTGGGAGTTGCACCAAAACTCACCACATTAAAGAGTAAGTCCACGTTAGAAAATCAAGACTATATAAGCCCAGCAGAAGAAGATCGGCTATAAGGCTCAAATCTCAACAGAATTGGGCAACAGGAGCAGGTTTTGGCAGAAGAAACTTTAGGTGCTTAGAATAACCAAGTCTGGCACAGGCACAAAGAGCAATGATGCCTGTCTAAGCCCTGGGGCACTGCAGTCTGACAGCAGTTCAGCAGCACTGACGTTCATGCTGAGGCAGAAAGGGGCCCCAGACAGCACCACGTTCATGAACAGATCTGTGCTTCATGCCAGGCTGCTGAGCTCCATCACTGAGCTGAACAGAGCAGGAGAAAGTGTTGCCTCAGGGCTCACCACAAACGCCTGCACATAAAGATCACACAGAACAACTGGCACTTCCACAGGTTACTCCAGGTAAGAAAATGAAAAGCCAGTCCATGAGAAGCACAGAGCATTCATGAGTTACATCCACACTAATTACTGCTATTTAACAGAATGGGCTGCTCCAGATTTGAGCGAACTCTGTCCAATTCTAACCTGTTTGCTTTGGCTGTAAAGAAGCTCCAAGGACCATGTCCAGACTTTACATCCTTGAGACGCCGAATCTGCCTAAGCCATTTCCCAATCTTCCTTCCCAGCAGGAGAGGAAGTGCTCAGGGTTTGAACCTCTTACCTTTCAGAGAGCTGTCGAATCTGAGGGATCCCCATGTATTTGTTGAAGTGCTCCAACACATTCACGACACCTTGGAGAAGGTTGGCAACTTCCCCATATTGTCTCCTCCTGGTCATAGCCCTGCAGAGGAAATTAAAGATTTACAAAGGCAGATTCAATGAAAATCCTGGGTGGTAATTCCACAGGTTACTTCACCCCCACTGGGTCATGCTGCTCCCTATTGCCATTTATTTTTCTAAAATACACAACTCTTCATTAACATTCCAATGCAGCATTAAAATTTCACTTAACCGATGCTAAAATAAACCAATCTGGCACACATCTAACAATGCCTCCAAAAAACATAAATGTCAAAAGCAACACTTGGCAAGGAACATGTAAACTACTGAATGCATCCGCTTCCCAGTATGGGTCCGGAGGCAGTAAATGTTATTTCACTGTAATGACCTGAGTGAAGCCATTCGTCATCACACACCAAGTGTGAGTTAAAGCTTCTCAGGGAGGAGAACRATGCTGAAAAGCCATTAGCCTTGRCTTTTCTGTTAATAACTTTCACAGGGGACTGACAGCAAAAGAAGAAAATCAAGTTAATTTATTTTTATATCATCCTTTAGGATCATTCCAATGGAGACAGCAGCCTAAGTAAAATTCTATTCTCAACGCTTAACAACCCGGCGCTCGTGCAGAATTTGCTACAACCCACGCCCAGGCTGTGCAACTTCACAGATGCAACATGTAAAAAACTGAATTTCCCTAGATTGTGTGTTGCTCAAGCACATTAAAAAACTCACRAAGTATTATTAGAAACATTTAACCTCCAATTCATGCACGGCACAAGCTGTAATGTTTCCTTAAACTCATGTTAGAATGAAAACTAGAGTAGATATTTATCAAAGAGAGAACTCATTGCAGTTTTAGATGCAAGACTAATAAAAATCCCCCCAATTCCCAAGAGCACATTACTAATGAGGATTCCTAACAGGCTGGCCTACTCCTTAATGAAGCCAGACTCATTCCTTATCACCAAGGATCAACACAGCAATTCAAGCAATCAATGCTGCCAACTGTTCAACACAACACAGGCTGAGGGTCATCACGGCAACACAGAAAGGATCTGCCAGCAAAAATCCAGACCGTTCAGCAAAATTCCCTCCAAAAAACCAGGCAGCTGTGACAGACCCCCAGAGAGCACTGCACAGCTCAGCAGTGGCATCAAAGTGCCACTAAAAATTCCCACACTTACTCCAGAGAATCCACCCCCCCTGCCAGCATGTGGAGGTGGTTGAGGGTGGTGATGGAGGTGGTCAGGTGACGCTTGGCGTGATCCAGCTGCTTGATATCCCGGGTGATTTCCTTAACCTAGTGCATGAAAAAGCAAGATTCTGGTTAAACATCAAGCCACAGCAATAAAATTTTCAGGAGATAAGAAGCCACTCTCACTTCTTTGGGACTGGAGAGATGTCAGCTCTGCAGTCCTGTTAACACAAGGACAAGGCTACAGGTTCAACACTGGCTCACCAGGAAATCACCAACCCGTCAGGACCAAGAACAAAAATGTTACTGGCAGCAAAAATCAGTGTCCCCTCCCTTTCAAAGGCCAGAAAGAAAGTGCTGCTCACCATTTGTTCAGATTTTTCAGCCTTGTCTTTAATATCCTTAATTTTACCGAAGAGCTGCTGAATGGCTTTCTGGGCTTCTTCCAGGGCCTGGAAAAGAAACAAGGTCAGAGTGGAAAGAAAATCTGCATTTAGTTTTCACCTTTCTAAGAAAAACACAGTTGCTCTCAACAGCCCCTGGGCTGGGGCAGTGGAGGGGAGCAGTTTTCTTACAAAGAAAATATCAGCACAACAAAAGTCAATGTACCATGTTGGAATATTGAAYCTGAGTGGAACAGGATTTCAGCATCCATTTTACAATAATGCTTTGGCAAAATCTCATCAAGATATCCTATGAAAGCAGCTCTGCAAGAACTATCAATAGATTTAAGGTTACTGGAACATATTTTGAAGCACTCAGTGTGGAGAAATAGGTAGAACTCACTCCTGATCAACACATATTTAGAGCAGAAAAATGAAACCTCCACAAGACCTCTATGGTCATCATTAATTATAAATAAAAAATACCCAAGACTACATGTAGAACACTGAGTGCTTGCCTAAACCCCTTGCTGAACTAGCAGGATATTATCCTGGTGGAAAACATGATGCTGATTCCTTTGGAATGGGCAGCCTTCCACCCACCTGTGGGAGGAATGGCTCTTTCTGAGCACAGAAAAGAGGGCACAGGTTTGGCAGGTAAAGAGGAAACAGATCTCACCTGGACTTTAGAGCTATTTCCTTGGGGCACCTGGTCCCCTTTACACAACCATGGCACACCCTGACCTCACACAACCGGTGTGAACCACACGTGGATTCRATGAGTGAAGCCACATGTCCAAAAATCACATGTCCAAAATCTRACTTCTGAAGTAATTCAACACGTTTTGCCTTCCCAGTCTGATAACATTTCCAGCTCCAGCTCCACTTTGTTTCCCGCTGTTCAGTGGGCTTCTATCCCTCTGTTTTTCTATCCAGTCCCATGACCAAGGTTACAGCACAAGCTACAAGTTCCTTCAGCAAATAAATTTAACACATCTTCATTTGGAAATGTATGAGGAAACTATCTGCCAGGAGCTTTTGCTGGAATATAGCTGCGTTATAATAAAAGTATAAAAGCTGGAGAGGGTTTATAATTCATTTTCCAGAGGGGGAAAAAAAAAGTCTCCTCTGAAATATCTTCTGAATCATGTGAAAGTTAACACTTTATTGATTGGTGTCACAGAGCTGCCAGACAGATGTTCACCGAGGGTCATGAGCACACAAAAATGTGCTGCAGGGTGGCTGCACSAGGGCTCAACACCCCCACCAGCCTCTCCCTGGGCTCCAGCCACCTTTGAGAATTAAATTTTCTCCTCCATTTAAAGGCTCATGGATTAAGTGCAAAGCAAAGAAGCAAAGAATGCTCCTTTCAACATATTTAACTGTGTCTCTGTACTCAGGCCTGCAGCACAGTACTTAAGTGGGTTATTAAGCAAGCAGCAACTGTCCTGTGTCCTGCAGCACAGCCTGAGGTTTGGATAGGTCTGTATAAAATAAAAAAAATCAGCCTGAAATTCTTTACAGATGCCAGTTTCTCTGTTTCCCTTTGCTTCAGCACTAATGTCAAATGCTGATTTTCTGCACGATCCCAGGGAAGCCAGAGTTTCTTCAAAAGAACCTATTTCTCTAAAGGTGCTATTTAATAATATTGTGACAAAAACCAGCAGAGACCATTCACAGGAGACTGGGTAACAACTGAGGAACGTGTTCCTGCTGCTCAGTGGAAAGCAGCACACCCAGGGTGGGCARAATCCCCACCTAAAAACTGCCCCTGGAACACTGAGCAGAGGAAAACAGGATTCTGTCCCTGAACACCTCAAACTGCCAAAAATGAGGCGAACTGGTGTCATCACCTGGTCCTGACACTTATAGATTTTACCYCCTTAAAGACTCTGGAAAAACACAGAGGAAACAACGTGCTCTGCCCCAAATGATGAATGAAAGAGCTGTGGTCTCCTGCTGCTGTGAGAAACGTGGCTGGGATGGGATGGGGGGAGAGACCAAACAGCAGCTGCTGCTCTGTTCAAGTCCTGTGTCACATCTCTCAGAGAAGGGGAAACGTTTCCATAACTGTTAAAAATGAAAAAAAACCACACAGCGATCTCAACAGCAAACTCAACAGACGTGAGTAAATCAGAATTGCTCATAAACACTTGTTTCATTTCTTAAAACTTTCTTCCAAATATTTGCTTAGCCATTAAGACATAAATCTTTATCTGTTCTCCYGAAAAAGAGCTGCATATTCCTTACATGAGTCAGAACACACTAATTCCTTATATAATACATATATTTATATAATGAATATATAATTTGTATAATTTACATTTAGAGATGAAAACATTCCTGCAGACATTTGCTGAAAGTAGCACTTCATGACAATCTATTTTTTTTAAGTCAGGAGSGCCCTGTCAGACAGATCTGGTGGGAAGTTCAGAACTGAATTAAAAATGTTATTTCTCGCACATCTACAATTAAGAAGAACCAGAAGAAAGTGTAAAGAAACAAATGAAACTTTTTTGTTGTACATTCTAACTGCAGTATCTGAAAGTAAAATACTGTGTGTATAGGGAATAAACAAAGATAATTAACCAATAATGGAGGAAACCCATCACCTTCCTTGTCACTGTAAAGACAGAGTAAAGCAAACAGCAAAACAAAGGGAAAACAAACTTCAAACATAAGAAAACACCTCRTATTTAATAAATGGTGTTATTAGGGGATAAGAAACAAACATCTAGGGCATGGAAGTAGGTCTAATTGCTCAAGGTGTAACATAGAAGTTTATTAATGTAACTAATGATTATTTTTTCAGCTGTAAAAGGAGAGGGGAAAACACAGCCACGTTGAAGGCTACACTGTATTGGAAAAAAATGCAATTCCCTTCACACTCTGCTTCTGCTAAAACAGTGAATTATGAATTTTGAAAGCATTTTCTTACTGCATTTGCTACCATTTTATTAATAGGTTTATTTTGGACAGAAATTCTAAGGAAAAACAATACGAAGAGAATAGGAATTGCTCTTATCCCAGTCTATCTGGTTCCCAAGAGGAGTGACAGGCAGTGATCTCCCAGCTGTGGCCCGGCGCAGGGTTCACCTTGCGTTACTAATTTATTGCTTTCCTCATCAGTGCAACTGGGAAACATGTAAATGTACACACCCCAAACAGCAAGCAGGAGTGAAGTTATTGCATTTCCTCTCCTCCAACAGCAGTTCATTTCAGGGGCAGAGGACCACGGATAAATAAAGAGACTGGAGACATAATCTGTTGTGGTTATACGAAACAAGGATGTTGAAACGAAGGTTGCGACGTACTGGAAAAACACCATATGACTCTAATCAACAACTGAGCCTGCAAGCTACAATTAACCCATCAGCATTATTTATTCAACTTTATGCAACCTCTGAGTCCCAGCACCAGCTGAGAAACACGGCGTGGACAGGGCTCGGCTGCCGGGAGGCAGAGCCAGCGGTCAGCGGCGTCCGAGGCTTTTCCGTAACGTTTGACCCTGGGGTTCCCAACTGCTCTGACAACTGTAAATTTAGCAAAGAGGGCAGGACCAGCCACAGGGTGAGAGGCTCCAAACAGAGTGCTTGGCACGAGGCTTCAGCCACGGATCACATTCCTCCTTCTGTGGTGTAGTGTGTCCGACACGTCCTGGATGCAGGAGGGAAGCAGAGGATGTGGGGTGTCCTGGTTCCAGGGGCGCCTTGCAGGCACTTCCCAGCCTGGGGAGGTGCAGCTCAGCAGAAGCAAGTTCCCAAAACACAATTCATGGTGAGGAACACACAAGGGGATCCCCCAGTTTAAAACCATGATGTATTTTCAGCCATCCTGTTTTCTCAGCCAGTGTTTATACAGTGTTTGACTCCCCTGCTCTTGCGCTCGCAGCAGAAATGAAATGCAGAAAGCTGAGACACCACACACAGGAGATGGAAAACCCAACTGCAGCTCACAGCCAGAGCCCAGGTAAGCTGGGCAGGCAGCGAGCAACAGGGCTGTTTGCCAAATTCCCCAAAGCTGGAGGGAAAAACACAGCACATCCATCAGCTACAGCTCTGTGACCTCCTTCACCTTGAGATGCGACAGGAAGAGAGTCCAAACGCACCAGTAACAAACAATAGGGAGCAGAGGTAAACCATGAATCATCAAAAGACTGCCTAAAAAATAGATTTCCTTGGCATTGTCCCAAGCAACTCCTCAGGTCAGTCTGCACATCATTCCTTGTGTCACCTATTCACATGAGATCTTCCAAGAAGCAAAAGGAAGGAAGAAAATAACCCAAGTGAGAGGTGGGACAAGACTGTGACTTATTCATTGGATTTGGAAGTGATGCATTCTTTAAAAGGTTATGTTCCAGTAACTTACAGTACCAGGCTGACATTCATACACACAAAACCAGTGTTAGCAACAATATTCCAGCCAAAAAAAATCAGTCCAGTGAATTATAGTCAGTCTCTCCAAATCCCTGCAGTGCTGCAGATGGACACAGCCTCCTCCTCCCCTCCCAGCCCAGGTACGGAGCTGTCACATCACTCCATCAACCAGCATCTCATTAGTGGGTGTGTTAATTTCTAAATACCTCTTTATTCATCTTATCAGGAATCTTGTGCAAGAAAATACTTCAATACCAGGAAATATGCAAATAGGAATGAAGAGGCCTGTGTGTTACTAGAAAATGTCACTGAACTGGGGGAAAAAGCAAATTTTCTGATGAAGTTTCCTTGCTTGGGAGACTCTGAGTTTGGGGATTAACTGAACCAACACTGTTCTTTYCCCAGTATGGTTAAAATACCTCCACAGTTTCTATTTGCTCGCTGGTGTTGTGCTAGAAACGTGTTATTTTTATTTGATTCTAGCCAATATATAGTTCAATTGAGTGTTATTACTCACATCAGAAAGCTGCCCTCTACCAAGTGTTTTATAGACACTTGACATCTGCCAAATTCACAGCATCCAAATGTATTTTTAATGTTACCAATAGGGCTGTGGTCATGATGCTGAGAATTTAATGCTCCTGGACTGGTCCCCATTCTTGAATACTGAGTGTTAATGCTTCTTTCATTTGCAGCCACACTCACAGCCCAGATCAATGAAAATCTAGACCACGACTAAAAATAAGCTCCCATCCCCAGTTCTCTGAGGAGCCTCAGCTGTGGAGATTTCAAAGGAACCCTCACACACTGGAACCAGCCCCACAATTTCTGCTGCTGAAACCTCATACAAATGAGTCCCTCCAGACTGAGGAAGGGTGGAAATATACTTTGATTCGCAGACTGATTTCATTTTAGAGAAAATCCTGAAGTTTTACAGCCAGGGATAAACCACTGCAGCTGAAGCCTGGATTTGTCTCAGCACAGGACAACGCTGATTCCCCTGAGCAGACAAACCTGAAGAGCTCATCACCCTGGGGTTTGATTTTAGCAGATTTCTACCCTAGGAGTTCAGCAAATAGTACATAACTACTACAATTCTCACTAAAGAAGAGAGTTTTGTGTCATCAGCTCCAATCCCAACCACTCAGGCTGCACAGGACACTTTATATCAGCAGATTACAGCCGACACTGCACGAAGCTTAAAATTGCTGTAACTGCCCCTTCACTTAACCCCAAATCGTGCTTAGAAACCAAACCTCATGTTGTGAACAGCTGCACAAACACTGACAGACACACAGGGTGAAGTGAGAGGTGATTTCCAGGTAGCTCTGGTCAAATCTTGCAGCTTAACTCCTGAGCTGCACCCTGTGCTGGTCCAACACCTCTCTGAGCTGTCAGTTTTTACTGCATCAGCCAGCCCTGCACACGGGTGTCTGCACCACGAGTGATGTGCTGTGACAGTGGTTTGAGAGCTCTTGCACCAGTAATTTTACGCGAGTTTTACAGTCACGCACCTAATTTGCACCAGAGCAGTGAGGCCATTTAAATGCTAATTGTGAGAGTTGCACAACCTAAGAAGTAAAGCCTCTAGAGCTCCATCAGCCTTGGACCTCACGGTGGGTTACTACAGCTTCATCATGACCTCGTGGCAGGTTACTACAGCCTCATCACCTGGCAGGTGAGCAGCCACAGCCTTGCCCCACGCCCAACTCAACACATTAAACACTATTATCATTCGGGTAAAACTCCCCGTGCAGACACTTATTATTCTCCTTATCTATTTCAGAATAGCCAAGCTGTGAGTCTCTGCCCTCCGTTTCTGTTGACACCCTGATTGCAGGTGTTTGCTGCACCTCCCTGTGCCCAGGACACACCTTGTCCTGCAGGGTCTTGGATAACCGAGTGCTCCCGGCAATGCCGAGCCTCTGCTCACCCTCACTCCATGCTGGAGCTGTCTGGTTCTGTTTCATCAGGTGGAAAGCACATTAAATTCACCTGGGAAGTCTCTACATGACTGAGGCATTCCAGCTGGTTTGTCTGCTGATGGGTTTGCACACTGCAGTTGCTGGTATTTGCAATATCAGAGCCGCATCTGCAATATCAGAACCACATCTGCAATATCAGACATCTGCCACATCTGACTTCTGTGGTGGGTAAGTTTAGCAACCACTTGAGTTGCATCAGATTTTGCAAGATGAATTCACATTCAGGTCCATATGCTGGTTTGGGCTGGGATAGAGTTAATTTTCTTCACAAGTATGGGGGTCTTTCTCTGCCCCAGCCCAAACTAGCACGAATTGAGACCTTAAAAGCAAAATCTAAGTGGGGGGAAAGGACAACCACACCAGGAACCCTCCGAGCAGGGATTTCCAAGTGGAATTGCTGTCAGTTTACCTGCTAAAAGCATGGATGTGACACAGCTGGAATAAACACGACCACACACCAAAAATGTGGGACAACAACGAAAAAGACAAAAAAGGAAAAAAAAATATTTAAATATCCACAATAAGACACAATCTCCCGCCTGCTGAACTTCTGTTTTCAGGCTGGGTTTCTTGCTTTTTTCCCACACAGGACTGGTCACAGTCTGCAGCTTGCACTGCCTTCAACACCACCACCACCAGCACCTGCCTCTTGCCAGCACAAACACAGCCACACTCCCAGCCCCAGGCACATCCCCACTGAAGCACAAGGTCAAGCTCAGACTCGCTCCTGCCTTGAGCCAGGCTTTGCAGCAGATGGCAAAAGTTCTGCCAGAATGAGAATAAACAGCACTATTTCTTCTTGGCATGCCATTCACCTGAAACCCTGCTCGCTGAACGTGTGCTGGGCTAGAAAAAGCTCCGTGTCTCTACAAGGGAAGGACATTGTCCAACTGTCACAATTCACTAGGGAGATGACTCTGAATGACACTCACTCTTGATTTATTTTGGCAGCTCAAGTCCTGCTTATTATTCATGGATTACAAAAGAATATTATAGGACTTTAATCACTCAGCTGGAGTCTTACAGAATCTGTGGCGCGACTTTTTATGAAATGTATAAAGTCACACGGCTTAAAACGCAATATTTAACCCAAATCCGTTCACTATCTTAAAAGGTATTGAAATCTAACACAAGTCATATTTCATGTGCTCACATTTCAGAATAATGACCCATTCATAAAAAAATCCAGGAGATAAAGCTTAGCCAGGCAGGAGAGAATGAATATAACTGAAAGATGGTGCTTACAACATGAGGGATTGTGACACCAAATACCCACAAATATTTCAGAGACATAGGTTTAATTAGCTATTAAGAGTTTATGACARTCAATGCTGTCCCAGCAGCTGGGGCACATCAACACCTTCCACGTGAGCCAAACCAGGGCACTGTGGCCACGGAAACAGCATTGGAATTTGATGGCTTGAAGTGAGCATGTGTTTAAATAAATGGCAGAAAAGTGCCTACGGTAGGAGATCTGCAAGCACTGACTACCTCAGTTCAGCTGAAACACAACCTGCAGTCAGGAAAGCCACCTCCACACGAGGAGGTGGAGGGTAAAGGAGAGAGGCTGAAGCAACAGTGCTGCTTATTAAGCAGGTTTATGCAAATAGAGCACAAAATCACCAGCCTGCCAGGCTGACACTGCCCTTGCAGGGCTGGAGGGGACAAGCCTCTGACTCTGGTGACACCACCCACCAGCTGCCCTGGGGCTCAGGACACTGCTCAGAAAAGTAGCCAGGACAAGCTCATTAGCAGCAGAGGACCAAACTCCCACTGCCCTGTGCAGCACCTGCATCCCTCCCTTCTTCTGCTCACTCTCCATCTTCATCTCCTTCTTCCTCCCTGTACTGATTCTGCAAAGTGTTTCCCGATCTCTATTTAAAGAAAAGAAAAACCAAAGGAGTATTTCACACACTTCCACCCATGACCTTGTCAAACCCACAACCTGTGGGCATTTTTCTCTGCCAGACACATCCTCCTCCTTCCAGAGGGCTTGAACACTGCCAGACACTGCAGCACACCCTGGGCAGGGCAGGCAGTTGGAGTCTCCCCACAGCTGCAGAGCCCAGATGTTTATTTTCACATGCCAGGAGAGAGGACAGCCCTGGCTGACCAAAGGATGGGATGGGTAATTGAACTGTCTGGGTTCAGGCTGGGCAGCAAGGATATATTCATATTATTTAACCACAGCAGCTGCCATCTCTTCTCTTGTACTGCTGGAGTCATGAGAAAGAAAATATCTATCCCTGTTTTCATGGAGCAAAATGAAGAAGAAGGAGCCAACCAAAGCAATCCAAGTTATCAGCCAGTATCTTCAGCCATGAGAAACATCCAAGGCTTTTCCCAGCCCAGACACATCCATTTGCTCTTCTAGTTAACACTTCACTTTGTTCTAGCACTACTTGAACCAGACCCTAATGGAGTCAGACACATTAAGCAATAAACCAAGTTTTTCTTTGAAACACGGTCCTTTATTGATGCAACTTCAGTCTTTTATGCATGTTGTGTGCACAGGGCAGGAAGGGAAAGATGGAGATAAGAGAAAGAAGTTGTTGGGTTTTATTTAGATTCAAACTATCAAGCCACAACTCCATTTGGGATCTTGGGACTCCTCTGGGACCCTTGATTCTTTCCAAAATGGATTTCAGCAGAAGCTACCTCACCTTTACCCACCCAGGCACCTCATCCTGGTTGCACAGATGCAGTCAAGGGTTAAACCAGCAGCAAATGCAGAGGCTACTTATTACAAGGACAAAAGCCTGATAGGTGAAGCAGCTTCAGCCAAACAACCAGTAAAGGCATGTCAGCAACTGTCAAAAAAATTACAGCCAGTCCATGCAGAAGCTTTAGCAATAAACACAACTGAGGAGTGACACATCAAACCGTACGGAGTGTGTTAAACACTCAGTGGAAAAATCTATGGGAACTTTTTATATTACACCCTAGGGCAGAGAGGAAATTATGCCACAACTGGACTGCAGCTCTTAGCAAGGTCAGCCCACACTCCAGTTCAGCAGCAGCTCTGAGAAAAAACCTTACAGAGGAAAAATCGCATAGCACTGGCTCCCTAGAAACTGTTACAACTGAACCACAGCAGCTCCTGCATTCCCAGCCTCTCCCAAGGCATCCAAAATAGTCCAAGTCTGGGACTCCCAAGGAAAATTTTGTTACGCCCTACAGAGGAATGTTCCACCCACGGCTGTTGTTTCCTCCCATAAAAGGATCATTAGTGAGATAATCTCTGAGGTTCAGGGCATTGTCTGCAGATTTTACTGAAATATCGCACCAGGAAGGGGAAGCCAAATGAGCCAGACTATTTTAAGGCTTTTGCATTTGGAGGAAATTCTAGGGCAAAATTTCAAAAAGGCAGATGCTTTGAACTGGGAAACGTTATGCTTTGTGGAGAAGGGAGCATTCCTGCCTTTAGAGCTGCTTAAATAACTCTTTTGGGGCCACATCTATTTGATGGCCTTTATTTTTAGACTCAGAATCTGGTTTTTCAGACACCTCACTGCTAATTTATACACACACGTGTACGTGAGCAAGACTATTTGGGAAACAGATTAGAAGCTGACAGACTTTATAGAAAAAGATACTCTTACATGAAAATTTCTTACTGAAGTGACTTCTCATAGCTACAACTCACCTCAGAGACCTGCTCCATCATCTCAGCAGGCAGTGGGGCACAGAAGTGTTATCCCAAACATTATCCCTGCCATGCTACCAGCCAAATGGGACAGGAGACTCCATCACAGAGAGCACAGCAGCTGGATCTGCAATTAGGATTTTGAACTTGCTCTCCTTTTCCTTAAGGAGCACAAGAGCACATTTCCATAGCTGCTCACTACATATTCCCCACCGGGTCAGAGTGGGATTTGGACTGCTCTGACTGGGACAATAACATGCAGCACTACCCAGACATGACTCCGCTGGCAGCGCTCCCTCGCCATCAATTACCAGCAAAACCTTCTCCTGCTCTCAAAACCAAGGCTGGGCTCCCCTCTCCTGGACAGCTGGGAAGGTGCAGCTCTCAGCAAGGCTCCTCCACAAGACAGGGAAAGCTCTTTGCTAAGCTCAGTCAGCAAATAACCCCTTTCCCCGAAAAAAAAAAACAGTCTGCCAAGGCTGATGTCCTCAGCTTCCTCTTCTAGGAAGCTGCCTGGGTCACCGGTCTCTAAAAAAGAGGTTGGGTGGGCTGATGGCAAACCCCACTAATTTGAGCAGCACTTGAATCAAATGCCTGCATGAGATTCCCAAGCCTCTGTTGGGCAGCTCTGGCTGACAGGAGATGGGAAAGCCAAGACTGAGTACGGTGCTCCCTGAAGGGCGAGGGCAGCAGGGATGGACCAGCACGGACAGCAAGGAACCCCCTCCTGGCCTGCTTTGACTTAAACAACCCTTTTTTCTTCTGCCACTGCATCCAAGGTTTGTGTTTCCTCTGGAAGGAAGTCAGAGACTGAAAGGATGTTTATTCAAACTATTATTTACCCCTCAGACAAGGACACCTCCAACACGACGCAGTCAGGCAACGCTGGCAAACACTGATCACAGTTTGTATCAGGGGCTGTCAGGAGAGAATGTGACTGAAGGGAAGAGGCTTTTGCAAAACACCTTCCAGGCCCAACCTTGCAATTAAACACACAGGATCCTGAGCTCCCACTGAAATTCAAGCAGCTACAAAATCAGTGTTCAGATGCACTTTTATTTACAGCACATACTTTCTAGAAGACGATGAATTGCAATGCTCCTCTTGGATCTCTGTGTGTCAAAGGATGGAAATCAAAAGACAGGAATTTTCCAAACATTTTTGGCTTTTCTTAAAGCCAGTCTGCTGCAAGTACTGTGCACTACAGGCTATAGACATCTCTTATGGTAAGCAAATGGCAAAAGATTAGAAATTAAATTTATTGATGTGGTTGCTTTTGAGCTTTGTTTTAAACCTCTTGCAAAAGCTGGCTGCCAACTGTTTCCTTACTAATCAAGGGTGGTTTGCAGTTGTGGTTATGATGATAAAATGCAATAATGATCTTCATCCTGGGCTGCCTAAGGGAGAGGCCCACAGGATGACATTATCTATCCATGTGTCAATCAAATTTTGCAGGGAAATGCTGGTCTTCAGGATATAAGTTTTCTACAAATTTAATAAGAATATAAATCAGTAGAAGAAAGAACCTAATTTTGCTGTGGGACCAAACTACCAGAAAAAGTAAATAAGGAAAACAGCAGCACCAACTCTCTTCCAAGCACAGAACCGACTTGCCTTAGCACCTTGTTTCCAATTGTTTCAAAACAATTTCTTACCATGCACTGGAAAATAAAACCCTTCCTCTCCAAGTGGGAGAAGCCAGGCCCCTTGCTCTCTAAAAACATTTCCAAGTGTCCTTGATTCCCCTGAGAATATGCTGGTAAAACAAAGGCACTTTTCAGCACAGGAACAGGCAGCTGAAGCTGGAAAACAAGGTTTTCACCCCCACAATCAGTATCAACAGGGTGGTCATGTGAAAAGGGCTGTCTCACTCCCCCACACAGCACCCAGGATACTCAGGGAACACAGTGCAGGAGTGACAGGAACAGCAAATGTTTCTTCTGTATTTCCCTTGATTTGGGGAGAAAAATATAAACTTCCATCTCAAACTGAAATGCCATTCAGGAGTTCCCCAGCACTGTAAGGTGACCTCCAAGACCTGACCTTGCTGATGCTCCTTCACTGCTTTAAACTTCCAAACAGCCAAACCCTGCCACTCCCACAGTCTGGTTCCAGCAATTCACACAAAAAATGCACACGCAGGTGTGAAATGATGGGCTTGGATTAGAAACATAGAAAGACGAAGGTCACAGCATTTCAGAATGAAACTACTTTTGTTCCCAGAGAAACAGCACTTTAAATAACTGAACAGTTTCGGTATTTGTTAAGATCTCAAAGTAAGAAACAACAGTTACACTCCTGGGAGATTGTCTGGCCTCAGCCCATGCCACTGCAAGCTCTGGCATCTGTTTTAAAGTTTGCTTCTACCTTGCAAAACAGCAAATCAATGGAAAACAGGAAAATTCACAACTAAATACAGGAATATTTGTGATTAACTGCAGCTCCAGGCCACTTGAAATGTCCTGCACAGACACATGTGCACACTTTAAGGTTTTTACTTAGTCAGGAGTTTAACTGGTTCCTTTACAACCAAACTGAACGAAGGGCAGCACTGACAGCTCTGCCTCCCTGGTGCTTCAGAGCAGGACACTGTCCAGGTCCATCTGCACATGCCTTGGAGAACTTCAAAGGGATGGAAGAGTGACAAAGCACAGACAAAGGACAGAGCTCTAAACAAAGCTTGCCAGTCTCCACAGCACAGGGACACACCTGTTACTCCACGGGCACACCTGGCCATGGCACTGCCTCTGTAAGTCCTGAGTCACTCCAGACAATTCTCACCCACAGCTCTTCTCAATCCCACTCTTCTGTGGTCTTCTCAGAATTTATCCCCCCAAACGGGCCCAAAAGGCCACAACGGCACCAGCTTTCCAATAATAGCCAAACTCTCCAGGAGTTTCCATTCTGCACCAGTTTCCACTCCCTCCTCAATCTCTGTAATTGCCTCTCCACTTGATTTCTTGTCTCATCCCTGCACAGTAATTACAGGCAGCACCACTCCCAGGTAAACCACATCCCAAGCACATCACCAGTTTAATAGCAGTACTCAGACAACCATGATTAAACTACTTCTGCTAGGAGAGATGAGCATCTCTGATGTTTTTCTAAAGCAATACTAAAGCATAGACAGGTTAAATAATTCACACGAGGTCACAGGCTCTGTGGCAGAGATAGGATTAGAAAAAGATACAAATTGCTATGACAGCAAGAAATGGAAAATAGAGCYAGCCACACTGGTGAGAGAGTCACTACCCCATGCCAGCCTCAAGTCTGGTATTAAAAAGTCACTGAGGAACCTTGACTGATGGTTCAAGGTTCAGTGTTCCTGGTCCAAAGCAGGACAGACACAGGAAATAGAGCCACGCCAGGTGACATCTCAAAATCAGCTGACACAGGGACCAAGCTGAGCACTCACAACCCCTGCAGCCATGGCTGTGCTCACCAACACTGTACTCCCAGCAGACACATCTGTCAGGCCAAAGACGAGTGAAAAGCTGAGAGCTGAACAGGAGATGGAAGAGGGAGTGGCAGTGAGTGACCAGCACAGTGACCAGCTCGGGAGACCTCAGCAAACAACTCAGTCAAAAGGACAAAYAGCCTTGTACTGATCCCCACCCAGGATCAAATGTACTTGTACCTATTCAATGCTGCTCATTTTATCATCAGCTTCAGAGTGGCACACAGGCCTCCTGCTTCTGCTTTTGATCTTTAAATCAATTCCTCATTCACTTCYCTCCAGAGGGTGATGGGAAGGCAGGTCAGAACAGCTGTTGAGTGAGCAGCTCCCAAYGTCATCAGTGTCAGAGGCACAGAAACATCTCAGCAACAGGAGAGGGGTTTTGCCTGCCAGAGCCATTCCTCAATGTGGCATCCCAAGATGAGAAACCCTGGCATGACTGGCTGCACATACCTGCCTGCCATCCTGTCCCACGTTGGTCTGTCCCCTCACCACAGTCCGAATGTTGTCATCCAACCTCCTGCAGGAAAGAATCCAGAACATCAAACTCACTCTCCATCTGCCAACCCAAACAACTGGGGGAATCTCAACAGCTACAAAACCAATCCAAAATAAAAAAACTGAGGCTAGCAATGCTAAACTCACTATTTCCCCCCTCTCTATTCAATGTCACTGTCTTGCACAATTTAAAATTCCTGTTGCAAAAATAAAAATCCATTTCCTAATTTCGCCAGGGTTTCTTGCATTCCTGTTCCCTTTAGCAGTATTTCCAGCTCTCCCTTGTCCATTTGCATTTCAGCTTTTCACATGTTGAAGTGCTGTCTCAATCATTTCAGTTTGGCAATATCAGGCAGCACAGAAAATTTAAGTATTTCACGCACACTTGTATTTATTTTGTACTTTTAGGACCAATAAYGACAATTAAAAAATACATAGTGAGAGTTTTTACAATTGATATCCTGACCTCACAAACAATAAATTCTTGGCAACTGAGTCTTTTGGGGTAGTTTGCTCTCTCAGCCTTCAAACTGTACTAAAATTTGGTACTTTTTGCTTTTTAGCTGTTTTTCAAAGCTGCACTTTGCAACCCATCAGCTTAAACAACCTGAAGGGCACATATTATACAATAGTGGTGAAATACAAAAAAAAATAATAATTAGACTACTACACTTGAGGCCTTTTAAGCAAACTAAATCCTACCAGCTATAGTACAAAGGCTGCATTTATGAAGCCTTGGTGACAATCAGACCAGGCCACCTCAGATGCAGTGAAATGGAGAAATATTTACCTTATTTTCAATCTGATTTTGTTCACGACTTCATCGATGTTTGCCAAAGACTGGACCATGAAAAAAAAAACAGAGAAGTGAAATCTCTGTCAGCAGAACTGCTCCAAAACATCGTGTGACAGTGACCTCCAGTGGGCACTGGGGATGGGGACAAAACCTTTGCCTTCGGGCTGAGACCCTCCCAGAGAGCCCAGACACCCAGAACTGGGCTGGAGGAGGTGCAGTGAAGAGCTATTTCCCCAGCAGTGCCTTCACTGCACCACCAGCAAACTAGAAACAGCTCAAAGCCAAAAACACCAGTGCTGCAGAGGATCTTAAACACAGTGAATGCTGGAGCAGGCTCACAACGCAATCATCAACTGTAGAAACATCTCTGTTTTGCAAGAGGTTAGTCCAAAGCTCCCCTCAGGGCTGAAGCTGGGAACACAAAACATGGATACAAGCCCACAGCAATCTCATTCTTTAAATCTCAAAAGAAACAATAGGGTTCAGACATGTCCTGTGACATTGTACAGGCAACACCTGCCTGATTTGGCTGGAAAACCCAAGACCTCACCAACGATTAATACACGGCAAGTTACAAAATTTACTTCATCTATATAAAAAACTGATTTATTTCTACAGATCAAAGCAGGACTTTTACTGCAGCAAACACTCTGGGTGGAAAGGGACTCCATAATGACAGCAAACCTTGTGAGATGCAAATTGAAGAAGTGATTATTGCTAYAGCCTTATTTCCTGTGCTACTGCTTAAAAGAAAAGGTTTGGGTACAGATTTAAACACTACCTTGGTCATTTGCTATCAGGTTACCCTGATAGTTAAAGAGTGAAAGTAAAAYCTGATAGTAAAAAGTGTGAAAGGAAAGTCTGAGAGTACTTGGAGCGCTACTTACTTGCTCAGTGGGAAAGAGAGCATTAATGTACTCCACAGCATTGAAATCTGCTCTGTCCAGTGGATCTTGGCTGGGAAATACCTGGAGAGAGGCAGGAAAACAAACACAATCAACAATTACCAATAATTTCTGTAATTTTACACAGTTTAATTACTTCAGCACCCACTTCCAGTTCTGTTTCAGAGCATTTCTCTAACAAGCAGCCAGGCTCTGCCCAGCAGTACAGCAGCCACGTGCTCTGCAGGGCTCTGGCATAATTGATCCAGGAATTCCCAAGACACCTGAGCCATTAATCATGTATCCCAAACCATCCTGATGCTTTTGCTGCTGTCTGGGAACAAACTCCAGCGCTGAGGCTCTGCCCTGCTCCTGGCAAGAGCTTTGCAGGCCCCGTGGTGACAGACAGAGGGTTTGCTTTTCACAGCCGTGTAATAGGAAACGTGATGAATTAAGAAGTGGTTGTACAAGTTCTCTGGAGACTTGGATTTGCSACTTTTCACAGAAGAGGGGGAGAAAAAGAACCTGCTGAATGATTTGGGTAAAGGGGAAAAGAGCAGCTGTGGTGCAAACAGATCTCATCTCTCCTCAGAAGRAGTCCAGACAACACAAACACGGCTTTGCTTTTTGTCCCTACAGACTAAAGTGTGCTGCTTTCTCTTCTCTGTACCACACTGAAGCTGTGSCTGCCCCATCCTTGGAAGTGTCCAAGGCCACGCTGGATGAGGCTTGGAGCAACCTGGGATAGTGGAAGGTGTGGAAGGAACAAGATGATCTTTAAGATCCCTTCCAATTCAAACCATTCCATAGTTCTGTGATATTTGTTCCATATTTACAGAGCCATCAGCTCTGCACTCCATGGCCAACACCCCACCTTGGCAAGAGCAGAGCTGACCCCACAGCATCTCCCTGCTTGCTGAAAGCCTTCACACAAAGCTGTATCACCTGGGCACACGCAGCATTTATGCTGTTTTACACATTCTGCAATGTAAAACCAGCGATTTTGTGAGATAAAAGCAACTTCTGCCTGAACCAACCCACTCCCGTGGCCAAGGAGAAGCAGGCAGCAGTTAAATATGCATGAGATGGTGCTGAGTGAGGAAGATGCTCTGACATCAGCCCAGCATAAGAGCACAACTGCAGCATCACACCCAGTCTGTCCTGCCCACAGCTCAGACCCAATTAATCTCCACCAATCCCAAATCCCTGTAAGTACGAGGAGCAGATGAAACAAGAGGTGAGATGAAAGATAAAGGCTGGTCAGGAACTCCACTCAGACTGCAGATAGAGATCAGTGCTGCAGGCAGCTGGAGCAGCTACAGGAGTTGCTACTCCCAGGAGTTTGTCAAAACCTATTAATCAGAAATGCTACCCCAGGTTTGGTGGAGCACCAGTCTGCCTGTGCTCCCTACCCTGCTTCCAGCAGGGCAGCTGAGCCAGCTCTGCTCATTTAACCAGAACTGGGCAGGTTTTGCCCAAAACTGGTTAAGGAACACTGATAGGAAGAATAGGATTATTGGGTTGGAAGTGACAGTGAGGAAGGCAGCAGGTGATGTCATCCTTGCTCAGGATATGAGTATCTGCCTACAGCTTTACTGCCTGTTAAAATAAGTCAGCCAGGCATGTGATGGATTCTCCACTGCTCAAAAACTCATGTCTCTAAAAGCCATTTTTTAGGTTAAAGAGACATTTTGTCCTTGATGAAAGTGTCTTTAGGTTGTAATGGCTGTATAACACTAGAAATCACATCAGGCTTCTCTGACTTTCCAACATACAGGTTTTATAAAGTGCAGAGGATTCTTCTTCCGGGCAAGTTCTAGGTCCCCTTTAGAAGCTGCCATTTAATTTAGCAGTTCCCGAGGTCTCCCCTTGCTCTTCCAGGAGAGCCACCAAAAGCAACCTGCAAGCCTCAACACTCAAGAAAGTGCAAAASCTTATTTGGGTTATACTTTGTGAGATAGATACTGCTGCGGCCCAGACTTCTGCTACAGGAAAGAGCCCTCAAGATGAAAGGGTTGACTCGAGGCAGAGCAGGCTCAGTCACAGAGGACCAGAGATGTGGTTTTACCCTGGATTCTCACGGGATTTTGATGGACTCCAAGTGCTACAAAGGGTTTCAGGGAACACTGGAATACAGACTCATAGAATACTCTGAGGTGTGGGGGACCCACAAGGATCATCCAGTCCAGCTCCCGGCCCTGCAAAGATACCCCAACAATCCCACCCTGTGCATTCCTGAGAGCTTTGTCCAAACGSTCCTGGAGCTCTGGCAGCCTTGGGGCCGTGCCCATTCCCTGGGGGGCCTGTTCAGTGCCCCACCACCCTCTGGGGGAAGAATCCCTCGTGTATCCACCACAAGTCAAACCAAGACATTTCGATTATCCTGCACTGGGGTGCTTTACACACCACGTAACACGTCTGCAATGAGCGACAGAGGCGCCGCAGCCCCGCCAGCACCGCACGTCTGACAGTGACAGGGACGCCATCAGCCACGCTCAGCCCCCAACGCGGGCCCGGCCCTCGCACCGCCGGGACCGGGAGCTCCGAGACCACCCGGGGCTGACGGGGCTCTGCCCACACCGGGCACGGCCACCCCGGGACACCCCGGGACTCGCCGGCCCCAGCAGCGGAAGGCCCGGAGCCGGCCGGGAGGGGGTCACGGGCGGCCGCGGGGCCTCACCGAGCGGCCCCGGACCGCCACCGCACCTGTCCCCCGAGCGGGAGGACCCGCCCGGCGCACCTGCTCGATGGCGGCCTGCACGGCGGGCGCCAGCTCCAGCGCCGCCTCCAGCCCGGCCTCCAGCTCCGGCTCGTCCTCCTCCATGGCGGCGCCGCTTCCGCCGCGCGCGGGGCGGGCCGGGCGTGAGGGGCCGGGCCGGGGGCGGGGCCGCGGCGGGCGGGCGGGGTTGGAGGCGCCGGGGCGGGGCGCGGAGGGGCGCGGTACCGGCGGTGGGCGGGGTTCGCTGGGCCGGGGGCGCGGCCTCCCGCCCGGCGGAGCGGGGCGCGTCCCGGCGGCGGCGGCGGCGGCAGCGGCGGCGGCGGCGGGGGCGGGAGCGGCGGGGCTGGTCCGGACCGAACCGAGCGGAGCCGAACCGAGCCGAACTGAGCCGGGCTGAGCTGAGCCGCGCCGGGCCCTCCCGCCGCCCGGCCGGCTGTTGACAAGCGGCGGCGGGAGACAGAGCGGTCGTCCCCATGTGGCGGACGCTGGCCCTGGCCTCCGCCTTCTTCCCGGGGCTCTTCATCCTCTGCATCCGGTTGCTGCGCTGGGCCGCCCCGGGATGGAGCCTCAAGGACCGCATCCTCCTCAGCGGCAGGTACGGGCGGGAGCGGCGAGAGGTGACGCGCACCGCGGCGGGACCCACCGGGACCGGGATGGGGACCGGGATGGGGACCGGGATGGGGACCGGRAGCGATCCGGGCGGGCTAAGAGCACTAAGACCCGCCGGCCGTGACCCTGGAGCCGGGGGTGCCCGCGGCACGCCGGGGACCGGACTTTGGCCGTCCCGAGCGCAAATCCCGCGAGGGGAGCGGCGGCAGGAGCTGCTCCCGAGCGCGGGCATCCTCTCAGGATGGGCATCTCTGCGCGGCCCTGCCCGGCCGGACCTCGCACCGTGGCACCCGTTGTCGGAGCGGGGATGCTCCTCCCTCTGCCCACAGGAACGGGCAGCGTTACCACCGACCCACGCGGGTGGAAGGGACGGGACCTGGCACGAATCCCCCGGGAGGCAGCGCCTGGCACAGCCACCCCGACACGTCCCCGCGGTGACGAGGCCCTGGGATGTGCACGGCGTGGGCGTCTCAGTGCCACCAGCTCTCCTGCTGCCAGCCCTGTGCCTCGGCCCTTCTGGGGTCACATTTGGGGTGACCCCTTTCCTCTCTCTCGGTTTCAGGCTGGTGTCAACGGTCCAAGCCACGATGGCAACGATATCGGGGATCACAGTTGTCCTCAGCTGCAAGAACGTGGTGTATGACAGGTAACCCAGTGCCACCCAGTCCCACTGTCCCRTGGGGACACTGTCCCTGCTCAGCCAGCTCGGGGCTGGAGTGTTTTCTGCCAAAGGCTTGCACGTACAAAGGGGAGAGGAGAGCCAGTTTCACGTTCCTCTTTCCTCCACTTTGGATGAAGGGTTGGGCAATGCGCTGGCTGTACACCCCCTGAACGGCACCGAATCGCTCAGACCTGGGGTGCTCTGCCAGCAGAGTCTCCTCCAGAGGATGGGCTGGAACATGGGTTGTRTATGAGTGAAAAATATAGACATCACCAGCACTAAAGGGATAGGGAGTCTCCTTGCTGGAAGCTGAAATTGCTACCTAGTCAAGCAGATCTGGTGAGAACTGATTCTGGTGCCAAAGAAGTCCAGAAATGGTAAAGTGAGAACGGAGTTCTGAAGGAAAATCCTGTTGCCTTGTCCCCAGTGCTCCGAGATAAACTGCCCAGAAGTGGCTCTCAGGAGGAGTGATAGCGTAATCTGGGTCAGAAGACTTAAAAACAGAGCTATTATCCAGACTAGCAGAGAAGATTGCAGGAGGGAAGAATATAATTATACTGAGCTGGAATTCGACCGTCACGCACCCATTTTAGGGTGATTTTTAGGAAGGGCTTCCACCTTGATCATAGCAGATTTGCCTTTAATACCCAGATATGAATTGTCCTGCCTTGCTCTAGATAGTGACATCTACCCAGATTGCTCAGACCTGCTTAACCGAGGCAGTCTATGAGTTACCTTTTTGCTCTAAAATAATATTTCTGCTGTATAGATAAGGCAGATGATGAATCCCAGAGCCACACAGACAGAAGGTGCTGCCAGCAGCCCTCCTTCCCCCCGGAGCTGTCTGCTTGCCCGGGTGTACTCAAGGCCAAGGGCTCTGCGCAAACACTTTGTGGGCAGAGACCTAGATTTTCTTTGAATCTGAAGGAAATAGAGCCCAGTGCTCAGCAGGGAAGCCCTTCGGAGAATGACAGCAAGATAGCGAGCCAGGAAGCATCACAAAGGTTGCAGTAAAATTCGCCAATTTATTTACAGAGGCAGACAATCWTTATATTGCCGGCGCTGTAATTGCCCTCCGAAGCCCTGGGCAAGTTTTGCAAACACAATCACTTGCCAGCCCTGCTTCACATCACTTACATCTTTTCATCTGGAACAGGAACCCCTGCAACAAAATTTTCCTTGGGATGGCAGGAGAGCAAAAAGAGATTTGAGCCTCAAGCTACATTTCTTTTAGCAACAGCATAGGGTGGTTTTGTCTTTTTTTTTTATCAGTGTGATTTCACTCAGGACTTTTTAAGGAGGCTGATGGCCCTGCAGAGCAAGGCTTGCTGCTGCCCAGATTGTGCAACCAAGATTCCAACGTGCTTTGGGAACAGGCAGCTGCCTGCAATTATTTCCCAACTGACAAACGCCTCATGGGGGTTTATTGCCTATATTAGATATTTTGTGCTTCCCTCTCCAAATGCCAGGCCAGATATCCCTAGTTAACTCTGAGTTCTCCATGTGCTTCCCAAACACTCTCTGGGTTAGGCAGCCAGCTGATGCAGCGTGACAGGCAGGAGGGACCCAGGAGTGGGGTTTTTTCCACCACCAAGCACCAGCTCTGGGGGTCCCAGGGCTTAAAGAGGAGATCACCTGAGCGAAGGTGTCAGCTTCGTGCTGGATCCCAAAAAATGCTGTGTCCCTGGCCCATGCAGCAAACACCTAGTTGTGGGGCTAATCAGGATCCTTCAGTAGTGACGTGTTTGTGCTTGGCCAGGCTGAGCTCCGTGCCTGGCACAGCCCAGCAGGAGCAGGGTCAGCACCAAGAGCCGTCCTCCACATGTACCAGGTACCTTTTCTCTGGGTCAGTTTGTACCTGCTGAGCCAAATACAATTAAAATTCACYCCCTTTCAGCTCCAAAATCCATTGAAATGCTGCTATTTCAGTCCTAAAAATTCYCTTCCACCTCCCAGAGCATCGCGAGGTGCTTGGAGCCGTCGCAATGCCTCTGTGTGTGCTGCTCCTCCCCAGGCACTGGCTGGCCGTGGAGTACATCTGGGTCCTGGTTCCCTACATGACCTATGACATCTATGTCATGTACCTCTGCCACTGGCACAAGAGCCAGGAGAAGGGCATTGTGGAGAAGAAGCACTCGCTGGCCAGCGTGTGGAGCTTCCTCCTGCAGGAGCGGCTGATGGTCACCCACCACCTCTTCATCCTCATCGTGCTCACTCCCATCACCCAGGTAAGGGTTGCTGCAGTAGCCCATGGGCCCCTGGACATGCTGGATGTTGGCTCCTGGCCACCTCTCACTGCTGGCTTTCTTTGCAGCACTTCAGGGGAGAGCTGGGGGACTTCTTCGTGGGCTGCATCTTCACAGCAGAGCTGAGCACGCCTTTCGTGTCACTGGGCAAAATCCTCATGCAGGTAGGTGAGGAGGGACAGGGCTCAGAGCTGGAAACCCCACAGCAGTTCATCCCCTTTCCCTGCCCCAGGCTCCATCACTGTTCAGGCAGTGGCTGAGCTGGGGGTCTCACAGGGASGCAGCCCCACAGCTGTAACCCCAATCTCCCCTGCAGTTCCTCCCAGTGTCCCGTCCCTTTCCCCCAGTAAGCAGCATGCCCAGTGGCATCCCAGAACTGGGGGCTGTGCCATGGGCTGGTGCTGCCCCCTCCTGCCTGTTCTTCCCCTGCACCACGTTCATTCCCACCCCAGCCCTCTGCCCTCATCTCCCTTCCCCCTGCCCTCCTCCACCCCTTCCCACCCCTTTCCTGCTCCCCCTCCTCCAGCCCTCCTGGATGCTTATCCCCCAGCTCGCAGCACCACCAGTGCCCAGGAGCACCGCGGTGCTGCTCACCCTACGTTCGCCTCCTTCCTCCCCAGCTCAAAATGCAGGACACGCTCCTGCACAAGGTGAACGGGATCCTCCTCCTGGTGACCTTCTTCCTGTGCCGCATCCTCCTCTTCCCCTTCATGTACGCGGCCTACGCCCGGCAGGTGGGAATTCCCATTTACCTGGTGCCGTTCCGCATCCCCCTGCACTGCAACATCGCCAACGCCTCCCTCATCGCCCCCCAGCTCTACTGGTTCGGGCTCATCTGCCGCAAGGCCGCCCGGCTCTACGGCGGCTCTCCCGCCCACCGGAGCAGATAACGGAGCAGATAACGGCCAGGGCTGGAACAGGGGCGGCCCCCCGGCCTTTCCATCGGGGACCAGAGCGGCGGGAGCAGCGATTCCGCCGGGCTGGTGGAGCTGGAAGCAGCCTCCCGTCTCCACCGCCGCGCCAGGCAGCGCCAGCCTGGGCCAGGAAGGTTTTCCTCCCACGCCGCTCCAGTGCCTTGTGTCCTCCCACCGGGGTGGGAGCCGGCTTGTGAACACGACATTCCTGCTGGGATTCAGCGCTGCGGCACCGCCGAACCCAGGGTTACGCGAGAGGGGTTTGCTCCAGCCCCCCCGGCCGTCTCCCAGCGCTGACACCGGACACCGCGGCTGGAGGAGTCTGCACCCGGCGTGGGGATGCTGGAGCGGGCCCAGCCCCGGCAGCGGGGATGGGGAGCCCTGGGACAGATCTGCTGCAGCCCCAGCCAGGCCTGGAGCTGCAGCACAGCTCTGCAGGGCCGATCCTGACCTTTACTGACTTCACCTCTACACTACAGCCCTGGTCAGCCTCTGGCCTCCCACGTGCACCTCCCACTGCTGCTGCTGGTGGGCTCAAGCTCCACTTAACCTGACGGTGCTTTTCACTACAACTGTCTGACAGTCCAGGCGGGACTCCTGTGTTCCCAGCTCAGGTTCCCAGCAGGGATGGAAGGGAGAAGCTCATGCCAGGACAGGGGAATGGTTATGTTGTCTCAGAGCGACGCTGCCAGGGCAGGGTGCCCATGGCTGGAGGGCAGGATGGGGACAGGAACCTGCCAAGTCCTTGTCTCACCAACACACAGGGCACTATGCAGAGCCCTTCCTTGGCAGGGGACACAACTTTCTCCCCCCTTCCCTAACCACAACTGCTTTTATCTGGCCTGCATCCCCATAGCAGGTATTTAAAACCATCTGGCACACGCTGCTCTGCTCTGCTCTGCTCTCCAGCTGGCACCACCACGCCCTGGCAGTACAGCACCTGTACGGTCCATCCCTCCAGCCCCATCCCAGCCCCATGAGGCTGCCAGGGACAGAACCGGGGCTGCACAGAAGGAACCAGCAACCCCAAAGCCAGGCACTGAGCTGGTCCTTCACCAATTCAGCCCATTTCCATTTTAGTCACAGCAAAACGTGTACAGGCTCCCCGGCTCACCCCGCACCACAGGGTTCAGGAGCCCTGCGGGTGTGTGCCGTCAGACCACAGCTCAGTTCATTCCCTGCAGCCAGCACAAGCCAGGGCAGCCACCTCCTCCTGCAGCCTCTCGAACCTGCTCCAGGGCAGGAAACTGCACCAGCACAGCCCTGGCACAGCCCCCACGCCCGGAGACCTGTGACCACTCCGTGCCTTTCGTCCTGTCTGAAAACAGCAGCCGAGCTCTGAGAGACCTGGATCTTTTGGGTATTGGATCTCGTCCCAGCCACGGCTGTTGTTCTGGATAGAGTTTAAAAGAAAAAGGGCCTCTTCCGACCTGCGGTTGTTGCAGAAACGCCGCTGCCACAGTAACCACCGGGACCAGCTGATGTTACAAACCGCTTGCAACTCGTTACAGATGTTGTATCTCACTGTTTTCATTGCGAGTAACGTGCCTTATGTAAGGACAAAAAAAACCCCAGCCAATGAGGCACCTCAGTTTGCACTAACACTGCCCTATTTACTATCAGGAGACCAATAAAGATTTCCTCTCTGAGTCACACCACTGGCTGGCTCTCCCACGTGCCGTTCATTGCTGGGTGGGGGTGTTACATGCGGGGTTACTGCTGCACCCCCACCTCCGGGCAGGAGCCACACACGAGTATTTCCTGCCCTGAACTCACTCAACTCGCTTCCCAGCCTCCGACTTGCCTTCCAGCCTCTGGCAGCACGTGGCAAAACCAGCAATTCTCGCAGGACTAGGAAGAGGGCTGGTGGCAAAGGAGCCAGAGGGAAGTGATTTCCTTGATGCTGGAGGCTGCTGGGCTCTCTGTGTAAATCCAGAGTGCCAGCAGGCACAGCTGGAGCCACAGAACTGGCTGCTTGGCTCAGGGACAACTGTGTCCAGTTATTCCAATGGAAAATTTAAAGTGGCTCCTCCTACCYAGCTTTATACGGCTACTTCCACCGCTTAGTGGAAGCAAACACAGCAGGGAGGAAACAAATTCGAAAGAGAAAAATAAGGTTTATTACGGATCTTACAACGTCCGGGTCAGAGGTCCCTTGCCAGCGCTCTGCTGTCCCCCTCTCCAGCTCCTCAGGCTGTCTCCCCAGCTGAGCGTGCTCCCAGCTTGCCGAGCTTCTGCAGGAGGGTGCTGCGCAGCTCCTCGTCCCCCACGTTGTCCGTGATGGCCTCCAGGAAGTGCCTCTCGTTGGCCCTGCGCAGCGCGGTGCTGGGGGACGCGTCGGCCCTGCTGAACGCCTCGTACTGCGACAGCACCTCCAGGGCCACCACCACCACCGGCTCCCCGCAGCCCCGGCCTGGCAGCATGGCAGCCACGTGCAGCAGGTGGCAGAACATCTGGATGCAGATGAAGGACACCTCCTGCGAGGAGGGGCTGTCCTCGGCGGGGGGAGATGGGGGTCCCGCGGTGCTCTTGACGGAGGTCAGCAGGTCGGTCAGGCTGCCGCAGTACAGCTGGACCACGTGGAGCCAAGCCTCTGGCGGCAGCCAGGAGGAACAGCTGGAGCTGCAGAGGAGCTGGAAGCCCCGCAGGAGCAGCACGGAGAACTGGAGGTGGCAGGCAAAGGGGCGGAGGTTGAGCAGGGGCATGTACTGCACGTACTCCAGCGTGTAGGGCACGTGCAGGACCTGYCTCTGCAGCAGCTGCTCCACCATGGGGGTCAGCCTCTTCCACTCTCCGTGACTGCACCAAGGCAGGACCTGGATGAGGGCCACCAGGAAGCCTTTGCTGAAGAGATTCACTTCTTCAGGGTTGTCCACGTTGACGACGAGGAGCGCCAGCATCGTGTCCCTGAGCGCCGGGGACACGCAGCAGCACTCCATCCACGCCAGGAGCCCGCTGCCCGGCCCGTAGGCTGGCAGGGCCTGGGATGTCCACTCATCCTCAGGGAGCCTGCAGATCTCGAACAGCGTGGCCGGGACCTCGTTCTTGAAGTGGTCCCCATAAAGCTTCTTCAGACGGAGCCCCACGGTCCAGTCCAGTGAGGCCACCTTCCTGTGCAGCCAGGCCAGCGACTGCACCCACAGCTCCGGGGAGGGGACGGTCTCTGGTCCCACCACCTCGCAGAGCTGGCTGAGGATGTTCAGAATCAGGTCTTTGGTCTCCAGGGAAGGGAAGAGCTGCTCCCTAGGCTGATGCCAGTACTTGGTGTAACCATCCAGAAGTTTGCAGAGGCTGAGGAGAAGTGGGAACGGGTGGCAAGATTTGATCCAGTGCTCTTCTGAACAGGACTGTATTCCCAAAACCTTACTGAGGATTTGCAGGCTCAGCTCAATCTGGGGAGAGTCTGACTTCAAATAGGGAAGGACAAACGCTTTGGTCACCTCTGCAGGTGACACAAGCGGGGTGGCTGAGCCTGGCTGCATGAGAAAGGCCAGGAACTGAAGGAACTGCTCCTCTTCCCTCGCAGTGGAAAGCTTCCCCCACACTGCCTCCTCCAGACACCTCACCACCAGGTTGCATGGCCTGCCTGGATCCTTGTGGCTCTCCAGGAAGCTCAGGGCTGGGAAGGAGCAGAGGATTTGGGCGAGGAACTGGTGTGCTCCGAGGTTGACCACAGCAAGATGACAAACCTGCTTCACTGTGGCCTCAGGGTACAGCAGCGTGAGCCTGGCCACRGATGCCACAGCCCTGGTCAGGCCTTCATCAGACACACTCTTTGTGATCTGGTTGAAGGTCACATTCAGATCCTTCTGGAACCCCTCCCTGACAACCTGCAAGTTCTGGGACAGACCTGGGCCACCCCAGGATGCCAGGACACCTGAGATCACTTTGTTTTTGTCAGCTAATGAAAGCTCAGTGTAACACTCCACGATGGCTTTGGTCACTTGCACCTGCAGCTCTCGGGCCTCCTTGTCATGGTGGGACATGGAAAAGTTCACCAGCGTCTCCAGCAGTTTCAGAACTAGCTCTGGTTTCTGGAAGAGAGCTCTGTTTTTCACAAGGCACTCGACCCAGGCCTTTGAACAGGCCCAGGTCTTTTCAGATGCAAAAACAGAGCACGTGTCCACATGGCGGTCCAGCCTTTGTGCAATGATTGCCATGGCAACTGAAGACACAAGGCTGGTGTCCAAATCCTTCAGGATAGCACTGGTCTCCCTGAGGAAGTCGTTGGTGAGCTGTGTCAGCTCTAACACTACCCGTGTCTCATCCTCCCCCAGGTCTCCAGTCTCCGAGAGGAAATCCAGGTTCTTCCCAAGGGTGGTCAGAGCATCCAGGAGCCGATAGCTCTCATAGCAGAGCTCCTCAGAGCTGCTCAGAGCGTCCTGCAGCTCCTCTCCCCAGGCCTGCAACAGGCTGCAGAGCAAGTCCAAGCCAACAAAGAGCTCCTCACGGGAGAGCGTGGTCCGGGACAAGAGGCTCATGCTTCTCTCTGCTTCCCTCACCTTCTCTCCCAGCCCACAGTGGTGGTACTGGCTGTCAGAGTCACTGGACCAGAGGCTGACCACGGCACTGACCTTGGCCAGGTACTCAGTGATGGGGAGGGGGCTGTCCCCTGGCCCCAGCCCAGAGGACAGGCAGAGAAGCTCAGCCAGGTTGGCCAGGGCGTAGCTCCTCAGGCGGGGCTGGGCGATGCTGCCGCGGGTCTGCTTCAAGCCCTCCAGCAGCACCAGCGGCAGCCCGGTGGCAGCAGAGGGGTTCCCAGGGTCACCCTTGAACCTCTTTGGGGGCTGCAGACCCTCGTCCAGGGAGGACTCATCCCCTTGCTGATGTATGAGAGCGCTGAACGCAGAGATTGTGGAGTCTTCCTGTCCCTCCTTGTGTTTCATCACCTCCCACCACACGTCCAAGAAGAACCTGATGTCGGACGGGGCCGTCTCGCTGGCGATGTACTCCACCAAGTGCTGCAGCTGGCCGCGGCACACATCTGGAGGCAGCGCCAGCAGCAGCTGCACGAAGAGCCGGGGCACGCCCAGCGCTTTGACCAGCTCGAACAGGGCGGTGTGGTTCACATCGGGGATCATCGCGCCCACCGAGAAGAACCCGTCGTCCTTCCACCCCCATTCCAGCGAGGCGGCCGGCGGGGCCGGCAGCAAGACTTTAGCCCAGACGATGGCCACGGCCTCCTTCTTCCACAGGCACTGCCCCGGCGGGGAGGGGCAGCGCTCGCCGATCTCCCGCAGCGCGTCGGTGATGGGCACGCCGGCGCGGGGCCAGTCGGCTTTGCGCAGCTCCCGCAGCGGGCGCGGCTGCAGCAGGCGGGCGGCCAGCAGGAAGCCGCCGTGCAGGATCGCCGTCTCCTCGCCCACGGCCCAGGGCCCTGAGGGGCACAGCGGCCCCGCGGCCCCGCTCCCCGCCGCCTCCATGGTGGCGCCGCGCTGTGACGTCACGCGGTCGGCGCGATGACGTCACGCGGACAGCTACGCACCGCCCCCCCGCCCGCGGCGCCCCCTGGCGGCCCGGAGGTGGGGGAAATTAATTAATGAATTACCACGGAAGGGAACCCAAACCATCCTCCCCACTCGTTTTTATCAGCAACACGTTTAATTGATCAATAAGATTCAAAACCGTCATTAAACTTGAACAGAAGAGCTCGAACAACAAAATCACAATGAGGAATTTTTCCTGTTTAAGCTCAGAAAACCCACAAGTGCCAACGCTGCTGAGCGTGCCTGCCCCTCTCTGTGAAACTCATGTAAGTTGCGTGATGGAAACCTGATTTAAGGTATTTTATTTCAGGTTTTCATCGGGAAAATGACAAGCCAGGCAGCACACTCGGCACAGACAACGCCAGAAATGATTCCCAGCCCTTATTCCTCCAGCAGAAGCAGAGTGACTTCATTCCAAGGGAGTAAACCCTGAACTGTTACTTCCAAAGGCAGTTTCTCACCAAAAGCTAATTGCAAAACCATAATGCACTTATTTTAAGCTGCCTACTAGCAGCTACACATCCTCAAGCACAGCCCCAGCTCCCTTCCGGAATGTGGAAAGCTCCTTGGGAAGGGGTGGAAACCACCACACCAATAACAGGATCCCAGTGAGAAACACACCAGGGGCTTCTCCAGTGAACATTTCACCTCAAAGGCTGGGGAAACACCTTGGAATGAAAATAAGGACTGGAATATTAACATTTAGCAAGATTATTGCCTTGTTCCCAATAAACAGGGATGCATTCCCTGTTCCCTGCTCCAGTTCCCCATACACAGCCCCACTGGAGAGGTGTAGCAGCCTCAGCTACCTGAAAATCTTCCCTCTAGCTTGCAAATCCAGGACAGCAAAAGCAAATTAATTAGAAAATTAATTAATTAGAAAATAACATATCTATTAACCTCTTTTTCAAGTATAAYTGCAACACAGAAATGTGAGGGTTTTTTAACTGATGATCCCTGTTTTTGAAGCCAAGGGCTCAGTCTGCTCCTTTACTGATTTTTTGGAAGAAGATGTGATTTGCTGGAAAGGAGAGAGCAGCAGCCAGAGACACCAGCTTAAATCAAACCAACCAACATTCCAGCACCCTCTGATTGGGAGTGCAACACTTTACACAGGATTGGCACTTTCTTGGATGAAATCCAAGGCATGAAGGAAGACTCCAGTCCATTCCTCCAGCTAAGCTGAAACCTTCTTCATTTTACGTTCAGCAAACCACTGGTCACTGTTGTCTGCAGCCATGGCCTGTACAGAGACAAGTGTGAATGTGGTCAGAAAAGGAGGMAAGCTTTTTGGATGGATAAATTATTTTTTAGCTACTAGTAAGGAGAAAAGGCACTGAAAACCAACGTTCTCTGCCACAGCAAATAATGCAACCGTGCCCCAGGAGCRAGGCTGGAAAACTCCATCCAGGGCACTACATGAACTTCAAAAACTGRTTTATTTTCCTTACCAAGCCTGCABAATTTGCTTCTTGGAAAAACTCAACATGGAATGAAAAGTAGATTTTACAGGTATCTATAACCAGGAAAAAAATGCAATCAGCATTACTTACATCATTTAACAGCCTGTCACCATTAGGGTCCACCTTGGACAGCTCTCTAAATGCTTCATCTCCCACAAAACAGATTTCATGGCCATCCTAAAAAGRAGCAGCTCAGTTACAATAAATGGCAGAGAGGAATTTAAACCCAATTTAATCCTTATTTCCAATATTACTCACAGGATCAGCCAAAATAATCACTTGCACTGTGGCTTTGCCAGGAGTGTCCAAGCTGACCAGAGGTGTCAAAATTTTCTGATTCTCCTTTTTCATCAGGGCTTCGATGTTTGGCAACTTAAAACAGAAAACAAACCAAAATCAACACTGCATCCCCACTGCAAGAAAGGTAAACAAACTCTCTGCTCAGRGATATTTTGTGAGCACTAAACATTGAGTTCCTCAGCTGTGGGGTGAGGAAAGGAGCGAGGGAAATGTGGCTACTACCTCTTCCTTGGCACAGGAGAAGGCGATGCGCCCAAACGCTGTCCCGTGATCCACTGCCCCTCCAACAGCCTTCAGCTCCAGCTTGCACTGAAACAGGGAAAAACCCAGCCTGGCTTGTAGGGACACTGTTCTCCAGGCTGCAGTTTCTTCTCCAGCATGTGGGTGATTTCAAAATCCCCCATTCACATTATTTCCCAACAAGCCAGAATGACCAGAGCAAACCACAGCTTTTCTGTTTTTAAAAATGCAGTTGAATGTACACAAGCTCCAACTAAAACACTCATATTTAAGTGCACAGTTGCTTTAATTAAGAACTTTTTTCCTTTTAAGACTCTGTTCCCACAAAACAAGAAGTTTTTATGGTGAGTTTTTCAAGGACTGACCTGGTTATCAGCGTAGCCCAGCAAAGCCCTTTGCTTCTCCTCATCCTTCTCATATATTTTCATCCCAAGCAAACCAGACCAGTAATTCACAGACTTCTGCAGGTTTGAGACACCCAGGGTTACCTTTAACACAGGATCTTGAGGATTGCAATAATTGGGAATTAGTTACAAACATATTGTTGTTTTAAATGCACASTTTTACATTCTTGAGAAGTAACAAAAAAATAATAAAAACTGCTCTGTTTTGTAAAATGCCATCGAAATAAACACACAGCCCACTCTGACATCCCACTGGTAAATCCCTCCTAAACACCAGTAAGAGTGAAGGTAAATGTTTCACCTTGCTTGAGCTGTTCCTTGTTTTCCAGGTAGAACTTGTATCCTCCCGGGGCTTCAGCTTCAAAGATGCCAGTGGTGACTTCTTTGAGGGGCCACCCCATCCTCYTGGCATTGGTCACAGCCTGGCTGGACACCAGGGTGATGCCCTAGTGAGGACACAGCAGAGAGACACAAAATTCACGGGGTGGGTGCAAAGACATCACCTGTTTTCACACCTGAAACACGAGATCTCCATCTGCTGCCAGCTACTAAATCACACACCAAAAAAAAAAAAAAAATTAAAGAGTGTTTTTCTACAGCAAGATCCTTCCTAGCTAAGCATTCCATATTGGATCTGGCAGCAAATACACAGCAGAGGCAGAGCTCAAGGAATGCTTCCTGGATACTACGGAAGACATTAGTCTGGAGAGTCTCCAAGACATTGTCCTGGAGACAACCACAAAAGCAAGAYTGAAGTGTTTAAAGGACCAAACAGCATAAGAAATTAGCTGGTACAACCTATATGACAAACAAGCTCCTAATCATTAAAGCAAATAAGTTTATCACCAGAAGGTTTGGCTGCAYGAAGTGGAACTCACCAGGAAATCATTGCCCAGGCGATATTCTCCAATGCCRTAATTGTAAGTCAGCTCCGCAACAAAGTGATTGTCCTCTGGCCCGTAGCCCACCATGGTCTTGCTCCATTTTCCATCATAAGGCCTGGAATATCCATATTTTAATGCCACGAGCATTAGAAGTAACCAACAAGAACTGCGAGTAGTTGTGCTTCAAGGAAGAATTGCATTTTTAGAGTGAAATAATGGCAGTTTTGACCCTGGGTTGTCATTCATGGCCATGTGATAACAGCAATTCTACCTCATTAACAGCTCATGTTTTAAGGCTGGAATTACATCATCACTTCCTTATTGCTAAGTAGGAAACGGCACAAATTCTAAGATTCCTTCCATTTCAGGATGAAACGCATTTCTTCTTTCTGTCATTCTTTTGTCTTTACAAAAAGGGCTATCAGGAAGGATTTTTCAGTCAAGAACTGTGCCTATTAAAAAAATCACTGTAACTGAATGTAATTCCTGGTAAGCTTAGAAATAGTTTGATTGAGTATCAGTCTATGGGTGTTATTCAGTAATATTTATGTTCAGTGTAAGTATCACACCTACACAGAATGGGAGACTGTTGGTTCTAAGGGAAGTAATTAAACAAAAAACAACCCAATCCCTACTTTACTATGAAATAACAGTCAGTGCATGGCCGGTCACGGCGGGCAGGGCACTCACCCGTTGCAGCTGGCCTTGCAGCCCTCCTCGAACTCCTCGTGCCTCAGCACCTTGAGAATCACAGAACGCTTTSGGTTGGGAGGGGACCTTGGAGATCAACTGATTCCAACGCCCTGCTGTGGGCAAGGACACCTTCCCCTGGACCAGGTGAGCCGGGCGACTAAGGGGTCAGCGGGGKAGGACGTGGCTCCCATCTCCACCCTCATCCCTATCCCACCCCCAACCCCTTCCCCGAGCTTGACGCGGTGCAGGGACACGGAGGGCCCAGAATCCCCCGTTCTCCCGCAGCCCCTGGCCGGGGAACSCCCGGAGCCGCTGCAGCCGCTAACCCCCAGTCCTCGCCCGGCCCCCGCCCGGCGCTCACTCTCATGCCTAGCAGCTCCCGGTAGAACCGCGCGGTGCAGGGCCGGTCCCCCACTTTGAAGACGAAGTGCAGCGCCCTGCGGGCGGCCATGGCGGCGGCGGCGGTGACGTCACGCRCCCCTCAGAGGCGGTGGCGGCGCGGCGGTGACGTCACGGGGCGGTGCGGCCGCGCGATGGCGGCGCTGGGCCGCGCGTGGCGGGCGCTGCTGAGGCCCCGCGGGGCGCGGGCGGACCCGGCGGGGCGGCGCGGGGTGCGGGCGCTGCGCCGGAGCCCCGTGCGGGTGCTGCAGCCGCAGAGCCCCCCGGAGCGCTCGCAGAGCCCCCCGGAGCGCCCGCAGCCGCCGCCGCCCGCCGTGGAGCGCGGCGCGGCCGCGCCGGGGCTGTGGTACGAGAAGGCGGCGCCCGGGGACCGCAGGCTGGGGTGAGCGCGGGGAGCGGGGCCCGGCCGTGCTGCCCCGAGGAACCCACCCTGAATGGGAACCCTGGGGGTGCTGGGGGAGGCTGACACCCACTGCCGGTCTGAAGGTACCGGGGGGCGCTTCAGAGAACCGGGGAATGGTTGGGTTGGAAGGGACCTTAAAGATCTCTCACTCCACCYCCTGCCATGGGCAGGGACACCTTCCACTATCCCAGGTTGCTCCAAGCCCTGTCCAACGCGGCCTTGGACACTTCCAGGGATGGGGCAGGCACAGCCTCTCTGGGCAACTTTCTCTGATCATCTTTGTGACTTCCCAGTGAAGCTCTCGGGAAGGTCAGACTGAAGGTGTTGTCAGCATCACAGCCACATTCACTGAATAATTTCTCCACAGAAAAGTGGTGACTATCGCCAAGTCGAAGAAGTTCCGGGATAATCACGGGAAGGTTTTGCTGGAGGGGCACAGGCTGATCAAGGATGCGCTGGAGGCAGGAGCGGTGCCCCTGACGCTCTTTTTCAGCACCGTGGGGCACCTGAAGGAGCTGCCTGAGGCAGACATAAAACGAGCCAGCTTGGTTAAGGTGAAATTTGAAGACATTAAGAACTGGTCTGACCTAGTAACTCCTCAAGGGCTTCTCGGTAAGTTGCCTCCAAAACAGCTGCAATGCTGCTCAAAGGGAAACTTTTCATATTTAGGATAATGACTCTTTAATAATCTTTACTTAGATATAGCATGATGCTCCAGCCCTGCTGGGAAATAAGTTTTCCCTGCCAAGTGACAAAACTCTGCTCAAAATTCCTTTAAGCAGTGCTTTTCCTAACGCTTCCTCCAGCACATGATTTGGGCCAACTCACCCAGAGCCGCCCTCTCCTTGGGSTGGGTCAGTCATAAACCTGTCACACTTTGTCTCCTCAGGCATCTTTTCCAAGCCTGACCCTGCCAAGATGTCCTACCCTGCAGCTCAGCTCACCAACTCCCTGCCACTGCTCCTCATCTGCGACAACATCCGAGATCCAGGAAACCTGGGGACTATCCTGAGATCTGCTGCAGGAGCAGGCTGTGAGAAAGTGCTGCTCACCAAAGGTAAGAGGAAAGTTTAGTTTTGAGTAATTTGGGGTTAAAGCAGGGAATGAGGTGCTTGAAGATGTTCCCAAGAGTTTGTAAGGAGTGTCTGGCGTGATTTGCCATGGGGAGCAGCAGCCGCCGAATCCCATCTTTGTGGGAGTCCCTGCACTGTCACTGTTTTTCCCTGTTTTTTCTCAGGCTGTGTGGATCCGTGGGAGCCAAAGGTGCTCCGTGCAGGAATGGGAGCTCACTTCCGCCTGCCCATCTTCGCCAACCTGGACTGGGAATCTGTTCCCACCACCCTTCCTGCTGGCACCCAGGTCTGCGTGGCCGACAACAAAGACCCGGCCCTCCGAGGGGCCGCCGGGGCTGGCTCTGCTCCCGACAACCCGAAAGCTCCTGTGAAATCCAGCCCCAAGGCTGCTCCTGAGCACAAGGATGAGGAGGGAGCAGCAGGAATCCCAGAGCTGGCTGCACAGTATTACTACGAGGACTGGGCCCAGACTCCCGTGGCCGTGGTGATCGGAGGGGAGACGCACGGCCTGAGTCCGGCCGCGCTTCAGCTCGCAGCCAGCACGGGGGGGAAGAGACTGGTCATTCCTGTGGTGCCAGGCGTGGACAGCTTGAACTCTGCCATTGCTGCTGGCATTGTGCTGTTTGAGGGCAAGAGGCAGCTGCTGTGGAGGCACAAGCAGGAGGATGACAGGCAGAAGTTGCCTGTACCGGGCTGAACTGCTGCGGTTTGGGTGCTGAAGGAGCACCTCTTCTGTTTGGTCCCTTAGGAGTTAATAAAAGAGCAGCTCGGGCTGTTTGGTTTGTAGTAGATAAGTATTGAAGGCTGCAGCAGTGCTGGGGTGAGTGTGTGGCTCCCAGTGGATGTGGTGGCCACATGGTGATGCTAGAGAGAAGGGAAGGGTGATGTTAGTGAGAAGGGAAAGGCTGTGTGGCAGCCCTGGCCTCACCTCAGCTGGCTCCCTGCTGCTCCAGCCCTTCTCACTCAGCAGATCCATGGAGGCCTCATGTCCCTTGTCTGTGCTGAACCAGCCAGGATGCTGCTGACAGTGTGTGTCCTTCCTGGCCTGGCTGCTGCTGGTTTTGGGGTCAGAAAGGTCAGATTGCTGCCACCTGAATGCCTCTTGTCTGTGCTTACCCAAACCCTGTGCTCTAACAACCACTCCAGCCCTGCTGTGAGTGCTTGCCAAGGGCCAGGCTGGCCGGGGGTGGCTGTGGTGTGGGGTGTCCGAGCTCCAGCACTCCTGACTGCACCACTGCCGGGAGGTGCTGGGCTGCTCCTGGAACTGCTTGCCAGTCAGTTCATCGCACTGAACACGAGAACCTCTGCAACGTGCAAAACACAGGCTGGATTTATACAGGCTGAGCTGGCGGCTGCTCCCAGCTCCTGGCAGGGTGGGAAGCTGCAGCAGCATAAAAGGGGAGGCCATAATCCTGCCATGGCTGACTAATGAGCTGAAAGGGAAAAGCGGTGGCTTGCACAACACGCGCTATTCAGGCTGGGACACTAGGCTGGGAACGCCCCACCGGCTGCCAAAGGGCTCCCTCCCTCCTGGGGAGCTCCAACCCACCCCAGCAAACCAGGCACAGGCAGGGAACCACACAATCCCAGGAGCCACCTACCCATGGGGTCTGTCTGGGGGCTCCTCTTCCCACACAGGCTCCCTGTCCCTGAAGGCAGGATGCAGCAATCGGCACCTCCGGGGACGAGGTCATTGTAACAGTTTTATTACAAAGTTCCAATCACCATGTACAGTTTTTACAATGTCACTTTTCAAGGGCTCGGTTGTGCTGCTTGAGTTAGGGAGAGGTTTTTTTTCTTAGGGTTTTTTTTTTTTGGTTATTTTTTTAAAGAACAGCACCATTAACGTTGAGTTTGGGACACACCTACGAAAAACAGCTCAATCAACTAACACAGAGGGGAGAGGACAATTCATACCAGAGAGAGGGGTGACAGGGACAGGGAGAGCACAAGGAAGAGACGAGAGGTGAGGGCAGCCCGGTGGTGATCCTCCTCCTGGCTCAGAGTGGGCGGGACAGAGGGAATACCCACCCATGGCAGGGGGATGGACCCTGACACGCACAGCCAGCGCTGCCTAAGGCTGTCGGTGCTTGGAGTGGGGGGTGGGAAACCCACACGGAAGGGTCTCACCCCCAGGAGGAAAAGCTTGGCTGTGCCGTGGTCTTTCAGAGGTTGTCAGCAGTTAAGACTTTGTCTTGGCCTTGCCAGGGCACTTGTGTGGGAGAGAAGGACTGGCCAGGGGCGAAGGGGACAGTTTCCTTATTGCTTCCTGGAAGTCGTTTAGTCAGCAGGGGTGGTAAGAAAGGAAAGAAGGGGGAGGAGGAGAAGAAAAGAGCCCCAAGAACCCCATCCACTGCCTGATGCATACGTTGGGAAGGACACCATGCAAAAAGATTTGCCTGCTAGCTAGTGCCGTGTATAAAATAACGATACGGTAACAGTTCTGGCCTGGTTATTAGAGGATATATCACCATGAAGCACAAGCGAAGTCTCCAAACGCCAACAACTCCCTGCTGAAAGTGCATCTCAAGGAGTTTGCTTAGGAGAAGGATTCACTGCGTAAAACAAGGCACCACAAGAAGGTTGGATACTGGGTCGGGCGTGAGGACACGCTGGAGAATCCACAAGCGGCGGAAGAGAGACCTAGATTTAAATAACGTCTGTTGGCACAGCAGCCCCTTAGATGGGCTCGGGTTTTAGCTTGTCTGCTAGAAAGTCGCTGACAAAGGCTTCCACGATTTCAGGCGTGATCTCCTCCACATCCATCACGTACTTGGCCCGGGCTGACATGTCCAGGATGGTGAGCAGGGGTGCAGCCTCGGGCAGGTTGGTGTAATCCCGCAGGGAGTCGGTCATGTCGTCCTGGAGGCCAGAAGGAGAGAGACAGAGGAGCAGTCAGCAGAGCCGGGACACCAGGAGCAGTTTGCTGCTTCCACGGTTCAGCCCACAGTGTATCCCAAGGGGTTGGGCCTTGCACCGGCACTGCAGGACCACGAGCATAGCAGGCAACGCCCATCTTGCTGCCTGCTCTGCTCGCGGTTTGTGTCAAAACCAAACCGGGTTGGTTTATCCCAGGCTGGAATGGGACACGCACTCCTCCAACCCAGAGGTGCTGCTTCCAGACTGACCCACTGCCCCGCCCACCCCAGAGCCTCTACGACATCCACAGCTCAAGGAACTGGGGACAAGTGCTGAACGTGGGGACTGCCAGCCATTGCTGCTCACTTGGGACCTGGGTGCACGCCGAAAGAACAGGAATGGGATGAAGACTTGTGCTTTCAGCCAACAACAAGACCCCACCAACAGGTCCCAGCGCCTGGAAATGCACAAAAGCAGGGGGAGCAGGCTGCCCTCCCCTCACCCGGGCACGGCACAGCTCTGGGCAAAGGCAACGATTTATCCCAAGGCTGTGGGATGCAAAAAGCCGGCACTGGCGCGATTCATCGCCAAGCCCACGATGCGCCGCGCCCGGAACGGGGCGTTCCTGCGCTCCCCTCTGGAGGGGCAGGAATGGAATCCACGCACCTGGTTGGCGGCCGGGGCTCTGCAGCGCGTGGCGGCAGCGCTGGGGAGCTCCGGTCGCGCCTCCCCTTCCTTTGCAGGGGTTTCTGGCGCAGCTGGACCACGTGGCTGCAAGGGCCAGCAGGGCTGGGCTCGGCGCCTCGGCCGCCCCCCACCCTTCCCGCCTCCCAGCCCAGGTGTCGAGACGCCTCATCCTTTATCTAAAGGCTGCAAAGGCACCAAGGAATATTTTTAATCAATGCAAAATCGGTCCAGACGGCGCTGGGAGAGGAATGGGAGGCGCCTGCTCCGGCCATGGCCGGGCTGCTTTGTGCGTGGGGGCCAGCGGAGACCCGGGGCCAGCGCTCCCGGCTATTGAGGTGACGGATGAATGGGACGTGCCGGACGCTCCCCATTCTTCGGGCCGGCCGCCGCAGGGACGTCGGGAGCTGCATGAATAGCAGCAATGTTCCAGCTACAGCCGGCGAGCGGGAGGAAAACGCTTCGCAGGCTCTGGGGGAGGGGGGAAGGTCCCGGACCCTCCCAAAATAGCCCTTTCCAACAAGGGACTTATTCAAGGGTGCGGGGCTGAGCTGGGATGCTCAGAGACCCGTTACGGCGGTGGGAGCGGGAGCGGCTGCACGGAGGGGGCCAGCGGGGCTGTGGGAGGTGGCAGCGGGGGCCTGTCTGGCTGGGGGGGCCTGGGTGTGGCAGTGGGGACCCTTTTGTCGCAGGGCGGCTCCGGAGGGCTCCGCGCATGGAACACTGCGGCTGTGACGTGGGTGTAGAGGGACGGAGCAGGCGCAGCGGCTGCCACCTGCCCAGGCCCTGAGCAGTGATGCAGGAGGCGAACTGCAGGCCTGGGGGTGCTGGGAGCTTTTTTGACCCCTACACAAAACCTTCGTTTGCCACACTGCAGCGGGGCAAAGTGCCTGCGCGGGGAAAAGGGAGGCCAGAAGTCTTGTTTTCCCGTTTCCCATTCTCTCCAGCAGATCTTTGACTCCGAGCGCCGCACATGTCCCAGATACCATCCCAGCCAAGAACAGCATGGCCAGTTCAGGGAAACAGCCGTGGTTTCACTGGCTGGGCCAGGCTGAAACCCAAACCCTGCTCCTCTCCCCCTCCCCAGCCACCTTCCTGCCCGCACAGCCTCAGGGTTGAGTGTGCAACAGCCCCAGTGTGGTGGCTCTGCTCCCTCCCACCGCTCCACTCTGTCTGTCCCTCTCCTGCCTTCAAGGCCTTTCCACCTCTCACCAAACACAGCTAGGACCCCTTTGCTAGAAGTAACATCCAGCAAGGAGAACACAGACTGAGCCAGGCCTCAAGTCTGGTTTTGCTCTGTGGTGCCTGACAGCTGCAGTAGCTCTGTGCCTCAGTTTACCCACTAAACAACAGGAACAGTTGTACCCAAGCCAGCTCAGTCCCTGCACCCAGCAGGACACGGCCCTGCACTCTCCTCCCGCTTACCTCACCCGCCACGAAGAAGAGCAACGGTGCCTCCTCCTCTTTGGCTTTGTACTTGGCTATGATTTTTTCCGCTATGGGCTGGATCAGTTGTTTTGCCGCCTCCGACTCCCCATCATCCTCYGAATCTGCAGGGCACGGGGTTGGGGAGACGAAACGGGAGAGGCAAGGCAAAAAAAGGAGGTTAGGATCAAACGGATGCAAACCGGCYGGGCGCTGGCAGCTCTGTCCCACGGCACCACCACGCAGGAAGCCGGAGCCCGGATGTGCAGCACAAACTTCAAAGCCACATGGCTCTGGAGCAATTAGGGAGCAGCTGAAATGTGCTTTTCATGCACAGGGAAACATGTAACAGAAGAGCAACTCTGCTCCCCAAATACTCCACTGCTCGCTCCCTGGTGCTGTTGGTGATGCGCAGGGACAAACAGGCACAAAAAAGCTGCTTTGGGTTTTGAGTGTGTTTTGAAGACCAAACGAAGGCGCTGATCTGAGGCTGCTGCCACCCCTGCCCGCCACCCACCATCCCTCTGCCTTGGGGTGGCTGAGCCACAGCTTTGCTGCTCCGGTCTCTGCGGCAGCAGCAGCGCTGTGAAGGCAGCTTTGATTTGACAGAGGTAGAGTAGAAAGAGATGACAGCATCAATCAAACCCCAGCCACCAGTGAAGTTCAAATACTGAGCAGGAAAGAGGAGAGTCTGCATCCTTGGGAAGCACTGAGATTAAAAGACTTCAATTCAGGGACAACTTTTAGGCATTGAAGCCCTTTGTCTCCCCGTCGTGTGCAGCTCTTGTGGTCCCTGATGTAACCACCCAACACRACAGGTCCAGCCCCCAGCTGGGACAGGCCATGCCCATGCTCAAAAAACTCTCTGCCCTTGCTCCACACTCCTCCTCTCTGGCTTCTCCAAGCAAAGCAGGAGATTCCAGAGATGCTGCACACTGGATTTCAGGGTCTGTCCTGCGTGCGTGGCAGTGATAAATACGCAGAGTTGCGGGGTGTCTGCAGGGATTGATTTTCCTACAAACATCGGCTGCTGGCAGCACTCCAGGCAGCCCTGCACACTCTGGCTAACCCAGCCTTAACCTCTCCAGGGAAGGATGTAGATCGGTCAGGATTTATTCACCACCAGCACTTGCTAAGCCTGCCTTCTCCTGGGGGTGTTGCTGCCTGTGCAGCACAGGCACTGGTCTGCTGGGGGGGTCTCCCAGCAGGACACACTGACCAGGAGCYCCCATTCCCAGCGCCTGCCTTGCTGCAGCACCAGCTGCATCYCTGCCCCAGCACATCACTGGTGGATTTTCACCAAGACCATCCACCCACAAAAGCGCAAATCAAGAGCCCCAGCTGCTCTCCTGATGAGCTGTTTGCAGCAAGGTGATAGAAAAACTTTGCTCAGAGCAAGATAAAAATAACTCTTTCCAGAGGCCTGCAGCGCCAGCCCCAATCCATCAGGCTTGGCGTGGCCAGCCGGCCCTTCCCGCGTGAGGAGAGGATTTTTGGCTCTCTGCTCACATCCCCCGCTGGGCTCTGCTGAATAAATAACCAGGGTCAAAAGGAAATCTGAMAGGGAAGAGGGAAAGGAGCGAGGGCCACGTTATCAGTGCTGCAGAGAAGGGTGTGCTGCTCACAAGGGGCATGTGAGGAAGCGGGACACGAGCCCTGCCCCGAGCCAGGCACAACACCAGCAGGGCGAGGGGGGCTTCTTCAGCAAACTCCACACAGCACACGAAGGAGAGCTGCACCCCTCCAAGAGCCCAGGACCCCTCAACTTGCTCCCTGGGATGCTGCATACACCCCAGTGCTGCCCACCCAGGGCTCAGCCTGCTGCACGGCTCGCCCAGCCGTGCCCTTTCCTGAGTTACTGTGTCCAGTGCTGGCAGGGAAGCAATGAGGAACGATCCATCTGTGCTTCGGGTGAGCTGTAGGCCTGTTTCTAACTTTCTAACTGCAGGGGAGCTTCATGTGTGGGTTAGCAGTGAAAGAGGGACAGGACTTTGGGGAAAAGCCTGCCCTGTCCTGCAGCCAGTACCCCTTAATGGGACTCAAGAACCAGCAGAGCATGAAAGAGGCTGCTCTGTCACTGCCCTGTTCAGCACAGGGACTCAAGCCCTGAACTGTGGTTTCCAGCAGAGCCATAATCCCTCACAGAGACGCTTTCCCTGCCTCCTCTGTAACGTCACGTGTGCCTGAAGTCCCTGCTCCAGAAAGGCTTTTCCCATCTCCACCACCAGCAGCTGTGACAGCGTATTTCTCATACTCCCCACTCCTCATCAGCATTCCTGTCCACAGCCACCACCACACCTTTGGTATGACAGCTCCTCTGCGCTGCCAATCGCTGCTCCTCCACATCCCTGGGTGGGTGCGTGGGAGCTGCGGGAGCCCCGTGGGCACAGCAGGCTCCGGCAAACCCCTGTGAGCTGCTGTGGTACAGGAAAGGCTCCAAGTCTGTCCTGAGGGGCTTCCACAGGGAGCTCTCTCCCCYCACTGGCCTCTCTATGAGCACATAGCAGTGCTCTCAGCGATGGGAAATGGAAATGGAAGTGATATCCCTTCCCAYGGACACTGTCATCACCAGAGGCAGGTTCCCAGCCCTGTGACCAGCTCTAGCCAAGCCGGCAGTTCACCCAGCCCCCTTCCCGAGCACAGGCTCTGCTGTCACAGCAGGGATGCTCCATCCATACCTACAAAGAGAACGAGGCAGGGGCCCTCATTCAGCTGCACRGCGTTGGAGTCCGTCAGCTCCAGCACGGGCTTGGGGTGCCAGGGGAACTCGCGGCACTCGACGTCGTTCAGCACCTCCACCCGCCCCTGCCGCGTGATCACGTCTCCCTTGGAGTCCAGCACGATGAGAGTCGGGATGCCTGAGACGGAAAAAAACAGCAGGGGGATCAGCCAAAGCATGAACTGGCCAGCGACAGGGTGTGGGGAGAAAGGCCTTTCCTACGGCCTCCGGCTCTGGCAGGAGCCCAGCGAGAATGCTGCCTCTCCGCAGCTCAYCGTGTGGGGATCAGGCTCCCTGGATCCTGTTTCCGTTTCAATTCAGGAACCAGAGCAGGAAGCTGAGAGACAGCTCTGGCACTGCCTGGCTCTCCCTGCCCGGGTGCAGGCAGGGATTGCTGCTGTCTGGTGCCCACAGACGCAAATCCCACCGTGCCACCCAGGGACCCTCCTGCCAGRCTCCCTCTTGCACAGTGTTCCCTGTGCACCTCCATCCCAGTGCTGAGATGTAGCTGCCTCTGGAAAAGCCCAGTTCCCAGGAACACACGTAGCCGGAAGCAGGGTGTGTTCCTTCCCAGAAGGAAYGCCATGTATTTTAGCAGCCACAGACTCTTGCATGAACCCCCAAAGCCCTCCAGCACTCAGCACTAATGGCCCAGCCATTTCCACTGCACATCCCTCTGGAGACTAAAAAAGCTGTGCAGGAATGTCCAGAGTCTATGGGATCATGGCACTGGGCAGGATGTGGCTCGGGGGACATGCAGTGATGGTCTGGCCCTTGGGAAAAAGCAGCATTTTGCCCTGAGCTAAGGGGCTGAAAAGCCTTGTCATAAAGGGGAAGCTTTTTCCAGGAACACAGTTGCAGCAGAGACATAGCACAAGGTACCCACTTAAATGTCACTGGGTTGGCAGTGGGGCAGAGTGGACACCAGCTGGTGACCATCCCATCTGATAAGGYACCGGCTTTCCGGCCACAAAACAGCCATGGGTGGGTCAACAGGAGCGGCTCGTGTTGGTGACTTCATCTGGAAAGCACACCATAACTCTCTCATCAGGAAGACAAAGAAACATCCCACAAGGAAGGAAGAGGGGACAGTTTGGGATCAGGCCCCAAGGGACAAATGAAGTGATCGGTGTTAGTGCCAGGCTGCTCATCACTCGGGCTTCAACCTGCTCCCTATCCATCATCTCCTTCACCCCAAACCACACCCCGCAAGCTGAGGCAACTCCGACACTCCTGTCCTTCATCCCAAGGCTCATTTTAAWGCTCATTCCTCAGAAATACCCTGCAGAGCCATTCCCTGAGCAGGGAGCACGCAGCGTGTTTGTCCCTGCCAGGCTCCTGGCACTGCGCTCCCACGTTTGTCCAACAGTGGGTTACTCACAAGCCCTCTGAATTCGAGGCATTTCTCTAGGAAATACACGGCCATCTGTGTGTCCCAGCCTGCCTGCAGGTCCAGGCGAGCGGCCGCATTCCCGTCATTCCAGCCCGGCGCATTCCTGCCTGTGCGCTGGGGCTGGTGCTAAGCAGCAGTGCAGGAACCCGCCCAATGGCTGCGCTTGCAGATCCTAAGGGTACGCCAAGAAAACCATTTTGTATCACAAAAAGGCTTATTCATTACCTGCTGGTAATTCAACATAGCCCCAGGGCAGGGATGGGTTAAACAGACTGGAAGGAATTGGGAAATCTCACGCTGGCCCTGCCCTCCCAGGCACAAAGTGCTACTGACACCAGGAGAGGCACACGGTGCTCAGCATCACGCAGGATTGGGACCTCGATCCATTTACGATTCCCAACCCCACCCCAAACGCCTGCTTTTCCATCCATTATACATGAAGGACAGGCTAGAGACTCTCAGGTCATCAGTCAGCCTGAAAAACCAGCAGCACAAACCAGGCAGAGGTTTCAAAATAAGCTTTGCTGATCTGGGAAAATTGAGGGCCCAATTTAGACACAGATTGCTGTGATTCTGCAGCTATCAAGGATTTCATCCACTATTCAAAGCATTCCTTTAGACTTTGCCTGATTTGCATACGGAGATACCCCTCCCCCCAAAAAACCACCCAGACATTAAACCTCCAACTGCAAATACAAAGCTGAATCAGAAAACAATCTTTTTTAAGATAATTCACATCCCTGTCTTCTCAGGTAACCTTTGTGACTACTTTCCTAACAAACACACCCTCTTTTCAGGGGACACAGACCTGCAGGACCAAGGAAACCATCTTTAATCCTATTCACACCTGCTAACCCAAATAATTCCCCCTCCCCGTTCCCTTCCCCGCTCATCCCAGCCACTATTTGTTATTTTAGTGCCTTTTGGGGGATTTGGTAATTGCCTTAAGTCATAACACCAGAATTTACTTATCAAGAAGAATCAGCGATCAGACACTGCAATGAATATTRTATAAGCTCGGATGAGAATTAGCATAGACGGGCTTGGGTGGATTTTATGCACTAGAAAATGGATTTGGCTCCCACGAGGCCAGCATTTTATGAAAACACAGGGGCCAAATGGTTTGTTACTGAACCTGGCAAGACATTTACATATTTATGTATTAAACCCCACATCCTCATGGAAATCTCATCTGCATGAAGTCTGTTGGGTGTGCAATCACAATCTACGCAAAGCAAACCCCACACCAGCCAGAGGATGGGCAGTGCATTTTATTGCTGTTTTTTCACCTTTTCAGAAGAAAGCTCCAGGAAACTCCTGTAACAGTGATTTCCGGGCTGTGAGAGTGACCTGTGGGTGCCTGGGCTAAAGCACGAGGCTGGGGAAAACGAAAGTTTTGGAAAGCATTGCAATTCCCAAAGAGACACTGCGGGAACGCAAAACCTATCATGAGATGCACAACAAGGGGTGATTCCTATCAAAGCATGAAGTTTATCACTGCTCCCCATCCCAYTGGAAGGAGAGCTAAGGCCAGGGGATTTCACTGAAGGCAGGACTGGGRGCTGCCTGCACAAAAGGGAATTATTTCCAAGCAGCCACAACACAAGACCATGACTCTCTCAGAACAGCACTGCACCCAGAAGCAATTTACTCGAGGTGGTATGGTACAGCCCCTGACTGCACATGAGTTATGAATAGAGGCATTCAAGTAAACCCAAATAAAGGCCAATAACTCAACCTACATTTTATACTGAGTTTTTGAATGCTGTAGAGGCCAACACAGGACTAAAACAACAAGAGATTTGACTCTCTTGCTGCTTTCCACCACTCGGGAACTTAAAGCAGACAGGGAAGACAAGCTCTTCTGTTGTTTCAGTATCCAGCCTTCAAAAAACAGTGGAAAACCTCCCCACGTTGTGCTCACAACCCAAGCACCAGGATGGTAACCTGGACACTCTCACTGCTAATAGGTGCAGCTCCAAAGAGAGCTTTGCATACGTGTGGCAGCATCATAACCATGAATCTGAGGGAAGGCAGATGAGGTTACTGGGGTCTGATTTTTCATTTAGGTGGAATAACCACCCGTGGTGATGAGCAGAGCCTATGACTCCCAGCTCTGCCTGCAGGAAGCTTTTGTTCCAGCTGGTGTGAAAAGTCTGACTGCAAACAGACTTGGGAGTTGAGACTGCATGGAGCTGAGATTCAGGGATAACACAGGAGCTGGGCAGAGGAAGGAACTGGGGTGCAGGAGAACTGCCAATATTTACGTTTGCAGGTCGGCACACAACAAAGAGAGATACCTTTAAGAAGCCAGCGGCTGGAGTTGGAGGAAAAGCTGTTGTCACTGTTTCCCTGGCTACAGCATGCCTGGTGCTCAAGTATCCATGTCTGGACACCTTATTTACAGAAAGTCCCAGTGAAACTGGCAGCAATCCTGCAGCGCTCGGCCGAAACCAGCACTGGAGAGGTTTGTGAGCGGGCCGGGGAAAAGACGGATGAATTTGGAAAGCTCTTGCCTCATGGGAAGGTCATTAAGCAGCAAACTGATGGCTATTTAAAGCAGGCAAATGGTTATTCTTGGGCTAAGGTCAGGGAACAGAGCTGAGTGGCAGCACCTGAGCTCAYGCCAGAAGGGGTGTTCGGAGAGGACCCCAAGGAGGGATAATTTCTCCTGTCACTCTTCCCAAGCCCTCGGCCACCTTTGGCAACACTCCCCCTGCCCTGCAGACCACATTAACACTCTGCCAGCCTGCACCCACAATAGCTGAGTCAGGGGAGGTTTAGTCTGGATATCAGGAAAAAGTTTTTCACCCAGAGGGTGGTTTAGCACCAAAAGAGGCTCCCCAGGAAAGTGTTCATAGCACCAAGCCTGTCTGAGTTCAAGAAGTGTTGGGACAACGCTCTCAGGCACATGGTGGGATTGTTGGGGTGTCCTACATAGGGCCAGGAGTTGGATCTACGACGCTGATGGGTCCCTTCCAACTCAGCATATTCTATGATTCTATGACATCACACAGAAACAGACAAGGAACAGCCACATTGCAGCAAGACCCTTTAACCACAGGGAGAAATTATTTGTACACGCATGAGATCTCACTAGCCAGTCACCTTGCACACCTCTGTGCTGCAGTTTGTCCCCTGCAGGAACAAGGTGCCAGTCCCCAGGAAGGCTGCTGTGAGCTTTTATCATCTTTGTGACTCTTTGAAGCAACCCAGACATACAGAGTCTCTCCCTGCCCCTACGAGCAGCCAGGGCTGCTGGAATTCTGGCACTGGCATGTACAGTAAAAGCAAAGCCATGGTTTACATCAAACACTCTCTCTTTTGTAGTTCATGTCACTAACATAAACCAGATGCCATCTCCCTCAGCCCCTGCACAGAACGATGGCCTGCCTTTGCATTACATAAACCAGCAAGAAAATGAAATTTAAACCTTCAAGAAAAAGCAAAAATAAATAAATCAGTAATTAGACAAAAAACATTCAAGCCAAAAACAGCTTCCAAGTTTCCAGGAAGAATTAGGTTGTTTATGGAAGTCCTGTTTCAACTAACAGCCTGCCTGGCAGGTGGTAGGAATGTGAGTTTGTGGAGAGCAGAAACACGAAGCAGCTCTGCCTGGGGCGCTGTGCTTTGCTTTGCTGTTTTCTTGGTTTAGTTAAACAAGAGGAGACATTACAAATACTCAAGAAAAGGGGGGGGAAGGAGATCTGTGCCTCAGCRTGGCCTTTCCTACCTTGGATGCCGTAGAGTCGGTTCAGGCGTGACCGTCTGGCCTCGTCGGCGTAGGGCACAGCCACCCAGGGCATCTCACTGAAGTACTGCTTGAAGGAGTCCTCTGACCTGGGCAAGGGGAACAGGGCATGACATGCAGAGGACAGCCCCTCCAATTGCCAGGTTCTTCCCTCATTAAAAACCTGGCCTGCCAAGCTCTTTATCCCTCCCACCAAAACCCACCGGGAAGTGCTGCTGGGAGAGAGTCAGACCAAATTTAAAGCCCCCAGTCCTGCAAGAGGTCCACGGTTTTTCCCCAATAAAATATTTCAAACTCCCTGGAGCTTCTGAATGCCGAGCCATGGTGACAGCAGCAGCTCAAGCATCCTTCAGATCTCAGAGCCACAAGCCACAAAGTGAAACCCAGAGGACAGAGCCTGCTCTGCACTTCACCACCAGGCAGAGGGAAAGGACTCAGGCAGCTTTTCTGATGCCAGAGACAACGTGCTCTGCCCTAAATCAAATTTCCTCCTCATATCAAGACAGCAATGCTCACCAGCTTGAGGGCAGCCAGCTCTGCCTGCACAGGGTGTGAGTGCTGCCTCACCTGTCTGCACTGACGAAGAGGATCTCAAACTTCTGGCCTGACTCCTTGATTTTCCGGTAGGACTCCACCAGGACCCTTGTGAGGCTTCGGCAGGGCGGGCACTGCAAAACACAAGCGTAAGGACACTGTCTGCTCCACACCCAGCAGGGCCAGGTGACCCAGTGACCATGAACTGGTGTGACCTCATCTTTGCYGCAGTGCCTGAACGCGGCTGGGGCTTACGGTCTGTGAGTTACCAACAAAACCTCTTCCACTTTTAAAATCTGACTACTCTCCCCCTTCTGCAATGCTGAATGATCAGAGTATCTTAAACCCTTCAACACCAACCAGCCCAGGGTCTTTACCCTCCCTGGGCCCACTCCAGCTGCTCTGCACAGCACCTCCTACTCACCCAGTGCGCAGAGAAATAGACCCCGACGTGAGAGCCCTCCAAGGCACTGCTGTCCAGTGTCTGCCCGTTGTTCCTTAGCAGAGGCCCAGCAACAACTTCACTGAAGGGTTTTGGCCCCCAGGGGAACTCCAGACCTGGGATAGGGGTGGAAAGAAGACACAAGACAGTAACATGCACGTGCAGCTTTTACAGTCTCAGAAAGTTCCACTAGAAAAACCATCCCACTTTCTGCAACCATACAGGGGATCCTGTCTGAGGAACCCCACCGGGGTTTATTCCCATCCAAGCGGGATGCAGAGCACCTCAGCAGTCAGGCACCACCACATCCCTGCCCTGAGGGGAGGAAGCCAAGCTCTGCTCTCAGCCAGGGTCACTTCTTTCTCTCAGGCAGGCTGCACCCAATCCCAAGTCACAGCACCTTCAGCTTGACAAAGCCTGCTCTGGTTTTGTGCCTGATGAGGCATCTTCTCCTTATCAACAGCATTTATTTTAACAAGAGAGGGCAAGGTGGTACATGCTCAGGAATGCAGACAGACTATGTCCCTTATACTGATACTAACCATGTATTTTTACACATATCTATACATGTCTTTATTTATAAACCTTAGCTATATATATGTAAAAGATGGTGTGTTTATATATATACACATATATCTATCTCTATATATATCTTACACTAACCCTCTGCACCCCAAAGCAAGCTGTGTGTGTACACACAAACACTCTGAATCATCTGCTGCCAGCTCCCAGAGCAATCAATCCATGTGCTCAGCCAGAGAGGAGGAAACATCACAGATGGCTCAGGCCACAACATGTTCCTGCTCTACAGCTCCTGCCACTGAATTAAAGACTCTGTCACCGTGCTCAGTATTTACTGCACCAAGAAACAATGAGCCAGTAATAAAAAAAATGGATGGATAACTCCAGCAGATGACTGATGGGTCTGCAGGGGCTGTGAGTAAGGGCACACATTTGGCTCATCTGGGTTTTTCCAGATTGGAAGAAGAAAGATTTAACATCAACTCCCAGCACAGCAAATCTCAGCAAGGGAGAATGGTAGCATTTTTCTGTTTAATTTGTAAATAATGGGAAATTCATTAACCCAGCAGAGTGTGATGTCAGTGATAAAAGTCCCACTTGGTATTCTGGAAGGATTCTGCTCCCAAGGTATGGGCCCTCATTCTGTCTGTCCATGTGCCCCCAAGAGGGAAAACTCCAAACTTAATGTTTCAGTTAGCCTAACTTTTTCCTCATTAGCTCTCCAGACAAAAATCCTGGAGGGAAACTCTTTGTTCTTTTCAGTAAGCAAAACCAAAACACAAGATCTGGCAGGAAAGATGCAGAAAATTTTACGCCGAAAATAGCACAGTGCTTTGAATAGTTAAGTATGACAATAGTTCTTTGTTCCCTCCCCCTCAGGCCATTCAGAATGAATTGAAATGAAAAGGCAGCTGTGTGTCCATGTTTCTGTGGCACAGGGGACTCCAGGTCTTACCTTCCGGGTCATCTCGGATGACCAGGAGGCCATTCCTGCAAACCACCTTCCCAGTGGAGGCATCGATAAATATTAGGGAAGGAATGTTGGAGACTCTGTACTTGTTCCACAGCTTCAGCTGTAAAAGAGATTGGAGGGGAGATAAGGAAGGTAAGCTTGGCAGCGTGAAGAGGAAGATTTTGGAGCATGAGCATCTTTCAGAGCAGAGGTCAGAGGCGAGCAAAGACAYAGAGCTGGTGCTTCAGGGATGAGTGTGAGGGAATGTGAGGAAGAACTGCTGGGCCAGCACCCACAAAGACCCCTCACCATCACCACCATCCCCTTGGGAGCTCAGGTGAGACCCCTGTGTGTCTCACACCTGCTGTGGCCTTGCCTGTGAGCACAGGTAAAACTTGTCCTTCTCCTGCATTTACCTCTTTGCAAGTAAAATGGGGATAATACTTGCCATGCTTTGAGCTCTTTGTTTAGAAGACATGGTAAGCACAAATACTTTTAATGCCACTGCTCTGAAGCAATTTGTAATGCTTCCTTGGCTGTTTCCTCCCCTCCCACTTCCATGTTCATTAAACAAACCAGCAACCCCTGCCAAGACACAGCCAGGCTGAGCACAAGGCCAACACACAAAAAAATTACTCTGCTGCAACTGGGGCTTCCCGGGTTTGTTCCCAGGAGCTGATTAAGGGCTTTGACATCAGCCTGGGGGCCCAGCTCATCCATCCTGCACTGCCAGCTTTGCAGGCTGATGGCCACGTTTTGGGCATCCCAGTCTGGATGGTCCTGTCTGCTGGTCCTTACCCTTCACAGCGAGCTCAGCTCTGCACAGCATCGGTGACAGAGCGCTCTGGGTGTCACACACCCCCGGGCTGACATTCCTCAGCATATGCTCCTGGCACAGGATAATTGGGAGCTTAACTCAAGCACAGAAGCTGGTTGGGATGAGGAGGAACAGGACGACGACAGCTGCTGGCACAGCCCAGCCTGCAGGTGTGGGCTGGCAGGGCTGCTCTCCTCGARCTGCTGCCGTCACCTCCTTTCCTTACATTTCTCCAAGCATTTCAACCCAAACAGCCCAGTGGTGAATTATCAAACTCTCAAACAAAAGCCAAACCATAACCAAGAGCCAAAGGGGGAGGAAGCTAATCTCCATCTTCCCCTAATATCAAGCTCTGCTCTGCAAAGCCCCTCGGGCTCTGTGTGTTTACAACTTGCTCCAGTTTGGAGAATAAAACTCAGGCACGGGAGAAGCACGGAAGGGGCCCACCAGTGTCAGCCAGCACGAGAGCCAGAGAAACCATCACACCATGTGCTGCTGCTGCTTCCATCAGTATCTAACACAGAAACTGCACCCACATTTTTCCAGAGGAAGAACTCTGCAGATTGCTGTCCCTGATTTGCAAAGASAGGCAATCCCATTTCCCGAGATGGGAATGATCTGGGCACCTAGAGAGAGGCGAGGTTTTGTGTCCTACCCACCAGCCTCTCATTTCCAATAGACATATTAATGGATTCACAAACCAAATGGCCTTGAGCATGAAAAGAATAAAGAAATTGTACTCAGTGCAAACCAGCCCCCTCACAAAGGTGGTGTGCAAATCACACAAGGTAAAATCCACTTCTGTGAAGTTTAAAGGGTGGAGAAAGCTCTTTATAAGGATCACAGGCATTTAACAGGGTGCTGCAAACAATAAGGAAATTACAACTAGCAATCGGATCGTTCTCTTTGAATAGTTGCTTACATTACACTTCATTTTGCCAAGTCCTTTGTATACAGAAGCAGCTCCCCTGGGGCATCACGGCGGGTCCTGGCAGTTTTGCTTGGCTGGGGAAGCAGCAGGGGCTGCACTTTGGAGCCAAGAGGCTGCATCGATTCACTGTGCTCAGAGGGATGGGGCTGGAACACCCCAGRTAAGGGGATAASACCAAACCAAACCTGCTCAAAGCACTGGAGCAAGTGGGGCATGGCTGGCTCCGGGCAGTCTACGGGGTCCAGCAGATGTGGCAACTCTTGCCAACAGCTGGTCCTGAGACTTCTCAGGATGTGTAAACCACCAGGCCCCACTGGACCCAAACTGCAGGCACTGGTCTTGGCTTCCCAGACCCCCACGGCACGGGTAATCTGCAATCCAGACACTCTGTCCCCATGAAATGAGGAGTTGCCACATGGAGGGTCCACAGGAGAATGCCTCAAGCAAGCACAAAACCAGAGGTGTGTCAAAAGGGTCAAAAAGCATCAGAAGAGGTCAACATGACACCTGCTGCTGCTGGGGGAGCACGTCCATCAGCGGGCTCTGAGACTTGAACCCAAGGAACATCATGTCACGCTCAGTCACGCCTTGGGTGAATGAGAAAAAGCAATTCAAACAGAAAGGTTTTACCTTGCACCTGGGCAAAAGCTCCCAGACACAACCCACAAGCCCAGGTAACACCAAACCGAGTTTCAGAGCTTCATTCAGGCTGAGCAGCACTTCCTACCTGCACTAGATTTGCTGCCTGGGTTATCACTGAAGCCCATCACATGACACCAACAAACAAACTCAACAACCATATAAAGCAACTGGAACTGGGTTGCCATTTTAAGCCTATCATAAAAGCCTTGAATTAGAAATTAGTGGTCTCGATGCACTAACAGTATTAATTCCATGCAGGAATGTGCTGCTTAAAGTGGGAGCAGTTTGGTTTGACGACTCCCCTGCGCGCCAGGAAAGCTGATGGGGAAYGAGAAACGCACGCGCTGCAGGAGGAGTGCCAGGATCCACCACAATTCCCACCACCCCGGCCCTCATCAGCCAGATTCCAGCCTTTCCAGAGCCTTTCAGACACTTGGGAAGGAAGCCTGATGGCTCCTTTTACTGCAGGTCTGACCTGAAAGAGCAGAACCTCCACGGGAAATGGGCTGCTTCATTTCAGCCAGGCTAAAACACAGCTCCCTATGGGATTCCCACGCTGTGCCACTATTTTGCACCTAAACTACAGCTTCCAGCAAGGACATCTGATCTCCACCTAAAGCCACACGGATGACCCGACTTGTCTTGTGGCAAACTATTGTACTGGTTAGCTTTTCTCAGGGTAAAACGCCCGRGATTTGCACATCTGAAGGTTCTGGAAAGGGAACAAGCTCCTCCTTGGTCCTGCTCAGCTTACACCCACCAGTTGTGGTCCATGCAGAAAGGGAAATCCAGGAGAAAAAAGGCATCTCTGGTATGGGTACCTGCACAACCATGCACCCCACAAAGGATCCTGTGCCGGGCTGGGCGTGGGACGTGGAAAGCAAATTACAACTTGCTGCGAGACCGCAGGCTGATGGGATGATAGCTCAGGCAGCAGGGCAGAGTGCTGCCTCAGCAACTTTGAAAGGCTGTTTTTCCTGCCGTGAAGAGGATGACATAGAAATAACATACTCCACACTCTAAGGATTTGATCATCCATTTAAAGAGGGGATCTCTGCTCCGCTTCCCAACAGCTGTTGCAAATCTGTGGGATCAAGCCAAAGCTAACACAGATGTGGAAATAATCTACGGACTATTCAGCCTGAAAGCAGCTGATCCTCTCACAGCGCCCTTCGCTCCCGGTTCAGGCTGCAGGCCTGCTCCAGTCACTGCTCACCCCAGGACACCCACTGGAGAAGGAGTGGGGAAATACAGCTCCTCACAAGGCTCTGTGTAGGCTGAGCAGCTTTACAGAAACCTCCCTGGCTCCTGTGCAGGTGGTTTAGTGCAGCCGTCCAGTGGAAAAACCAGAGTCACCAGATTCCTCTGGTAACTGTATCCCTACACAAAAGCATCACCACRCTGTCCTGGAAACCACAGACTCTGGGCTCCCTCCATGACTCCATCCACGACCAGCTGTGAGAGGCTTTCCAAGATCACTCACGATCTGAGGGCTGAGGCCATCCCCAGACGTCGGGGCTGGGCAGCAGCGCTCGGTGTCGGCCGCAAGGCTGCTCTTCCCACCGCCACCGCTTCCATTATCCCCTCATCCTGGTGACTGGGAATGCCTGGCTGAGAGGCACCCTGGGGAGAAGTTTGCAGACAGCCGCAGTAATTTTTCCAGATAAAGGTGTCAGACGAGAGGTCTCCCCAGCAGCCCACGGCTGTTTCTGCGCAGGGCTGGCACCCGGCCGGGGCGGATGAAATCCCCTCCTGCTCCGCACATTCTGCTGGGGAAGGGATCCCCCACTTCCAACAGCTGCCGGGCGCTATTTTTGGTTGTGCTGATTGATTTATCAGTCCTGGTCGCGTTCGCTCGCTAACATAAATCCCGAGCTGCAGCGGTGAATGCTGGCAGAGATAAAGCACAACTGCCTGCAGTGCACTGAGCCCTGGCTGCTGGGAAAGCGGTCCCCCCGCCCTCCTCGGGGGCTGCATTTCTCTGCTCTTGTGTGAAACTGGACCACAAAAGCTCTCAGGCTTCCATCTTCCACAGGATACGCAGCTGACTCTGCCTGGAGATGTGGAGGGCAGACATTGCCTCTGCTACCTTGCAACCCACTCTTCCACCCTGACCAACGACAGACAAAGCCAGTTTAAAAACTCAAAGGCAGCAATAAAATGAACATGTTCCTGCTGGGGATGGCTACTGCTTTCTGCTAAATCAAATGTAAAGCCACTTTTCTAAAAATCAGCTCTTGGAGGCAACACCCCCAGGGTATGGAGAAATCTTCCAGTGAGGCGTTGGGAAGATCCTGCTTTCCAACAGCCCTAGAGTGACCATGTGAGAACACAGAGGGATTTCCATTTCAGCACGCGCTCAGTTCTTGCTGGTCTCTTGCCCAAGAGCCATGGGCTGAAACATGAAGTCTGTCTGAGGGACACATGAGCAGCACTGAGGTGGAAAATGCCCTTGGTCCAGGGCAGCAGGGACCGGCACAGCCTCCAGCTCTGCCACACAGAGCAGCTCTGGGCTGATGAGATATCCATGGCCATTCCCAGTGCTCCGGCGCTGCGGGAACCCCTCTGTCCTCACTCACTGACAGTGTTAAACTGCAGCTTTTACATCGTGCCTTAAAGGGTTTACAAGCACCAGGGGCCACCCAGGCTCTGCAGACAACAGGCTGCTCCCTCTCCCTGTCGATTTAAATCTAGTTCACGCCTGTCCCTACGATTCAAGCTCAGCTTGGGCAAAGGCTCCTCTTCCAGCCCTCCCTCATCGCTCCTCTCCCTTAATGCAGAAGGGAACCCCCTCAGCAGAGGGGAACACAGTGCAGGAAGGACGTGCAGCCAAATAGTGGGGGGAGACCAGATGGTGCACGCCAAGGTCTGACCCCGTGACACGGAGGAGATCGAGCGAGGCTTGGAGTAAATTAATGTCCATTGTGCTGCTGTTTCTCTCTGAAAGCAAATCAAAATCTAATTACAAAATACAATGGTGAGAGAGATGTCTGCTCCGGGAACGTTAATGAGCTGAGGAGGGAGGATTTGGAATTCTAATAAACAAGATTGATGTGAACAGCTGAGGCGGACAGCGCAGGGCACCGGGGCTGCTGGTCCATACGGACCCCATCGCTCCCCTCTGTGTGCACGCTGCCAGCAATGGCTGAAAGCCCAGTTAACACCAACCTTAGCACCAGTTTCCCCTGGCACTCAGCCCTGCAGCACCTGCTGGGGACATTCCAGCAATATGACTTGGTGCAGGCAAAAAAAAATCAAAAAATCAACCCAGAAGTTCTGCTTGTCACTTCCCATCCTCTCCTTGCTGCAGCTCCACAGCGGGAGACCGGCACAGCGGAGTCCAGCTTGGGGCTGCCCACATCGCCCCACAGCTGCTGGGGGGACAGGACAGACCCTGGGCTTTTGTTCTTCCCATCCACGGAACGCAGCAGCAGAAGGTTTGGAGGCGAAGCGGAAGGAAATCCTCTCCACGGGTTTTCTGGCAGACTGAGGGCTGTTCTTTGTTCCCCTGAGGAGCTCCACAGCCAAAGGCCCGGGATGAGGGACCCGGGCCAGCCCAACCTCACATCCTGGCGTTTCCTCCCATCTTCCTCCTCTCACCACCCTGGTTGCCCAGCGCTGGAATTGCTCTTTGCAATTTCCCAGGCTGTGCCATCCAAGGGACTGCGGGCTGAGTGTTTTATCTGAGGGCAAGGCAGCATATGGCTGGCTCCGAGCACAAGCTGCCTCCTCTCCCCCTGACACACAYGCAGGCTGACAGGCTGGATCCTCCGCAGCCCACATCTGATAGGAAAACATTTAATTTGAGCAGAGCTGAAGAGCAGTTAACATGATCTATGGAGAGCAAAGCCCCAGGGCCCGCGGCAGACACGGGAGCTGCCCTGGCTGTTTCACATGTGCAGGTTTCCAAGGGGTGCTGGGATGGCGGCTTGATTTGATCCCAGGATCAGGAGGAAGCAGCTTTTGACTAAACATACAGATAACAACACAGGCAGGAAATCAAGCAGGCAGGATGCCACCAGACAGGCTGGTCTATCAACACAATGGGGTTGTCTTTTATAAACACCTTTTTTCTTTTGAGTGTTTCTTAAATTGTATTCAATAGCCCAAAGATAATGCAGAATTTAAGGATGCAGCACTGTACCCAAGACTAGGAAATACACCTCCATGTATTTCCAACAAAAGGTTTTTTCCCTCCATGTGCACACCTTGCTTTACCTCTTAAAAGGAGACTTGCACATAAGAAAGATATTTCATAAACATTTTTCTTTCTGTAAACACACAAAAAGCAGTGAGGGCAGTAGGAGTTAAAGCATATGTGGGAAAAATTTAAGACACATGTAGAAGTGTATCATCCATGGCCCCTATAAATTATGTCCCCAAATGACTAACACTGAGCAAGAAATAGCTGTGTAAACACAAAAGTAACAAGGAAAAATAATAATTTTTCTCTCTCTCTATGGGGAAGCGATATTTTTCCATCTGTTTATAGGAAAGGCAAGGGGTGGGGTGGGAGTCTGGGATGCTGAATCGATGTTCAGGGCCTCTCTTGGTCCCATGTCTCATCTGTCACTGGAAGTGGGACAGCTGCCAGAACATGGGTTTCCTACCCACTGCCTCTGCCTTTGCTGCTACTGTTCACTTGAGTGCTGGCAGTAATCTCAAGGTCAAACACCTTGCAATCCCGGATCATTTAGAAACAAACACTTCTGAAAAGCCTTGAGTTTAGACAGAGTTCCCACCAAACACAAAAGCCTTTTAAATCAGCAGGGAAATCAGGATTTGTTTTTTTGTTTTGTTTTGTTTAATGCACACAATGAGGTATTAGTGGGGTTTCTGTTTTGTTTTCAGTGGTTAATCCGAGAGGGAACCTTACACAATCAGACCAACAAAATCCTGGAAAACAATGGAGTATTTGTTAGCACTGTAACACACCCCAGGGAGTGAGGGCTCCAGGATGCCACAGCCAGGAGCCTCCTGAGCAGTGACAAGCCAGCACCAGGACATCCCCCAGACCAGCTACACAAAAGATTCCTGTAACACTATCAAGACATCTCAGATACCCTCTTGTGCCCACTGCTGCTGAGGTACCCACTGGGTGATTGGGAAACCTGCTTTTACACAGCACCTTTTGAAATGCAATAGCTCATCCGTCACATCGCTGCTGATGCTCCCTCACAAAAACCTCCACTCGACGCAGCTCTCGCATCACTGCAAACACTCAGACTGTTTAAAAGCAGCCACTTTCCTCCAGATGATCTCGGGAGACRGTGCACTGGCTGGTCTGGCCCTCCCTACAGCTGCATCCATCTCGGCGTCTCTGAGCCGACAGCGCCGAATCTCATCTGGCAGCACTCCTGGTTCACAACCCAAGGAGGATTTTCCTGCAAAGGTTACGCAGCTGCAGAGCTACAAAGGCCACAACCACAGCCCCGGCTGCGGGGGCAGCTCTGGGCTTTGCATGCAACAGGCTCTGCTCGCAGCTCGGGAGGGCGGCACAGCTCGAGGGATTCACTCCGTAACCACACATCAAAATATGCCAGGAACTAACCAGAGCCAGGTGCTCTCAAGCTCCAGCTGGAAGGAGCAATCCCTGCCAGTGACAGCTCCGAGTTATCCCAGTCCTTCTCAGCTCTTGGGGTGGAAGGGATCCCACAGCCTGTGCCGACCCGGAGCAGCTACAGTGTTCGTGGGGACTTCGCCTTCGGAGCCCCAAGTCCATCCTGCACAAACATCCCACCACCAAAACTGCTCTGGGCTGAACCACTGATGCCCATGTGTTTTCAGGGCCTCTGTACCCTCCTATCACACTTCACCAGCACAGCTGAGCCCCAGAGCCAGCACTGGGTGCCCTGCAGGGAAGACCATTCGAGTGATGTGCGACACAGGCAGGACAGATGTAACACAGGCTGCTGGAAAAGGCTCTCCTGCTGAGCACTTCTCCTCTTCCTCCTGCTCCCCAAATTGACACTCAGCTCCTCGGCAGGAAGGCCACAAGGGCTGGAAACATAAACCCACCTGAGCCAGTGATCTCTAAATGGGAAAACGCCACTGGGAGTCCCGCATTTGCAATTAATCTCCTGCACACATTAAAACCAGAGCAGAACAAAGCTGCCCACAGCTCAGACGCACCAACACCTCAACTGCAGCGCAAACCAGCAGGTGGGAAGTGGGAGAAGCCGTTTCCTCACCCAACTACTCCTTTGCAGAGCAATTTTCCCACCACAGAGTGCTCCAGGAAAGCTGGGGCACAGGGAAAGGAGGGACAGGAAAAGGAGCAGAGTCATGGTATGGGCTGGGCACAGAGGAAGGGGAGGGACAGCCAGTATCGGGCTGGCAGACAGGGCTGAGGGGTTTATGACACACACACATGGTGGGCCAGGTGCAGGGCAAGYGAGGGAACCTGATCCATCCACGAAACCCAGCACCGAGCCACAAGAGGCCCCCAGCTCCAGAGCCCTCGACCGGGGAGGAATGGGACAGCAGGCTGGAACTCCCCSTTCGTCATTTTAAGGCATCGGGCAACAGCCGAACCAATTAAAAAGATGAACGGGGACAGTGAAAAATCAGTAGCAAGGTCAAAAGCTCCACTGATGAAAGTCAGAAAATATAGAGTKTCCCAAAGGGGCGAGAGCCTGTGGGTCAGCACACAGATGGAATACAGCACTGGGAAGGCAGGACACAGAGAGCCTCGGGCACCGTGTCCTTCCTGCCACCCCGAGCATGGCACAGACAGTCGTGGAGAAACGAGGAGCTGCTGCCAGGAACTGACGAAACGTGAATCCCAGGGGGGTGTTCAAAATGTCAGATAAGATGCAGTGTATTAATTCCCTCTGCTGACAGCCAGCCCCAGCTGGAGGGGGAGGCTCCGAGACCACAGGATTCAGCGAGACAAGGATACCCAGCACCAGCTCTGCCACTGAGGCTCCGAGTCAAGAGGAAACAGGAGGTGACACAGAGGGCTGGGTGGCAGGAGGGCTACCTCATCTTTTTGGTGAGAATAAGGGAGATTCTGTGCAAAAGGAAAAGCAAATCGTGTGTTCTTTTATAACATGCCGAAACCTTCTGTGTGCTGGCGGCGACCTTCCTCAGATGGGGCTGTATTTCAGCTGTTACTACATTCAGTTTGTAAAATGCTCTGGGATGATAAAAATCACTCCAGAAGCAGTTACTAAAACTGTTTCCAGGAAATTGATCCAAGGAGATGGAGAAAGCCTGGTGTTTTTACAAGAGCTTCAACGAGAGAAAGACCAAAGTTAAGGAGGAAGTTTTCCTTCCTTGTCTTTTCAGCAATAAAAAGGAGCTGCACTGGGGTTTATTTGATTCTGCAAACACCACTATGAGTTGTTTCCTCAGAGAGCAGCCTGACTTGAGTTGGACAGAAACACCCCTCAAGTCACCTAGAGCTGGAGGCTTTCTGCCTTAGTCAAGCTCTGGATTTGTCGGCTTGCATACTTTTTTTATCCTGTTGCTTTCCATGATTACTGAACTGTCCAGAAGATGATCCCAGGCTAACTAAATCCATGCTGCAGGAACAAGAGATTTTATCCAGGAAAAGCACCGTGGGAGCACAGTCTATCTTCCCATCCCCATTCCAGCCTCAATGCTAGGAAGCAACGTGTTTGGAGTTGGACGAGCCACAGGAAATGCAAGCAAATCATCCACTTGTGTCCAAGTGACTTTTTCCAAGGATCTGCCGTGAAGTTTCAGGCTCAGTCACCCCTTCCCCACCCCTGGGTCAGAACTGATTGAATGCAGCCACCGAGCCAAACTCCAACACACTCATCTCATCTGGCAGCCCTGCGGTTCCGCTGCGAGCTCCAAGCTTTTCCCCTCCTCTCCCTCTCCCTCCTCTTGTTCAATTATCTTGCTTCATCTTTATTCCGTTTCCAGGAACACTTAGCAACAGGCTCTTGCAATCAGCCACCGGCAGGCAGGATCTGAGGAGGAGACTGCAGTTGCGATGACCTTTTGCTACACTCATGCAAATTTTAAAGAAAGTATGTGAACAATTTGCCTTTTAAGTATCCTCTGCTTACATTCACCGGGAGTTAATTCTCCTCTCCTCAGAGGCATCAGAAACATCAGATTTTCTGATTTTACACTAATGAGAACAAAACCTGCGGCTTAATTYCAGCTTACTTTGTGGGATTTTTTCTGTATCTCAGGCTGGGGGCAGAACCTGAATGGGCAAAAATTAACATGTGGCAACTACCCTGGCCACGATCTCAGCTCTGCTCGGACACCACACGCTCCTGCCAGCAAAAGCCGAGCGTGGAGTTCAGGGTCCATCCCTGCAGCCAGCCAAACTTGTCCTGAGACGGACAAGATGCTGTTGCTCCTCTTGGTGAGCAGCTCTCACTGCTCACCACTGGAGACTTTCATCCCAGGACAGCCCGAGGGGATGCCAGGAGCCAAACACTGCCTTAGCCTCCCAAGGAACACACAGCATTTGTGATCTCGGTAATTAAAGCTCATCAGCCAAGACAGCAGATAAGGGCTGGGACAGTGGTTAAGGACTCTTATTCCCAGGGGACTCCTGGAGCGCTCCTGCCAAATCCAGGGACTTCGGCAAGTGACATCCTCCGAAACAACACAGCGACCACCACCAGGCTCTGGGAGGGCAACAGTGATGCTGGGTAGATGGAAATGGGTAAATAACAAGCCTGGGTTTGGAAAACCACAGCAACAAACTCACAGCAGCCGTTTTGCAGCCACCCCAACGGGTGCTGGCAGAGGAGATCAGGCAGCAGCATTGCATTTTCATCAGATTTAAATCAAATCCCCAAAGCTTTCCAGCACATTTCCTGTCACTCAATAATTTTCCCACATACAGAAACAAGTTTGGAGATACCTCAAAGTGCACACCAGGACAGCCAATGCAGCTTGCAGGGCACAGGGGCATTTAAGTACTTTCTCCTTGAAACAAATGCTCCGTGTTTGGAATAAAAAATCCTGTATTTCTTGCAGTGGCTGGAAGCTGAAGGGAGGGAATGGGTGAATATCCAGGTACCAARGCAGGTAGCTCACTTCCTTTTGCTTTCTGCATGGTGCTCACAAACAGGGGAAAAAATTGCAGGGCCCTTCTCTGGGAAACAAACAAGCCAAAAAMCCCTCACAGATCTTTGATACTTCAGATGATCTTAAAAAGTATAATCTACTTTTTTTTTTTCCCCCTTTAAAACATGAAAAGTCTAAATAAGCACGTCATTGATCCGATTGCTGAGAACAGCATCTGGAACATCAATCTCTGCCTGAGACTGCAGAAGCTGCAGGAGAGCTCAAAGCAGCCAAGGCTGCCCTTGAACCAGATGCCGCTCGCTCTTACAGAAACGCCTGTGGATCTGTGTGAAAATGATTAAACAAAATTGCTCCCTCTTTTTTCAACTTTAGAACTCAAATCTGTTTTCTCTTAGAGGGCAGATGCTCATTACATATCCCACAGCACATCAAAGGGCAGGAAAAGGAGGAAGGCAGCCACCCTGCCATGCACCAGTGCCCYGTGTTCTGCCCCAGCAGCACCCACCACCTCCCTCCCCAAAAAACCTTGGCTTGGGGTACAGAGCACAGAGAGTAAAAACACCTCTTCAAGCTTCAGTGCCCCCTTAGTGACAGCATGAAATGCCAACCAGGGGCTGTTCCAGCAGCAGCAAACAGCAGGGATGTGTTTTGTAGGGAATTCTCTTGGGGCTTCAAAAACTCCAGCTACTGCAGCACCCTGGGGATCTCCAGARTTGAGTATTTCTCCAACATTTCTTCCCCATCACTGCTTGAGCATTCAGAGCATAACACAGGGGACCATCAATCCAGTCCCAGACCAGCAAATCACCATCCAGATCCAACCAGCATCTTCTTCAGATGCTCATTAACAAAATTAGAACATCAAGAGAGCAGTGCAGAGCGTGCCAGGCCCTCCCAATCACCCACGAGAAGCTGATGCTGACCAGAGAGGGARGAGAGGGAGGATTTGCCAAGGGAGGGCTGCTCCAGGGCAGGGACAGGAACCCAGCACAGCACCTTCACATCTCCCATGTAAAGAGAGCCCTAATTATGCCGTGCCCAGGTGCCAAACAGCAACACCTTCCACCCTAAATCAAACAGGGCTTTTTCCTCATGAACAGGACAAAATATTGGGGCTCCAACACACCCATTTCCCCTATCCAAGGGGGTCACATTTTCAACCCCACGGGCAATTTTGGTGGGGTTGAATCCACTTACAAAAACAGAATTGATGAGGCACTCAAAGTGTGATGATGCTGCAGTACAGTCCCCACCACAATCACAGTGCCTTTGCTCCTACAGATRATACACCTCTCCTGCGCCCTCCCAAATCGGGATGAATATTAATCAAAGTTTCCTGGAACACCCTCCCTGAAGATTTGAATCTGGGATGCAGATGAGTTCCATATATTCGTGTTCCATGAAAACTCACACAAGGAACACCAAACGAAGAACCTGAAATCCCAGAGGCTGAACCCGAACACCACTCTGCCTCTTATCCAAAGCCTCCTTCATTCTTCCTTTACTCAAACTCGATGGGATGATGCTCAAATCTACAACTCTTGGGTTTTTTGCAACGGCACCATCTCCAGCAAACACCCAGCAGCTYGGGCAGGCTTAGCAGGACGTGACTTTAGGGGCACTAAACCCTGTGCATTTAATGCCACACCTGATGCAAAGCCCCGTGCTCAGAGGTGACAGGCAAGTGACTGATGAGAGGCCTCATTCCCAGAGCCCTTCTCATTTATTTTAGTTCAAAGACCTCAGAAAACTCAAGGCAATCACTCAGCAGCTCGGATATTTAAGGAGGAGYGTGGGGAAGTGCGCCTGGGAAGCAGGAAGCACAAAGTCAGCTTCATCCAAGATCCAAGAGAGAGGAGTCGCAGCCAGGCTCTTACTTAACAGCTTCTTCCAGGCAACCCACTGCCTCATCCATCTTAATCTTTGACCGCYGAGAGATAAAAACAATTTATCCTCATTCCCTGCTCTTACTGAGAGGTTACAAGAAATAAAACTAAACCAAAGATCAATGTTATACCCCTTCTCAGACAAACTCTGCCTGACCTGGACTTTCTCAGCATCCTTTTATCTAGAGGAGTGTTTTGGCTGAAGCTTTGCAGAGGAAAGCCATGTGAGAAAGCCAGTTAAAAAGCTGGTACTTTCATGTTTATACAGCCAGCTAAGCAGCACACTACAAAGCCTTTTATTCCAAGTCTCTCCTGACAAGCCAGCATCGATAAATTACATAATCTCCCAGGAATTATGATGCACAGAAGGAAAAAAAAAAAAGCCCAATTCCCTAGGTAGGAAATAAGGGCTTAGAAACTGAGAACTGAAGGAAAAGTCTGTACAAAAATCATCCCAGGATTAGGAGGCAACTTTTTTGTACTAAAAGGAGACAGCAAAAACAGCTGTAGATGCAGACAGACTCCCTTCCCATGGTTACCAAGATCTCAGCAGGTCCACAGGTGAAGACAGAGGTACCTCAAAGATCTCTCTTCTCCCAAATGTCCCTATTTCCAGAAAAACCAACCTGAAACAAGCTCCTGTGTTTGACAAGCAGTGCAAGTGGCTACACACATGAGAAGAGCTGGGCTTCCCAGTCTGAGAGGTGCAACTGAGCAATGGATCATGGAACAGAATCATGGAATATCCTGAGCTGGAAAGRACCCACTAGGATCATCAAAGCTGATGTCAATGGGGTGCATCCAAGTACAGCCTGAGTTCCCAGATTGCATCAGGCTTCACACACTGACCGTGTACTGAGCTGTGTTGGTTTTACATGCTGTGCGTGCAAGAGCCAGGAAAAATCCATCTTCCATGTCATAACAAACCCTAAGGTAAACAAAAAGGCAAGGCCATGCATATTATTCAATTAAACAGGCACATAAAGGAGAAGGCAACCCTGGCCATTCGCTTGCTCCTGATTTTTGCTGTTTTGCACACACAAAAATGGGCCACATTAAGCCCTGCTCGAAGCGGATGAGGGAAGAAAGCTGTGCCCCCTTCTCCCAGAACAAACCTGCTGCTCCTAATGAAAACCAAAAGAGTTTTGCAAAAGAAACCTGCATTTCACAGTCTTTGCATTGCTCTTTTCCACCATGTAGCGGGCAAGGAGCACACCTTGGCACCCTTGCAGACACAACACCCCAGGGGCTGCCAGGGGCTGGGCAGCTGGGATAAACACCCAAAGCCAGGAAATTCCCAAACCCAAGAAACCAAACCAGAGCCAGCTGGTCTGTAAGGCTGCAACCCTACACAAAAATTTTGTCCTCAAGTTACGAAGTTTATGGTGTTTGCTCTGCACATTATAAACTACACACGTGGTTTTGCAAGGAGGTGGGCAAAAGAAGGGGCGTCTGAGGGTCCAGGTGCCTGGTCAGGCCAGGAAACAGCCAAGGGAAGAGATCCACCTGCACAGAACCTTCCACAGCAGCTCTAAAACAGCTGGATTGGGTCTTCTGTGCTTTCTCCAGGAGGATTGAGCAGCTCCTCCCTCCACTGGGCAGAGCCGGAGCCCGACAGATTAAATCCTGGACACACAACTGGCGGCACTTTGGATTAATGACAACTTCAAAAGGAGGAGAAAAGCCCTCCTCGGGTAAGTTCTTGCTGCTCAGTTTGCTGAAGGGTGTCAGGACAGCCTGAGCCAGCAGCTTTGCTGAACATTCCCAGACTCCGTCTGGCAGCCTGGCACCCAGCCTGCTCCTCCTTTTCCATGCCAACGGGGACACCCGGATACACAGGACCCGCGTTGGTTACGACAGCTCTGAAGCAGGGGGCAAAGGATGAGCAACTTCTACAGAAAGATGCTTCTACAGATCACACAAAATAATTAATGCTGCCCAAATCTGTGCTTTCATAAGAAAGGAGAGATTTAAAGCTTCAAACCCAGCCCATTTGTAAAAATAAATAAATAAATAAATTCATTAATTAGCACGAGTCCCAGATTCTGTTCTGACTCGCAGGGAATCAGCAGGTGGCAGACCGCTGAAGCCTGAACAACCTTATTTCAGATCTGCAAGCTGAAGTATCTCCCTCCATCCCCTCTGCAGATCTACAGGAGCGCCACAGGGAAGATTTACCATGTGCAGCTTTGGGTTGTTGTGGTTACCTTTTAGCCCATTCAAAAGAATATTACAATGTATTCCCCGAGGGAGTCCATAAATAGCAAAGGATTCTGCTCTAATCCCCTATCTACTCCTTTCTGGATAATATGGCATTTGGACAAGCACTGCCAAAACACAGATTTATGGCAAAGCTGAGAGTTTGCATGGCCAACACATGCTCTAAAAACTCTGGATTCCAAGGAATAAATAAAGCCTCTTCTAGAATATAGACGGCTCCTCAGTTATGGAAGCTTCATGCAGACACAAACCTATTTGCAGGATTTCTGCTTCCCTCTACCATCCCAGGTGAAAGACAAGTTTATACTGACYTTCCTCAACACTAAAATCAACTGCTTGCACTGGGTGTGCCTGCTGGAACCACCACCACACTGTCTTCTGCTCACTTCCCATTTCTTTACCAATACTTTATAATATCTATCAGCTCTTACCTATCCAACCAGCTTCAAACTTCTTTTCTGACAGTGACCAACATCAAAGGGAAAAGAACTAAGCAAACTGCAGACCAAAGGGACTATAAAAAGTACAGTCGTAACTGGTGCACTGGAGACACCGGGGAGCTTTTTGTTCTCAGGAGTTCCTCAGAGAACGGTGCATTAAAAAAAAGAAATTAAAACCAAACCCGAACAGCAACTTTGCAGACAATTTAGTGCTGCTGACTGTAGACTTTGTAATGGAAATGCTGAAAAGCACCTGAATAACAGAGCCAGTGTAACACACGTGGCTGTGAGGGGCTGACCACAGCTTGTCGCCTGCCCCACCAAAGCTGGGTTTTTTCCTGGGAAAACAGCCCTCCTGGATCTCAGCTGCTCCTGGGCAAGACAGGGCAGCTTGGAGAGGCTGTTTAGTCAAAGGGAGGGATGCCTGTGTCCGCGGGCACGCCTCAGCAGCACAGCAGTGTGAGATGTTCACCCTCCTGCCAAAAGCTGCGCCGGCAGGTCCGCCAGGGAGAGCGGCGCCAGAGGAAGCACAGTGGGGTCATACTACAGAAGACATCCTGAAAAGGATACAGAGGCAAGGCTGGGATCAAAAGGATGGTGCTACATCCCRAAAAATTATATTCTGCTCTGGAAGCCACATCTTAAAACCAGGTACAAAAGCGAGAAAGAAACGGGTGGAGGCAGAAAATTCAGAGCAAGTGCAAGCAAATACATTTTGCCCACCTGAAAAGTCAAGCCAGTGAAGACACATTCATTCCCAGAGGCACCAGGCAGGATTGTTTCCTACTCCACATTCCCCAGGTGTAATTTCAAATTACTCACTGCTTGGGGTGTCACACACCTCCCTTGGGTGCCTGCACCACCAGAGCCCCATGCAAAGGCACAGATCCTGCCTGCTGCAGTGGATGAACAGCCAGGCACAGCAGCAGGGTCAGGCAGGTAAAAAGTGCAGTCAGTTTTGACAAAGGGGAAGTGCTGCATCCCTCCCGAATCACTGTGGTTGCCTGCACACCCTCTGGGTCCTGGCTGCTTGCAAGCAAAACATAAAACCAAGGATATTTGTTTAAAACCCACACGATTCTATTGAAAAAAAAAAAAATACAACTGGCATTCATTCTAAAAACTTCCCACCACTGGGACTGGGATTCAAAACCAGCACTGGGCAGCGAGGCCAAAACACACTGAGAGCAGACGCCTGCAAAAGATTCCAAGGGAAATTAGTTATGTGGGTTTTAACAAAAATAAAATTAAATCCAATGTTTATGAAGAGGAAAAAAGGCAGCTTGCCTGGGAGACAGTGCTGCAAACACCCTTTGCAGATAAGTCAAGACCTGTCCGAGGCTTCGTTGGATTCCTGTGCCAGTCGGTGTGGAAAGGCAACGGCAAATGCTGAGCAGGCAGCAGCCTCCTCCTCCCGTCCTCAGGGCTGGCAGGGAAGGGGCTGCCCTGCCCTCACTCACCCCAGCCAGAGCCACGCCAGCTCTGGGGCTGAGCACTGGCTCTCCCGGGGCAGCGGAAAGGGAACTCTCCATCCATCCTCTTCCGTCAGCCTCAGGGAGCCATGGGCAGGCTGGGATGAGCTCCTGGGCTTTCACTGCTCTGCTTCTCCCATCTCATCTCTCTCCAGGAATAGACACGGTGGGCTAAAGCTGGACGAGCAACCGGATTTACAGAAAGCCCCGGCTTCCCTTCTTGTGCGCTAAAGTCAGCCTAATTCCGTAAACTCTTTTTTTCCTTAAGTAATTTTTCTGTAGCTGACTCACACACAGCTTCTGCCAGGAATTTTTATAATTACTGAATTAGAGCAAGGTTTTGCCTGTGCACGCCTGACAACATCTGCTGAGGGAAGCGAGCTCTGCTCAAACCCTTGCACAGCCCTGGAGGAGCAGGGCTGAGCGCTGCCCTTCCTCCCAAAGGCACCGCTCGTGGGGCTCTTCTTGCTGCTCCTCCTGCACAGAGATTTGCAGCTCCTAATACGTGCTTTGGGAGGAAGGAGATAAACTGGAACAAAGTCCAAAGGGTACTGGAGCAGGGGGAGGAACGCTCTTGGCTTTCCAACCCTCTTGCTGGAGCATCCCTGTGGCAGCATCCACAGTTATGTGCCTCTCCATCAGCTGCATAGCTGCAAAGCCATCGTGCGTCACATCTTCCTTGGAGACAGACAACGGTATAGAGTTCCATAAAACCACGGAAAAAAATAACTTCCTGGACCTCCTTCTTCAATGGACACAAGGAGTTATTTTGCAAGCGAGGCTCCAACGCACAATGTTGGTCCAGCCTAAAGATCAAACGCAACCCACGTCCAGATAAGCCAAAAGCAGACATCTGGCATTAGCAGCCTAAACTACACACTTCCTGGATGATCCAAAAGCCTCCCACTTTATGCTACAGGTCAGAAATGCAAAAGAATTACCATCTTCAGGACTGAGCTGTTCAGCCTCCTCCCTGGTACAGCTTGCTGGAGAGTGATGCCTGTACCCTCTGCACACAACTTCTGGTTTGCCCATTGCTGTAATTTATCCCATACTGCACCCCAAGGGCTGCATTAAGAAAACAGTACAGTTGCCAAGCCCTGAAAAGTAAGGATGTGCTGGAATTATGCTGTCTCTGTAGCTTTAATCTGGTCCACTTGCAGGGGTCTTTGCAGCATGGCCACATCCCATGTGTGCACACAGTCCTGACGCAGTTAGAACCGAGAATAGATGCTCAGCAAGCGAGGAATTACTCAGTTTTGGGTTTCAGCTGGTCGTGCATGCACAGCATTCAGCTCTCTTCACTTCACACTTTTCATGTGCTGCTCCAAGGCAAAAACGAATGCGTCTTGCCACTGCAGATTGGGATACTTCTCAAACGATTCTGAATTTATTTCCATAAAATCCTAGAGAACTACGTTCACAACACCTCCAGTTTACAGCCGAAGAAAAGGGTTACAGAGAAGCTCTGGGCATCCAGTTCCAGAATCAGCCTCCAGCTCCCTTTTATAAAAATAAATAGCACGGAGCGGCATTTTCAGTGTTTGACGTACAACTTCCCATGAGATCATCGGCAGCAGCAGCACTCGGCACTCCTGCAGCTCAACCCTCACCCTGGGGACCCAGGAAATCAGGTCCCTCGTTGTGCATGAAAAGCAATTTACCCAGCACCATCCACGAGCCCTGCGGCAGCAGCAGAGCAGGAATTCCCGTCTCCTTACCCAGCACTTTACCCTCTGTTTTTCCATGACTTGCCTCACTCCCTCGCCTCCAAATCCAGCACCGTGAAGGGCTGAGGTCCTACACATGGAGCCCCATCCTTCACTGGGCTGCCTCAACCGCCCTCCAGGAGCAGCAAGGGCAGGGGTGCCATGGAAAAAACCCATATGTGATCCCATAATTAGAAACGGCATCGTAACGTATACAGGGGGAGGAATTAAGGTTGCAGAGGAATACTGTAAATTGGATGCACATTTCTTGTTCCAYTTTACTGCTATTTTTTTTTTTGCCCTCTCCCTTATTGGGCTTTGGCTGCGCTTCAGATTAAGCTCCTAATAAGGGCTGGAGTTGGACGAGATTTTTCAGCCCATCAGATTGCAGCCTTCCAAGCCATTGAAATGAGATTCAAGCTGAACTTGAATTTTCAATAGTTTGGCCTAAAGGCAAGGGTGTTAACAACAGACCTGCCAACACCTTCTCCATGCAAAATGTCTGAAAACATGTCTACACATCAAATACTGCTCAGGCTCTGCTAGACAAAAGCCACAAAACCAACATCTCAAATCCACCACCGACTTGCTCGGCCAGTTCTCCTGCCAACAAAGCTCATACATTTTCTCTGAAAATCCAGCAAACCTCTACATTCTCTCTAGGAAAAGGGGGTTTCYCCCAACAACCCAAAAACCTGCTGTAGTTTCATTATGATAAGGTAAGGTGGGGATGAGGAGAYCTCAGGTAAATCAGGTGGACACATAGGAACCAGACACACACCACTTCACCCAACACAGTCTACTCAAATGACACATCCACAAGATTAAAGATACCCCACAGCTATGCACAGGCTTCAACTGAGACCTCTGCCAGGACTCTGAACAGACTTTGGTTTGGGATTTTTAAATGCTGAAGTCTATTTTCTTGAGGACGTGAACGCTTCAGCTTCCATGCAACCAAAATAATTTCCAGCTCACATTCCCAGCGTGGTTGGACTGAAGAACATCCATGGCTGTCTACTTTTGCAGGCAGCAGGGCAGTGAAGGGAAGGAGATCCTCTCCCTTTGATGAGAAACTATAAGAGAAAAGGAATGATGGTTTCTTGAACTGCATCCAAGGGAAAGTAACCCTGCTGGAGTGCCTGGCAGGGCATGAGCAGCAATGGAAATTTCAGCTTTCAAAGAAATAATACTCGAGAACGGGGTGGGAATATTGTGCAGGAGCTGAAGTGCCACTAATCCCATAGACTGTTTTACAAACTGCCACTTCTCTCCAATGAAATTAAATCCTCYGCAGAAAAATCATCTGGCTCCAACATCTTTTAGTAAGTGGAGCATAAACAGAATGAGGAAGAGCTCATAACTGAGCAGAAAATGGGCTGGGATGGGCTACAACAGGCAGGAGAGCGGAGGGACAGCAACCAGACCGCTGGGATTTTGCTCTTTGCTTTGGATGACCACTGCAGGATCTTTGAACCCCACCAAGCCACCCTCCCAACACAACGGGCACCCTCTGCTCGCTGCGAGGGGAACGAGAGCAGGGTGGGAGAAGAGCATGGCAACTCCCGCAAAAAGGTCTGGACTTCATTATCAACTTATTTTCTTTAGTAACATTTAGCTAAGCAAGCAGGGAAGAAGAACCCTGTGGTGTTGTGCAGTRGCTCTTCCCAGGGAAGCTGCAATGAGGCTGTTCATTCACCCGAGGAGCTGAACAGGCTCTGCGTGGCAGCAGGAGCTGCTCACACCAATATCCATTTCTCTGTCGGGAGCTGCTTTCACCAGCACAAACAAGAAACACTGAAAATGTGTGAGTAAATGGCACTTTGAAATCAGAAGGTGTCTGGCAGCTCTGTGTCAGCGTGATGTACCCTCCAAGGCAATTACACACCGGTTCACATAGCTTGAAGCTCTGAACAAAGCAAATGCTGYGAGTAATGGTGGAGAAAAAAACACAAAATGGCATGAAAAGTGTTTGCCCAAGCTCATGTGAGACAGGAGCTTTCTTCTTCTGTCTCTGTGGCACAGTGTCCAATCCGCTGAGCTACAGAAGAAGTTTAATTTCTTTTTACGAGGTTCGTGTTCTCAGCATCACTCTGGCTGTGAGCCCACAGCACCAACACCCACCAATGTCACCACTGGGCTCTGTGCATCTTCAACTACTGCAAGGACGATTAGAATTATTTAACAACTAAAGGAAAACACAGGTACAGCTTGTTTGCCCCTCATTTTTATGTCACTAAGCAGCTGTGGGTGGACACAGGCAAAGCATCGACTTGTGCATGAGCTGCTCAGGGCCAGGCACCATCTCATCGACTGCAGAGGGTCACAACAAACATCCATACGGATCCTGATCCCCAGACACACACCAAAGCCTCTCCAGGGCCAGCATGTGCTTTTGCACAAGGCAGGTTTATCCTCAGGGCCAGCAAACGCCGTGCGAGAAGCGCACACAGAGCAGCAGAGGCAAGACAAAATCTGTAGCTGCACTAATTGCTGGAGTAATTACAGACTAAAATACCAAACTAAATACCACAAGTCTGAGAACCAGCAAAGAACCCCTTTCCTTTCTAGGAGCTGCYTCTCACAAATTACTTTCCCCACCAAGAACCACCTCCATGGGCCCAGACAGACGTTTGAGCAGATGACCAAAAAATGTCAGGAATTTTTCTTTTCAATAGATTTTCTCCAGTGTGGCAGGATGAAAAGACCTTTCTCTTGAGCAACTGAGCCTTCCCCACAACAGACACAAGCTGGCATGTTCTGAGTGTTTGGTATTTCAATCCCAATTAAGTAAAACAGTAATTGCTGCACCTAAGGGGTTCTCAGCTCCCTAAGAGGAAACACTTTATACATACACAGATTTTCTTAGCTTTACCACTACATACTTAAGACAGAGATGGAGGGGATGAATCTTAACTTCAAATTCTTCACCACTACGCCTGGCAATCAACACTGCCACTTTCTGGCAAAGAAACCCTAAAAACCYTCACCTGTGATGTCATCTGCTAACAGATTTATGTTCCATGGGGYGCTCCTGTCCTGTGACTCCTTCGCTGAGGAGGCAGCTGGGTAACAGGATTTGTTCTGGATAATCCCTGCTCCAGCTCTCAGGAGGGGAAGAAACAGATGAAGATGCACTCAGCCAGAGATGGCAGCCACTGCTTTTAAAGAACTTATTCTCCCCCAGCCACCTGCCAGGTGTAAATCCTATTTCCGATTTTCAAGCCTGGAGAAGGCAGCATCACGAAGACAGAAGGGAGGTGTGGGAATTCTGCACTTCCGCTTCCAGATCCCAAACCTGTGTGTCCACAAGGCAGGAGGGATCAAGCCTGGCCTGTCACTGTAGATGAGACATCCATCCTCTCCCCCCGGCATGAGGGGGACGCTTCCCCACATAACCAGCTGTAGGGCAAGGACCATCTCCTTTAAATGCAGTTGTCTAAACAGGGCCCAGCAAAACAGACCCTGGGCCGCCAGGAGGGCTTTAAGCTCTGCCTGTGGTTATCATTTTAATAATTAGAGGGATGGCCACAGACAGAGGTGGTATTTGGTGGCCTCTTAACCTAGAGACTTGCTGGGGTTTATGCAGATGGCTCCACTTTTTTCAGCTGCGCAGCCTGCAGCAAATCCTCGTGGGGACAAACATCAAACCAGGATCTGGATGTGGCTCAACACAAGGCCACTGCTCGGTCAGCCCGAGCCAAACAACAACGTAAAACATGCAGGGCTCAGAGGGTGTTTAACTTTTAAAATGGAGTAAAATCTGGAGCCTTCCTGTGATTCAAATCTGGGCTGTCTGAAGCAAAGTGACTTTCTGGAGGCACCGCTCCTTGCTCCAGCCTGGTCCTCGTGCCTCTCTCCATCCATCAATCCATCTGCTTCTCCCATTCTCACCATCCCTCTGCAAGACAGCTCTTACCAACCTAGGAGGCTCTTCCTAACCTACCACATCCCAGTCTTTCCACCTGAAGAGCCACTGGTCCCACACACAGCCAGCAGGAATGTGCCTGCAGGGAAAGACAGGGACAGCCACCTACCTTTCTGCTTCACAATATGGCAATTAACTGGTTTGAAAACTGCCTCTCTAGGCAAAAATCTGTCCTGGGAGCAACCAGGGTGACAAACATCTACTTTGTGCACGCCTAGGAGATAAACACCTTTTGCCAATCGAGGCCCTGGATGCTCCTGTCACACACAATAATTAAACCRTCAGTCGGGACACAGTGAATTAATGCAGACAGAGGTGGATACGGGAATGAAACAGTTTCACTTGAACAGTCACAGCTAAACAAAACCTAAACCAGGTCAGACTAATGAGGAAAAAAGCAAAAGACTTATAAAGAYAGAAGAAATCTCATTTAACAGTCGCCTTTGCCAGAGAGAAAAGCAGAAAACCAAGCATGCAACAAACCAGGATCAGACTGGATGAGGACAGAAAGGCACAGAGAGAATCACTGTGCCACACACAGGACACTCCTTTCTTGATCATCAAGAAAACACTGCAGTAGAGGTGGGCTGCAGGTCTCTGAAGACAAGGAGGAGGCAAAATCCCTGGAACTGCAGCCTATAGCATTTTCCATTCCTTTAAGAAAGAAAGGAGTCAAAGCCTTGCCATACGTTAGCACTTAAGCAGTCCCTACCCTCAGTTTCCCACCATCTGTACTACTCTCTGAAACTCCCCTCCTCGTTTAATTTATTRCTGTGTGTCTCCGCCAAAATCAAAGACCTAAATATCAGCAATCTTGGTGGGAGGCATCCAGCTGCTCCAACTCATTGTAGGAACAAACCCTATTTGTGCAAACTCTCATTGAGAAAGCCGGGCAGCAAATCTCTCCAGGAACAACTTCCCATGCTTTCAGATTAGCAGATCAAGCTGCAGACATTAAGACCTTTCCCCTTCTGTATCCGTGAAACCCAGCGCTTTAGGACACAAAAATGGGTCTTTTCTAACCCTGGAACGAAGCGATTTTGGAAGCACATGGCAGCGGGGGGCAGCGGCTGGGAGAGGCAGGGAAGCGGAGCACAATCTGGGGGTCATGTGTGAGATGGGGCTTTTCCTTGGAGATTGGAGTGCTGGGACCTGGAAATCATGGCAGTGGCAGCGGCTGAGCCCCACTCTGGTCATTCACCCAGCCCCCAGCCCCCTCTCACCTCTGTTTCCTTGCCCGTGGGGGGAAGCCAGCAGGACTTCCCTAAGCACGCAGCTATTTGCAAATCTCCAAACAGAGATTACAGGGGAGAGCTCATTAGAAGCAGCCTGTGCCAGCACAGGGACCTCTGTTCTATGGCCACAAACCTGAATCAAAAAGGGAGCACCCTAAAAAATCAGCTCGCAGAGTCATCAGCCTCTCAGAAGCAAATGAGCACAACCTCTGCCTTCTTAGAACACCAGATATCAGCTGATAAAAGAGGAGCAATCCTGCAAGCCAAACACCCAGGCAAGTACTTGCAAGRCAGGATTTGTAGCCCGGTGCCCTTTGATTTGCTCTGAGAGTGACAGAACAGTAGTCAGAAAAACATGAAGGGGAAGAACATTTCTAATGCTCTGGTGACCTGTCTGATGCTGAAATCCCACCAGACCCAAGACTGTGCACAAGGACCAGAGTGCTGCTCTTGCTGAGACCCTGAGGTGAAAACAGAGGGACAGGGGTCCTTTKGTGGGGGCTGGGGATACCACAGACCCCAAGAGCTCTTGGACTCACTTGATTCTCAGGGGCTGAAACAGTCACAGAAAGGAGGTTTCATCTTCTTCACAGATCCGACAGCAGATCTGGAAATTGTCATCTCCTTCCCACGCCATCACACGGCTTGGCTCATTTGAAACCTGTTTTATCCTGGCGCAGTTCAACTTGTCTTACTCCTGTACACAACAGCAGCAGCCAAGAAAAGAGGGGGCAAACCAGGACCCCCAGTGAGGGCCAGGCAAGTGGATGCTGAACTGCAAACAAAAGGGCACAGCCCACAACCAAAACACTCCACACACACCTCCAGCCCAGCCTGCAACCTTTTAACCAGCAGTGAGCATGAGGGGATGAAGCTGAGAACTCTGGCAACACTACTAAAATCCCTGTGTTTCTCCTTTATTTTGGGAATGGCAGAATAATCCTTTTGAACTCTCCAAGTGGGGGAGAACCAACATCTGTTCAGATTCAACAGCTTGGGTCTCACTGCTTCAGCTCCAACTCTTTCCCGGCGGGTGGGGAAGGTCTCTAGCTTTTATTCAAAGGCGCTTGCCCTCATGCAGGGCCTTTCAGCAGAGGCTCGCAGAGCACCTCACAGACATTTAATTAAATCTCACAGCCCGCCCCGGCGAGGAAGGGATTATAAACAGGCCCCCAGCTCAAGCAGCAGATCAGCAGCACAAGCATCTCTTTCTCTGGTAGGGCCGAGGCGCTCGGCTCAGTTGCAGGAGTGCAGCTTCACTGAGCTGCTAAACAGCATCAAACAGCCCCGAGCCTTTGAAGAGCCAGCAGAGCAGAGAGGAGAGACCAGGAGCACCCTCGGATGGGATGGTGGGGGCCCCTCTCCACTGACAGGGCCACAGCAAGGAGAGGGGTTCAGCTTGTGCCGGAGACACAAACCCATGGTTTGTTACCCCTCTGCAAATTAAACTATACATTTCCAAAGTATGGCATTCCTGGGGACCAATTCATCCACCTAACAGCCCTGGGAGCTTCATAAAATGGAAAAAAGCCCTTTTTTTTTCCCTGCTTACCTATGGAGTGAGACTTTTGCTGGCTGAATTACATCTATTTAAACAAAAGTAAGTTCAGACATCTGCCTTTGCACAGTGTCAGCTGCGAGAAATGAGCTAACATCCAGATGCAGTGGCATGTCAGGATTAGCCCAGGCTGGGGCAGGAATGCTTCCATGTATGGAAAAATATTGGAGCAGTGAAACCATAAGCTTGGAGCTGAGTGAAGTGAGAGGCCCTGTCAATGAAGCTGCAGGCTCAGGTTTAGAGGATTTAGCAGCTCAGATCCGCCATAAGATCCTCAGCACGTATTACAATAAATTTCACACTTTTTCCAAAGGGGACTCCTACAGCAATGCTGGGAGGGTGAGATCCTACACCTTTCTGTTTGTTCTGGAAGCAGAACCGGAACCACCAGGTACCATTAACGCTCCCCACACCGGGCACGGGCTCGGGCGTTGATGGAGACATTCTGACAAGTCCAAGGCTGCCGCTCGCCCATCCCTGGGCTGCTGCCTTCCGCGCAGCAGGATTTATCAAAGCCAGCTCGGAGCTGGCACGAGGGATGGCAGTTCAAAAGCAAGCGCTGAGCCGGATCAGCTTGGCKGGGGAATCGGCGCCCGCTTCTGCCAACGGCGTGGCAAGGGCAGCGACTGCCAGGGCGCGGGGAGAGAGCCAGTGCAGTGTCCCCCTCAGCTGGCCCGGCACAGATCAAGGGGCTCATTTGTCAGCATCCTGAGCGAGCACTAATGAAGTAATAGCTATGACTTCATCTCTCCAGTGGGAATCTCTCGGGAACGAGGCAGAACTAGAATTTCTCTCTCCGGCTCGCTCACGCAGTTGCAATTCGTTTCACTCGCCTTACACTCTCTTCTGCAAACATTACTTAATTCTCACCCAGATTTTTAAATCCTTGCCCTGAAACGTAAAATAATGTTTCCTTCTCAGCTGTCAAAGCCCAGCCCTGCTGAGATCCCTCCTGGTGGGATCTGACCCCTTGTGCCAGCTGCCACCCACTCCCTGGGGTCCAGCCACGCTGAGCCCCCGCTCACAGCTGAGGATGCCACCAGCTATTTCTTATGCCTCAGACATGAAATTAAAACCTGGTTACTCTTGGCAAATTCATTTTAAATAGGGAGTTTTTTGACCTTTTCCCCATTAAAATATTTTAAAGGCAGGCTGGACATAGCCACAGTTGCAAAGACAGACAAAATATTGCTGGAGGACCCTGGAGCCTCTCTCCTTGGCTGGGCAGGACAGATTCCAATGCTGCAAAAACCACCCAGCAATGAACGTCTCACACCACCCTCTTGCTACAGCGCTTTGTCTGCCTGAAAAGGCATCCAAGCTTTGTCCCAGGGTATTCTTGCTGCCTTCCTCCTCACAAGCCTTCAGTTTCCAGGTTTGCGGTGCCCTGGTTCGCTCCCCTCCYGTGCATCATCATTCCTGGTCTCCACAGCTGAGACAGCACCTATCAAATGGGAGTGCATCCTCTAGGAACCAGAACCTCCGTGGTGTTTGGGCTCTCCTCACACAGGCAGGGAGCCTGCACTCCCACGCTGCCCTGTGCCTTGTTGAGGGCTCCCATCCCTTTGTTTTGAGCCCCAGCATGGGTTTGATCAGATGGCAGATGCTCAGCTACCGCCCTGACGCAACTGAGCAGTCACACTAAATAAAGACTGYAAATTCTTTACATATTAATTGTTGGTTGCAATTGTTCAGGGTGCTGAAAGACAGACGTGAGAGCATGCAGAAAACATTCCTGCATCTTTTTAGTTCCACCCTTCCATTAGTTGTGTGTACTCTATGCCAAATCAATAAGACACTGCATTTTCCTTGGAAAACTGCGATGATGGAAATGTGATCAGCTATCAGACAAGACGCTCATGTTGTAATCTGAAACACTCGTATAATTCACTTTCCCACGAGAGAATTTAACATGTCTATCTGCTTACTTGTCAACTCATCCCACTCCCAGTTTCTCTACTGACCTTGCGTTTAATTTACAACCTACAGATTTAACTCTAATTGTGTTTTTTTGCCTACAGAGCATCAGCTGAGAAGCAGCAGTTCCAGCCAGCACAGAGGAAAGCTGCTCTGCAGAGAGAAAGCCCTTTCCCCAGAACACCCTCAGGTCCCCCATCTGGACTCCCACCACAAGAACAGAGAGGAATTAGTGTGCCCAAAGCCCAAGCTGTAACGAATCCAAGCACCCTCCCCAGGCTGGCAGTACTCCCTCCTTTCCTAACCGTTATTATCTGGAGATGGCACGAGCACAGAGTGATCTGTCTAAAAAAACATTTCAAACCTATCGTGCATTACGCTGTGATGTGCCGTGGAACCAGTTTAGAGAATGCACACAGCTATAAAGTCGTGATTATTCAGTATTCAACCCAGCCTGAAAGCTCAGGAGTCAGCTTGTTATTTGCTGAAAGCGGGGGGCCTGAAATTATCCGTGAATAGTTCAAAGCTGCAGTTAATTCAACATCTCGACTTTCAAAAGCATAAAAATCACAGATTCCTGGAGCGTGTAAGCTTTTTAAAAATTACAAACTACTAACTGTCAAATCAAAGCAGCAAATAGAAATCCACATGGCTGATAAGACAAATAGTTGCATTTTAAAGAGTAATTAAATATCACTTTGGAATATTTTGCTTGGAACTTGTTTCCCTGATAAAAAAATGGGGAGGGGAAGAGGGAGGAAGCAATCCACACACAGCAGTGCACTGCTCATCAAGCAAATGCTCAGGCAAACGCTGCTCAAACTTGTTTTCTTGAATTCAGAGTTCAGCCTGCTGTATCACAGCCTCCCATGCCCTCTTAGTTTCCCTATATCCCTACATTTCACATCAAACTCTAGCAATAAGGAGGAGACAATCGCTCTGTTGGATCTGGATTTTTGGGGAGGAGGGTTGGGACAAGAATCCTCGTGGTGTGGTCACCAAAAAGTGCAATATTTTCTGACTTGACTTAGATTAAAACCATACTCCAACCTCCACGCTGGGAGCGTGGCTGAAAAAAACAGGAATGCAAAACAAGAGAGCTCTATCCAGACACAATTCAGGAGAAATGAAACCTTATCCCAGTCCCACACGTTCACCCCACCATGCACTGCTTTGAAACATTAAAAGTTTGTCCATGAGAAAGGATCAAAAAATTCCAAACCATCCTGGACTCTCCCAAAACCTAAACCTGAACTCACCATGAATCTCACACAAACTCAGCAATACCTATGGATTGCACAATAGTACAAAAGGATTGTTTGGAGTACTAAACAGGGAGACAGCTACTGCATTTCAAACTAAAATGTTACTGAACCACTTGAAGAAGCCACCATCCAAAGGCCACACAAACCTGATGTCAGTTTTTGGGATGGGATGTGTAGAGCCCCGTTCAAGAACCAATCGTGCGATCAACACACTGCTTGTCCCCACCCTGGAGCCAGGAGGATTTGATAATGGAAAGATGCCCAAGGACTTTCCGAGCAGGTCCTAAAACGCAGGCAATTACTGAAGGATGCAATAAACACCACAGCAGACGACACGTCAGCAAGACTTTTAAAATACTACACTTCTCCCCCAGGGAAAGCACTCRGGCAGGCAGCAGTTTGGATGTGGGGGCAAATCCAACCTCCATGGACGTCAGTGGTGTTTTTGCAACTCCTGCAGGACCAGAGCACAGTCCTCAGACTCGGCGTCTACTGACGCTTACGGGGATTTCGCGGAAGGATTAAGGTCTTGGCATGACAGACGACTGCTAATTGTATGGAGGGTGACTGCAAAGCTGTGTAAAACACACAGAAATAATTCGGGAAAAAAGGCATCAACAACAACAACAAGAAGTCAAAATGTTTTGGCTTCGATGTCATCTGCACAATGTGGAAATACTGAATAGCTTATTCCTCACTCGTAATTGCAAGTTCACTGYTGAACGTCTCCAAAATCACGGGGAAAAACGCTCCATTGTTCTGCACTTTCTTTTGTAAAGCTGTTACATGTTCAGCCTCTAAAGAATGCATTTTTGGAGAAGAACTATGCACTGATTACTTTACAAAGTAAAGTTCCTTTGCTCAGTCCTGCAACCTGAGAGTAACAGATGAAATTGTCAACCGTGCATTTTTAAACGAACGTTTTCATTTCAACATCTGGATTAAGATGCCACAATGAAAAACAGCACACAGGCTTCCCTCTGCTCCTTTCATACATCTCCCATTCTTACGTTTCAGAACCAGCGAGTTTCAAAGCAAACAAAGAATCAGTTGGTGCTGCTAATGCCTTGCTTCTTACTCAATAGCCTTATGTCATGAAAAGACCATATTTTTCAAATCTACAGCTCCGCGAGCCAAAGATTTCATATACGTTCCCACCCCAGAAATATAAAGTCAGGAATACAGCTGAAAGTGATTACTTASATATTTTTATATGATGAAATTCAAAAGCTGCTTCAAGTGATTTACAAAATCTTCTGTAAGACAAATCCCACATCTGTGCTGACCACTTGCCTCCCAGATCTCAGCAGATGGCAATTTCAAACGGAACAGTTCTGGGTCCCTGAGAATCGGGCTCTACCTTAAACTGTAACCAAGGGTTTGAAGATTTTTCCTCCACAAAARTAAATGTGTACAGTCTAATTTAACGACATTTCTATCTCCTCCCCACCATTTCTTGGACAAAGTCTACCTACAAAATTAGTACTCCCTGTCTTATTAGGAGAGGGTCCCACAGTAGAYGATCTTTTAAGATAAAGGGAAACCACTCTGTCCCAAACAAAGGGTATTTACCAGTGTGAGCAAAGGGAGATCCTCAAATTGTTTTCAGATACTTGACTGAAGAATCACAGAAAAACAATCAACATGTTTTGCATTTATTTAAATCCAGAACAGAAGCATCTCAGCCTTTCCAAGGCTGGGTTTGCCTTCCCAAGAAGAATCTGGTCAACACTTAAGCAGATGCATAATTACAGCAGAAAGCAAATACAAAACACAAGAGAGGCAAAGCACAGCCCCTACACCACCGTGGCACTGTGTGGATGGCACCAAGCAAGCGTCAAGAGAAAATTCCAGATTAAAAAGAATGAGGAATGAGGAAGACAACCGGGCCAAGAAAGTAACAAGTAAAAACAAAAGCAAAGGCAAATAAACAACAGTGAARGATAAACTGCTGCTCTCTCATTGTAGAGCTTTTTCCCCTCCAGCACCCCAATTCTCCATTCTCCCACTCCTACATAGAACCATGTGAGTGGATCTACTRAATAGGGAATGTGGTCAATTTATCYTTTTTTAGCAGAGATGACCAAGATGTCCTCTGCCCTCCTCCAACAGCCTGTGTGCCATAAGACCTTCAAGAGCACCAAAATTAACCCCCAGTGGAGGTGCACTCCGCAGCAGGGATGGTGTGGAGCTCACCAGGAGAAGTCTGGGATMCTTCCGACAGCAGGAAGGGAGCTACCTCGTTGTGGGCGCCAGGGGACATGAGGGCACGTAGGCAGATGGGGGCTGTTTATATTACTGAGGCTCTCAGTAGCAATCAGGAATTAAAGCTGTTATTAAATCAASCCTCCAGAACTTGAGCAGATGTTTGTGCAAACAGATAACAAGGGCGTGATGTTAAACCAAAACCGCAAACGAAACAAAGGCACGGAGCGGCATCTTCTCCCCCACGTCCTGCTCAGCCATGCCAGGCATTACCAGAAGACAAATCAATTACCCAAAAGCTACCTATAGCCGCCCAAATCTGGGGCTGAACAACTTAATTGAGAGACGTGTACCACGAATTAAAGGCCTCCAATCTCATTTGGCACGTTCCGGTTTCGTCGTCCTTGAAAAAAACCCACCCCATAATAGGTCTGGCTGTGGCTCAGACAGAGGCATAATGCCACCCTCCTCATTAATCAAAGGCTTCCCCCACGGCCAGATGTTTGCTGACTTGTACTGCTTTCTTTTATTGCTGGTTTGGAGACAGAAATTGCTGTCTGCTGAAGTTACTCCAATTGAACTGGTTGTCCCTGGTAACTGCACCCCGGCATTATTGAGTTACCGAGGCATTCAGCGAAGAGTGGCTGTTTGCTTTGACAATTCATACTACTTTCCCCWATAACCATCACAGTAAGATGCTAATTTACTTTTAGGACTGTGGGAATTTTACTGCAAACCCAAAAAGGAGCCTGGCTTTTAAGTCCTACCAACGTTTGATGCCCAGGGTTTGGAAGATGGRGAGATGTAGAAAAATGCAGAGCACGCTAGAGAAAGACTACGTGCACACTCATAGACGGACTGTAAAAGTCATATTTTTCAATAATTCCGAGCAACAAAAGTGATGCTACAGCCAATACAGGATAGGAAGCCATCATCTCTCCCCCAAAGCTTTCATGGCCTCAGTAGGTAAAGCAACCAAGCCACAATGGGAAGCATTGGCTAGAAAGGGTTTCTGGAGGTCTTCGAGCCTGGGCATCGCCCACACTTGAACCTGCTGGGCAGAGCTTCTCCCAGACAAGCCCTGTATCCCAGGATGGGGGCTCGAGGAGCTGAGAGCTCAAGGACAGAGCTCTCAATGTTCCCACCTCTCTCGCTGTCTCTACCCTGCATCCATAATATCCCTTTCTTCCCATAAATCTATATAATTCGCTGGGGTTTAGGAGTATSCCTTAGTGCAAAGGAACCATAACTCAAAAGCACTGCCTACATTCCTCTAATGCTTTTGTTTTAAAACAAATTAAGCCCGTGAGGTACTGAACATATGCTCGACATCCCCAGCTCTCGCTGGCATGTTTTTGAAAAATAGAAAGTTTGTGCTTTTCTGGAGAGTCAGGTCATTAACCCGACTATTTAAAAAATCAGCCTATTATACAAGGAAACTTCCAACCGCCTGAGCTACAGGTTATAAATCTCCTGTTTAGAAATCTGATATCCTGACATAATTGCCCTTACAACTTACAAATAGGTTCTCTGTTATCCGTAGATTAAGCTTCCTCCAAAGCCACATCACATCTGCTTAGTTTTGAAAATATACAGCACGAGCTTCAATTACTTTACACTCCACACAAAAATAATCCTGAATTTAACTCAGGGCTTCTTGGAATAAGAGTTTAAGACCCCATAATCTTTTTATTTCATGTTTTCTTGCAATCTAATAGATGGGAGCATTGGCCAGCATGTAAAATTAATGCCACCTTCCACCTCTACAATTTCCCAAGCATTTAACTACATTGCAGTGGAATTTTTAAAACAAATATGGCAAGCAGAAGTCCCACCATCTAAATAATCTGAAATGTTCTGCAGGGAAATGGTCAGCTACTAATTGGAACCACAGTGTTTTCACATGCCTGTAGGAAGAGGGTTTGGTTTTAAAGAAATCTGAGTTAAACTGTAGTTTCTCTGAAGGATGAAGCTTCTGTTGCAGCTCCTGTGATTAATGAAACTGCTCAGATCCCGACCACTTGGGCAAGCTCCTAGTTAGAAGTGTCTGGACTTCAAAGGGGCAAACTGGGGGCCTTGGGCAGCATTACCATCCAGGTGCATGGCATTAAATATGAGAGATTTTGCAGAACTGGGGGCTTAGTGACAAAAAACTGCAGCAAACGAGGAAAAAAAAGCCAAATCTGGCTTTCAAAGCTACATCTCTTCTCAGCAGTAGGGACATCACACGGCACTGCAAACGACAGCCAACTTTTCCTTAAACAATTCCTCTACCTAACGAAGAGCGCAGAGTGCTGGCAGAGCAGGGCTCAGCTCAGAGCTGTAGATCCATCCAGGAAGAAGTCATCCCTCTCATCCCAACACATCGCAGTGTCCACACACCGGGGATGCCAGAGGGGGCTCAGCCACCCCCAGTCCCGCAGGTACCAGCGCTACCCCAACCCCAACCAAAGCCGAGCCAGAGCCTGCCCGCTGCTTCCACACCCGCAGCCTCCACTCCTCGCCGGAAAGATGTTTGGAAATTGCACTGTGGGGCACCATCTTTTTAATTCTTACTCAACTGCTTCCACAGATTAGATTTGTAAAGAGGATTTTTTTTTTTTTCTTTTTTAACTACAAACGTTGCGAGCTCGTTGGGAACTGGAGGCTCAGCCTGTGCTTTCCTGTCCTCCACAGCCTGCCCCGTCCGGGTGGTTCAGTGCTTTTTGTCCATTATCTGTCTTTCAGATTAAACTCTACGGATGAGAGGCTGTAACTTGTAGAGTATCGAACATACCAAGCGCCGAACGAGAGGGACAAACCCCATTCCACAAACTGGCAGGGCAGCTTCGCCAGCAGCTCCCGGCCGAGCCGGGCTCACTCGCTCCTCAACCACCGCGTGTCCTCCCACGGCTGGCGGAGGCCACGGCCCCTTTCTGTGCCCGAACCCACGGGCACCGTGTCCGCTGCCCACGCCACGGTCCGGCTTCCTCGGGCGCCCACCGGAGCGACGCCGAGCCCCGTGTTTGGGCTCGGCGGAGCCGCTCGCCTCACACCTCCCCTGCACCCGTCGAGGCCAGCGGGTCGGGCCGCCCGCACGCACCGGGACGCCCAGCCCAGGGCTCCCCCCCGGCGGGGCTCCCCCGGCGCTGCGGCTCCCAGGCCCCGCAGGAGCCGGGCGAGGCGGCGTCGCCCCGCGGGACGGCGGCCGACTCCCCCCCTGCCGCTTCCCCGGCTCCCCCGGGAACTTTCTGGAAGGCGCCCACCCCCGGCCGAGCCCCGCGGCCCCCAGACAAAGCCCGGGGCGCGCCCCGCCGCCCCCCGCCCGGCCGCGGGTCTCACCTTGCGGTGCTTGTCGGCGAAGGGCAGCGCCAGCCAGGGCATGGCCCGCACCGCCTCCTGCCACTGCTGCTGCTCCTGCTCCGCCGACACGAAGACGATCTCGAGGCGCTGCCCGCCGGCCGCCGCCGCCTCCCCCCTGAAGCGCCCGTAGAAGGCGGCCAGGCTGGCGCCGAGCTGCGCGCAGGGGCCGCCGAGGCTGCAGCCGAAGTAGAGCCCCACCAGGGACACCCCGCGGGCGGCCAGGGCCGACACGGCCACCTCCTCGCCGTCGGCGGCCACCAGCACCTCTCCCAGCACGTCGGTGAGCGCGCCCGCCATCCCGCTCCGCTCCCGCTGCGCGCCCGCTCCGCTCCCGCTCCCCTCCGCTCCGCTCCGCTCCGCGCCCGCCGGCCGCGCACGCCCCGCCCCGCCCCGCCAGGGGGCGCTGCCGCGCCGCGCGGCCCCGCGCCCGCCCCCGCCTCGGGCAGCGCCGCCCCGCCCCGGCCCGGCCCGGCCCCCCGCGCCCCTCAGAGCCGCGTCCCGCCGAGCCCGGGCAGAGACGGAGGGACGGCGCGGCGGGGGTGGCTGCCCGCTGACAGAGGGCACGCTTAGGTGGGGTACTGGGGGGAAATTCTTCCCTGCGCCGGCGCAACTTGCCCAGAGGAGCTGTGCTCCATCCCTGGAAGCGTCCAAGGCCGGGCTGGATGTGGCTCTGAGCAACCTGCTCCAGTGGAAGGTCCCTGCCTATGGGAGACCTGTGGTCACACACACAGGATCACACGGAATCAGCTAGGCTGGAAAACACCTTTGAGGTCATCAGTCCAAGCTATGACCCAACACCACCTTGACAACCAGACTGTGGCCACATCCAGTCTGTCCTTAAACGCCTCCAGGGAYGGTGCCTCCACCACCTCCCTGGGCRGCCCATTSCAATGCCMAATCACTCTTTCTGTGAAGAAATTCTTCCTAATGTCCRGACTGAACCTCCCCTGGTGCAGCTTAAGGCTGTGTCCTCTTGTCCTGTCRCTGGGAGGAGAGATCAGCCCTCACCTGGCTACGACCTCACTTGCAGAGAGTGATAAGGTCACCCCTGAGCCTCCTTGTCWCCAGGATAAACACCCCCAGCTCCCTCAGCCAGTCCTCATRRGACTTGTTCTATAAGATCCCTTCCAAGCCAAAYCATGCTGTGACTTCCCACTGGCCCCACGAGGGTAGATCCAGCCTTCCCAAAGCCCGCAGAGTGGTTCCCTTYTTTGTTTCCAAAATCTAACATAAATACATATTTACCCCTATCCAATGCGGGCAGAAAAACCTGGAAGCCAATCCAGAAGCACAAACATAAATTGGGCTGCATTATGTTACACTGTCTGTCTGTCTGGGGTACAGAAAGGAAATAAAGTGGAAGCATGCAAATCAGGCTGTAAAATGTATTTGCTCTTTGTAATCAAAGTCTGCGATCTGCAAGCCCACAGAATTCACTGCAGGATCCTCAGCTGCTCCTGACTGACATCCATGTGTCCACACTGCAGGAGAACCCTCAAACAGCACATTTAAATCCTACTGCAAAAAACACCTTTTTTTTTTACAACCCTTTCTTATTCAGCTTCTCGTTATTGTTGCTGCTTTCAATTGTATTTAAAGTCATTGTGTAGCATCCAGAGCCATTAGGGGATGCTTTATAAATACAATTAATTATCATTATTATTATTATTACAGCTTTAGAATCTCTCTTTTCTCTTGCCAAGACCTGCTCCCTAGAGGTGGTTCAAAGCAAGAGAAGTTTTGTCTTGTTTTTTATTTGTTCTGCCTTATCTGCCTTAATTAAGTATCCGGGCTCTTCAGGGCAGGGAAGCTGGTTTTTAAGTCTGCAACCTTGAACTCAACCAACCCATGCAGCAAGAAAAATATTCTGCTGTAAAAATAATATTTACAACAGCAGTTAATACGTCTGGCCCTGTTTTTAGTGAACAAAGCAGGAGGAAGATGCTCTGAAATACAGAACAAGTCAAAAGCCTTTCTTCTCTTAAAGAGCAATAAAATAACATGAGGAAACAGCTGTTCTTCCCAAACAATATCACAAGGGGTGACTAAAGTATTTAGCAAATATTTTCAGAAAGTATTTGYCAAATATTTAGCAAATTTGGGGATTTTCCTGGGTGTTTAATAAACGCCCGGTGCTTACTAGGGTCTTGTCAGCRCGGAAAAATACAAACACTGACGAAATGAGGCAGGGTCAAAGAGCTGAGCCCGAGGGGTGGAGACAAGAACGGGTGGAAAAAGGGATCAGGGTCCCCCCCGTCCCTTCCCGCTGCTCCCGGTGCTGCGGGAGCGCCTGGAGGGACCCCGGACCCGCGGGGCTCCGGTGCCACCTGCCGGGGATACCGCGCACGGCAAGCGGGGACCGGCACCGCCACCGGGGAGCGACCGGGGAGGGACCGGAGAGGGAGCTGGGGATGCTCAACCGAGAAAAAAGGAGGCCTCGAGTTGCACCAGGGAGTGTTGAGGTTGGATATTTGGGGCCAATTCTTCACCAAAAGGGTGGTCAAGCCCTGGAAGAGGCTGCYCAGGGTAGTGGTGAAGTTACCATGCATGGAACTGTTCAAAAACCATGTGGATGTGGCACTTACGGACATGATTTGGTGGTTAATGGTTGGACTCGATCTTAAAGGGCTTTTCCAGCCTAAGTGGCTCTGTCATTCCAAGCTCATCAAGCTTTGGAGCTTCTGCCCAGTGCCGATGACACCAAGCTGGGGGATATACACTCATCAGCTTGAGCAAATCAATCACGGCAGCAAAAAGAAGAAAAGAAAGGTATGCTCAGAGCGGTGTTTAAACATCTGAGTTGCCTTAAAGTATCCACTGACAGCTGTGATCATCTGATCCTCTGGCACAACACTGACATAAAAACCAATTTGATTGCAAAAGGCTCTCTAGTTTTTAATTCAGCTGCATTCTGAACTCCACATTGCACTGAGGGGACTGGATTTTCCACAGTATGTGGACATCAGCCAGCAGGAAGGTCTCTTAAAGGAAAGGGGCACACTTGAAACGGTTCAGCATTTGACATTGATCCACTGTGTCCTGAATTTTTTTCTCATTTAGTAAATCTCTTAATCACGAGTACATTTGTGGGGTGTGTTTTAGTAGTGGGATGTTGGCTGCGTTTCAGAATATGGACATCCAAATCCAGAAAAATGGCTGAGATAGCCATCCTGCTGGGAATCTGCAGGAGAAAAAAGGGGATAATTCTGCTCTGCAGATGATGCAAGTCAACTGCAATCCTTCTCCTCTCAGCTGTTTTCTTCTGGAGTCACATCAGCATCGCTGAGGACCGCACAGGGTCCCAGCTGCTGGAACCAGCTCCAGCAGGGCAGGCCATCTCCCTGCTCCAGCTGGTTTGGTCACACATTAACTGCTTTAAACAAGTCTTTGTTAAGGTATCAGCCTCCCAAAACTCTGCTCCACATTCCCTGGAGGTCTAAAACGACTGAGCTATGCTCCAACGGAATTTGACCCTTCAAATTCTTCTAACTAGTGTTGCAATCCCGTTAATATCCGGATTCCTGAGGGCAGCTGATGGTACCTTTGACCCTCCTCATCGTCTGTGGGCCTCGGCAGATGAGTCCTGCTGAGTCCCATCGGGCGGCTGGCAAGGTCCGTGTCCCTGTCACAAAGGCTGATGCAACCCCATCTCATCTGACCAGGTCCGGGGTTGCCCGTTCTGCCTCTTTCCAGTAGGATTGGGATTCACGTGTCACCACGGAAACACAAAACAGCGTTTCTGAGAGAAAACAGAGTTGATTTCAAACAACGCCAGCAAAACACAAGGAAAGGGATTTCAAACATTTCTCCCCCAAGCCTGGAAAGACAGGACTCTTTATTTTCAAAGTCCTTTTCCCCAGCTTTCTGCCTGATTCTCTCCCTGCTCTTCGCCAGCCCAGGGTATTGATCTCAGCAGGGTCACCACTAAACTTCAAAGGGACTCACACTTGCACTGCTGGTTGAGGACCATGAATGGCACCATCTGAGCCTTATCGTTTCCCTTCTGCCTCCACGAGGGTGATAAAGGCACCGCAGGAACCCTCTGGCAATCTCACAGCCAGGCAGGTGACAGTCACACCGCCTTTGCTGATAACTGTTTCTTCATAGCTGCCCCTGTGGCACCATCCCGCAACCACTGCTCTGCTGGCCACAGGAGAGGAGGGAAGGATCACTGAGAGGAGCACTCTTTTGTCCTGAAATACCCTGATTTCATCAGGGCACATAAAATCAGAATGACTGTGACTATGACTCACCGCTACTACTATACAATTTTTCATGATGTCACATCATATTTGAAGGAACAAGGGGCTAAATGAAATATTAACGAGACATTTCATTTCTGGGTGGTGACACCACAGCTATAAGGCACCAGGGCAGCATTCAAACAGCTGGAAAACCGAGCCCCACTTTCCACTGTAATTTTCCGTGCCTTAGCAACAGATTTGGTTACAGCTACCGGGTTACTGGTACCTGCACTTAGGTAAAATTTCACTCCTGTGCCAACCCAGCCTCCCACCCAAACCAAATCTTCTTGCCAGGGGCCAGGCAAACACTGCCACGGGCACCCCAGCCCAGCCATTCCAACCTCCTCATCCTGCCAGCTGCACCACTGGGTGGGAATCCCTGGATCAGGGACAATGCCTAGGGCATCCTGCTCATGAGCTGCTGGTGGGTGGATGGAGGASAAAGGGAGGCTGCCCAGAGCCAGCTGCCCTCCACTGTCACCATGATGCTGATGGCAGAGGGGACATCCTTTGGGCAGATGTCCCTGCCTTTGACAGACTCTGTGTTGGGKGACCCGGCTCACAGACAGCACTTAGTGGGTCCTAAGCCATCACCCCACAAGGAGTTTCCCCGTCCATAGCCACCACCTGGGGGTCTCTGGACCTCTGGTGAACCCCTGCTCAACMCGTGGCTCCTCAGGGGATCCCCATCCCAGAGCCGATGCGCAGGAGAGCTGCAGATGTCCGTGAACAAACAGGGGGTCAGAGAACACCAGCAGATCCCCAAACCACCCACACAAACCACCAAAACCCCCACGATGGGCTCTGGCTCTGCCCAACACGTGTGCGGGGGGAATGCCCAGCTGCCCACAGGCGGCCGGAGCACGGCGGTGAGAGTCCCACTCCCGCTCGGAGGAGGGTCCCAGCCCCGACCCGGAGCACGGAGCCGCCCGTGCCGCGCCGAGCCGCGCCAAACCGAGCCGCCCCGCCCCGCCCACGGCCCCGCGTTCCCGGGGGCGGAGGCGGCCGGGCCGTGCCCACCGGAGGGCGGAGGCGGCGCGGGCGGGCGATGGCGGCAGCGCGGTGCCTGCGGGGCGCCCGGCGCCTCCTGCCCGCGGGCGCACGGCGGGAGTGCTGCGAGCTGGCCCGGCTGGCGGGGCCCGTGGTGAGACCCCGGGCGGGGTGAGGCGGGGAGGGACACGGGGCACACCCGGGCAACACGGTGCCCTCCCGCCCGAGGTGCGGGATCGCGGCGGGGCTCCACCGCTCGGAGCCGGGCAGCGCGCCCCGAGCGCTCCGGGATGCCGAGGAAGGAGGGCTCGGGCCCGGCTGGTCCCGTGCCGCGGGGCTGCGGCTGCCTCCAGCCTCCGGACACGGCTCCGCCACCGGGGATGTGCCTCCCGCGGGGGCCGGGGCCGTGGTTAAATCGCCACCCTTCGTGYCCGGGTTGGCGCCCAGATGTTTATTCTCTGCCCCAGGTGCTCCTGCTGCTGCCCGGCGTGGTCCCTGCTTCCCTGCAGCAGGKCTTTGGAAGAGCAGCGGTGGACTCGGGGAGGGGGGATAAGCTGTAAAACTGCTCTGTGAAACCGGGCTGCAGCCCCGACTGCCACTGCCACTCACCCCTTGGGTGACAAGCGAGTCACTTTGCTTAGTGTCAGCTCCTTGGCCAGCCCTTCCAGCAGGCTGTGGGTGCAAAGGTACCTTATGACTCGCTGTCCTCAAATCCTCCTTGGACTGGAACAGCCATTTGCCGTTTGTCTGGACCCTTTGGAGGGAGAAGCACCCTTTGTTAGTCGGCACAGACAGTGCTGAGCACGTTTTGCAGAGGCTTCTGCAAAGGGGAACCATGCACCACAGCCCTGGTCTTAATCAATTGCGTGTGAAATTTTGTGCTTTTAGTCTCCTGCTTTATGTGGTAAATGAGTACCAACTGTTAAACGTCTCAGAGGCACCCTCCCTGACATCAAATCCCTGACCTGCCCTGCTCAGTCAGCAGAGCAATTTTAGACTAGTTTCAGTTTCTGTAGCTAAATGCATCAAGCCCCTCAACCGTCTCCCCTGCAGCACAGCCTGCTCCTCCACGTGCACAGACACCTCAAACCCAAACCTACAGCTGCTGTTCAATGATCATTTCATGATAAATGCTGTGCTGGGATGGTGGTGGAGGTACAGACCTCTCCTGTGGGGATTACTCACAGCAGCAGGTCGAACGTGCCAGGGCCTGGCAGCAGGACTGCATCTGCAGGCAGCAGTGGGAGGTCTGCAGAGGAGAAGGGGTTGTTCTCCTTTTCGTCTGACCCCCCAGAGCTGGTTCTCCAGCAGTGCTGGGCTCTTGTCTTGCCAACTGCTGGGTGGGAAGGAGTAGAAACAGCTCCTGGGCATGGTTTCCAGCTGTGCCCACCCCTTAGTGGGTATAAATATCTCTACCATCTGTTTTGAGCTGTGCCACGACTCTGTGCCCTGGATGCCTGTAGAGGGGACATCCTCTTGCCAAGGGAAAATGAAGTCTGGAGTGCAGTGCCTGCTGCAGCATCGTTGCACACTGCTGTAGGCCCTGGCAAGGAGCACGCAGACTGGCCTTGGCCTCTCTCCACGAGGAGAAGATGTTGTGGTTTTGRAGGATAGTTTTCCACAGATGCACGCAAATGTGGAAAAGCACTGGGATGTTTTATTTTCCCTCTCCATGCAACCTTCATCCCGGGAAAGAGGATTTCTAGTGAAGCCCTTAAGCCTCTCTTAAATGAGGTCATCTGGCAGATTGGCTGTGTAACACCAAAATACCACAGGGCAGGTAGATGTTTGCTTTGAAAGGCAAAGTCACCGAGATCCTGTGCGAGTCCTGGAGCTGCCTCCCCTGCCCAGCAGTGCTGGCAAGCAGGGATGGGCTCCTAGGACCTCAGCAGAGCCCTGGCCTCGAGGCATGGACAGAAACACCAGGAAACCTCACTGTTCATAGTCCACTCCTGGGCGAGGGGTGGTGTTCCACTAGCCCTAACAGGTCCTCATCTCACCATCTCCTTCTCCTCCCATCCCAGTTCTTTGCCCAGCTGCTGGTGTTCCTGATCAGCGTGGTCAGCTCCATCTTCTGTGGCCACCTGGGGAAAGCTGAGCTGGATGCTGTGACATTGGCTGTGTCCGTACGTATTACTCTGATCCCCCTTGGATTTAATACCTGTGAATTATGTGTCACCAAAAAAAGAAGAAATAGAAAATAAACCTGTAGGAATGTGTATGAGGGCCCTGTTCTTCCCTTTGCCCTGAGCACAGGCAGGAGAGGGGAGCTGAGCAGTCAGTGCCTGTGCCAGTGCAAGGCCAGCACCTGAGAGCCTCTGGCCAGCTCTCTGAACCCACCAGACCTGGGCCTGTAGCCAGGAGCAGCACTGTTTGTTGTGGTCCTTTAGATCTTCACCCCTTGCTAGAGGATCCTTTTCCCCACCAGACGGGAGAGGAGGCTATTTAGTTAACAAGACTGTGTTATTCTGAGAATTAGAGAAGGACTGGAAAACTTCCCAAAAACTTGTAGCAGAACTGTCTCCCCACCCAGCTGGGAGGGATGCAGTGCTGTGGGCCAGGATCCTGTCTCTCCTTCAGGTTATCAACGTGACAGGCATCTCCATTGGCTCTGGTTTAGCCTCAGCTTGTGACACGCTGATGACCCAGGTCAGTAGCAGCTCCCCCTTTCCTGCGCCTCATGGGGTTTGCTGGTGGTGTCTTGCCTCCTGTGCAGTGTGATCTGGGCACAAAGGGCAGGGGGCTGGCAGCTTCCAGACAGAACAGGGTTACAGACACCCTGGGGGGAGCCTGCTCCCTCCCCAAGGAGCCCTGGGTCATGCCTGGGTACCAAAGGATTTGCAATCTGCCTGAGAGCGAGTTACACCCAACCAGCCTGGCATTCACTGCTGCAGGGCATGGGAAAGGCATTTAATGGGCCTGTGGTTGCYCTGAGCATTTGCCCAGACCCTTTGGCTCCCTGTGATGCCCACCTTGATCCTCTCTCCCTACTCAGGCATATGGTGGCAAGAACCTGAAGCAGGTGGGCACCCTCYTGCAGCGGGGCATCCTCATCCTGCTGCTCTTCTGCTTCCCTTGCTGGGCCCTCTTCATCAACACTGAGAGGATCCTCCTGCTCATTCGACAGGACCCCGAGGTCTCCAGGTCAGGGGTGAGATCCAGCCCTTCTGGATCAGTCATTTGCCATGTAGCATTGAAATCAAGGCTCCCTGGAGCTTGATTGTGCCAAACAGTGCAAAGCTGTTTGGCTTGGCTCTTGCTTTGCTGTATCATTAACTGGGGAAACAACTCTCCTTCCAGGTTAACTCAGCTCTACGTGATGATCTTTATTCCAGCACTTCCTGTAAGTCTCTGCTAAAGCTGCTAGAAGCTCTGTATCCCTTAGTAACACCAGGGAAAGGAGGGAGGGCCTTTGCTGTGTGGCTCACAGGGCAGGTTTAGTGTTTTACAACGTGCCCCTTGACCTTGTGCCTTAACAGATGTGCACTGGCCAGCAGCTGCTGGACCAGCAAACAGAGGCTCTCTCATCTTCCTGTGCAAAAGCTTTTGCTGTGGCCACATAACTGGTGATGGACATTGGAACCAGAGCCTCCAGGCTCGCTCTCAGCTCCGAGATAAAGGCTGGAGCTTGCTGTTCCCACACTCACAGCTGCTGGGCTTTGTGGTCTGACTCCTCTAAGGCAGGGAGCAGTACCTCGCTGGGGTAAGGGTCTGTGGGTTTATCCTTTCTTCCAAGCTTTCCAGGCTTTCTCACGCTGATGAGGAAGCATTGGAGATTTCCTGTTTTGGAGCCTGATCTGTCTTCCCAATGGGAATGGGAGGTGCCTTCTGTCACTCTTGGGTTTGGGTGCAGGCAGTGCTTCAGCTGGAGCAGGGGGGTTTTGGGCAGGGTGCTGGCTGGGGCACCCCAAGGAGGCAGAGGGGGGTTTGATCTGTCAGTGTTCAGTGGTCACTTGGCTGTGGAGCCACAGTGTGATGATGAACTGAATCCTGACTTTTGCAGGCGGCGTTTCTGTACCAGCTGCTGACAAGATATTTACTGAGTCAGGTATTGTATAATTGGCCAGGTTCTGGCCATAGGATAAAGGATAAAGTATTCCCAGGAACAGGGATAAAGCTGGGGATCTATGCTCACACTGTTCTGGGGAGAGCTGAGGAATGTGTGATGGCACAGCCCCCCAGCCAGCCCTGGCTGAGCTCATGGGAATCACCTTTAGTTGGCTCCATTTCCTGCTTCCCAACTCTGTGTTTCGTGGGTTGCACCAGCTCCTGAGCTCTGCTTGTCACCTTCTGCATGTCCCAGCCTCACCTGGAACATGAGCTGCCCTCTTGGCTTTCTCCTTGGGCATTGCTGAAGGTCTCCCTTGTGTTCTCTGGATGGGGCTTGGGCTGTGTTTTGGGGAAGCAAATGCCAAAGTTCCTCCTTGGCTTCCAGGGGATCATTCTGCCTCAGGTGTTGACCGGGATTGCAGCCAACGTCCTCAATGCGGCCATGAACGCCTTCCTCCTCTATGCTCTGAAGCTGGGCCTGGTGTAAGTGTGAGCAGGGCTGGTGGCAGTCCCTCTCTGGGAGCAGGGGTTTGCTYGGGGCTGGGGGGGTGTCCTGGGTGCTCAGTTCTGCCACCCTCTCCCCAGCCCCCAGTCTGCAAAGCTGAGGCTGGAGGGCTCTGTCCCATATCTGCATCAAGGGTGCCCTCGGGTCTCTCCTGCTGTGGCTGAGGAGGTGGGGCAGGATGTCACTCGTAACCTGCCTGTCTCTCTCCCCAGGGGCTCTGCCTGTGCTAACACCGTTTCTCAGTACACTCAGGTCATCCTCCTCGTCCTTTACATGTGGTGGAAGAAGATCCATGTGAACACCTGGGGAGGTACTGTTATAGCTTAAGCTTAATCCTTCAGAATACCTGTGTCTGGCCCTGGGAATTTGGCATTGTCAGCAGCACCTGGCAAAGGGATTGCCATCTCCTCACAGTGGGAAGATTCTGTAGCCACGTCCTCAAGGCCTTTACTGTAGCTCCAAACACATTCTTGCTGAATATCCCATCTCGGGAATGCAGCATGGCACAGCAGCAATCCTAGGATGTCCTGTGAGCTGCAGGGGTGGTTATCCTCAGAGGGTGTCCAGGACAGCATGTGGCTCCCCTTTGTGAGAGGAGAGGGAGAACACGTGTTCATGCTGCTTCACCTCTTCCTTGCAGGTTGGAGCAGGGACTGCCTCAAGGACTGGGGCTCCTTCATCTGGCTGGCAGTGCCTGGCATGGTCATGATGTGTATTGAGTGGTGGACCTTTGAGATTGGGAGCTTCTTGGCTGGTGAGTCCAAATCCTCTTTTCCCTCTGGTTCCTGGTGGCTGCTGCTTGAGCGTGTCCCCAGAGCCCCCCTGCCGGCAGCATCCTCACCTACAGGCTTGGGTCTGCAGGATGCTGCAGGTGTTCCCATCTATTCCGTGGGAATAGATGCCTCCTTGTCAGCCAGTGAAAGAGGTGACAAATCTTTTCCAGGGCTGATCAGTGTGGTGGAGCTGGGTGCACAATCTGTCATCTACGAGCTCGCCTGTGTCGCCTACATGGTAAGGGCTGAGGGTGTGAAACCCCAAACAGCCCCCAGACAGCCCTGTGGGTCAGTGCTGAGGTGGCAAGCAGGGGTTGGTACCAGGCAGGTGATGCTTCTCAGGCTTGCCCGTGCAGCTGCACATCCAGGGTGTGCTGCAGATGGAAAATCCCTTTACTGCAGTAAAGGCACAAATACCGGTTTGTCCCAAATTTCCTACTGGGGAAGAAAATCACTTCAAGCTATGCTGTCACTGCAGGCTCTGCTGCCACTCACCTCCTCTTGTCTCCTGCTTGTCAGGTGCCTCTGGGCATCAGCGTGGCTGCGAGTGTCAGAGTGGGCAATGCCTTGGGAGCAGGGGATGTGGTGCAAGCCAAGACCTCCTGCGTCATTGCACTGCTGTGCACAGGTCAGTCCGGTCCTGCAGAGCAGAATAAAGGGCAATTATCAGCAAATGGTTCAGTTTCCCTCTGACAGGGCTGGGCAACCCCCACAGGAACTTAAACCCTCTTGTTTGGACCCTTTGGGCAAGGCAAGATCCTGACTCTTCTTTTCTGTTACGAGCCTGGTGCAAAGACTTTGATAATTAAAGGTGCAGTTTAGCATTCTGCCCTCACACTGCAGAGGGAGTATCTGGGGACAGTGTGAGGAAAACAGAGTTGTCCTCTGCTGCAGTATCACTTGAGGTCGGTGAAGTCCAATCCCCACCACATGAAGCCCTTGAGGTCTGGGCCTGGGTCAGGAGGAGGATGTGCTGCCCTTGAAGCAATTTGATTATTTCTTTTTTTCTTTTTTTTTCAGGRGTTTTTGCTGTGGTGGTTGCAACGTTACTGGGAACCCTAAGGGATGTGGTGGGATACATCTTCACCAATGACAAGTGTGTTAACAGCTTTTGAGTATTACTGCCTTCTTGGAGGGTGATATTTATACCCCAGAAGCTGCTGACAGATTAGAGTTCATAAACCCCTATCTGGCAAAGGTTCCTCCCCTTCCCCAGTGTCACTGGGCAGTACAGCTGCTTCTGACATTGGGACACTCCCATGGCAGCAGGCTGGGATCAGGGAACTGGGATCACCCTTTGTGATTGATTGAGCAAGATACGTGAGCACCAGAGACCAGGGACCAGGTGGTGTTGGTCCTGATTGGATCCTGATCAATCCATACATCTTCCCAACAGGGAGATCGTCGGCTTGGTGTCCAAAGTGATGCTCATCTTTGCTCCATTCCACTTGYTGGATGCAACAGCAGTGAGTATTCCAGCACGTGGAGTGACTCCTGTCTGCAGCTTGGGGTGCCAGGGAGGGTGCAAAGCTGCCTGTAGTTCACTCTTGACCTGTCAAAACGATCCAGAGAAGCAAACTGAGGAACTGTCGGGGCAGCTGCTTGTGTTACCTGTAGCACCTCAGTGTCTGTCCTGTGTGCTTGTAGCTGCCCCTTGGCATTGCTGCAAACAGCCCAGTTTTTCCGCTTTTCCCCTGGTGAGGCTCCAGCTTTTTACTGGCTTATCAAAGCAACACAAGCAAGCAACCGAGTCTTCAGAGATATCCGGTTCTCCCAGCACACTGGGGTACTCGATAGATAATGATTTTGGCCCATTTCCTCCTGTCATGCCCCATGGGGAGGGACGTGGGCAGCGTGGGGAAGCTCTTTGGGATCCGCTCGGTGTCTGGGTCGGCAGCTGGAGCGAGAGGAGCCCCACGCCGTGTGCTCAGGATGTGGCTGTGGTCCCTCTGGGCTTGGTGGGACAGTGCTGTGGGTTTCCCTGTTCCCAGGGCTGTGCCATGCCCCAGAGTCCCCTGGCAGTGACCCCTCTGCCTGCTCTCCCCAGGCGACCTGCGGCGGGGTGCTGCGGGGCACGGGCAAGCAGAAGCTGGGTGCCATCGCCAACGCCTTCGGCTATTACGCCATTGGCTTCCCCATCGGCATCTCCCTGATGTTTGCAGCCAAGATGGGGGTGCTAGGTAYGTGTGTCCTCCTCCTGGCGTTGTGGGAGCTGTGTTGAGCAAAGGCTCAGCCCTGGAACTCGTGCCCGGATCTTCCTTTGGATCGGTGGGGCTGGATTGCACACTGATGTGCTTGGTGCGGGTACTGAGTATGTCCCAGTAAATCCAGGCTTACTCCCAGCTCCCCCAGGAGCTGTTTCCTTGAAAGTCCTTGGTCTGAAGTCCTTGGGCATTCTGGAAAAAGCAGATGTTCCTCAAGCCCTCCTCCCTGAGGTAACTTCCCATTGCTGCAGGTCTGTGGGTTGGGATGATCGTTTGCATCTCCGTGCAAGCCCTTTCCTTCTCGGCTTTTGTCATCCGCATGGATTGGAGGAAAGCTGCAGAGGAGGTGAGAATTCTCTGGTAACTCTTGAGAGGTGCTGGGTGAGTTCCTGTCTCAGTACAACGYTACAGCCCTCTGGGAGGAGGCAGAGGTGAACTGGGATCTGTCATTCTCCTGTAGCAGAGGAGCAATTTGGTGCTGAGAATGCTTGTCTTGGGAGAGAGGAGAGTTTTCTGGGCTGGGCAGGACACCCTTGCCCTGAGAAGAGAAACTCTTCCCTGTGTTTTTAGGCTCAAGTCCGAGCTGGAGTGAAAGAACAAGTGGAAGATGTGAACTCCAGTGGCACAGCTGCTAACAAAACAGCTGCTGTGGGTATGTAACCGGGCCTGACACCAGGGAGGGAGCCCAGATTCTCCACCCAGCCCCTTCCTTTGCTTCCAGTGGTGGCAGCCATGTCTGTCCTGCAGGCTCAGATGGCTGCAAAGAGCACAGTGCCTGGTGCTGGCCCCGGGCCAGTGGCACTTCTCCTGCACTCAGTAATGGGGTACAAGATGTGCTGGCTGCTCCAGGGAAGAGCCTGGGCTACCACCCCATGCCTGCCTCACTTGGGGACAGCTGCAGCATGTCCCAGTGTCCCCAAGCCTCGGGAAAGGACCCTCAGGACTGTCACTGGTGCYTGTGCAGCATCAGGCTGGAAGCCCCTGGCTGGGCAGCTCGGCCGCCCTGCAGCGCTCGCCTCTGTCCCACAGGTTACACCTCCCTTGACTCGGACACTGCGGACACTGTGGTCCTGCCTGAGAGCATTGTCATGGAGGAGAAGCAACCTGACCACGAGCTCACCACGCAGGAGGAGCCTATTGTTGTCCCTGTTCTTGCCCCTGGGGAGTGGAGGGCCGTGCTCSTCCGCCGTGCGCTGGCTGCTGCTGCCGCCGTCGCCGTCCTGCTGGTGGGGATCCTGGTCCGGCTCCTGACCGGCAATGGCTAAAACCAGCGGCACTGGGAGCTGTGCACAGAGCAGGAGGGCACGTGGCAGTGTCCCAGGAGGGTGGTGTGGGGAAGGAATTCCCCTTCAGTGCCTTACAAAAAGTCCCTTTGCACGGTTTCTGGTTCAGATGTTCTAGCCCACACGCAGAGTTCTTAAAGGGGGTGAGGATGTGGCACATGGGAAAAAAAAGTGTTTGAGAGCTGGTTTCTCTCCTGCACTGCTCTGGGATGTCGTGAAAGGTGGGAGTGTATGCTGGGGCTGACCTAGGAAGGAGACAGGGTCCTTGTGCTGCTGTGCTGCTCCCTGGGGGCATTTGTCCATGGCATTTGCTCATGGCAGAGGCTCCTGCTGCCCACAGCACGTTTTCTCACACACCAGCCTGTACCACCAGCATCTTGGTTTGGCAGAACCCACTTGCAGCCACTGTGGCACCACAGAACAAAGTGGGTTTTGCTGGAAGATGTCTGACTCTGCTGCTGGGCTGTTGGGTGCTGGCTGCTGGCCCTGACCCTGCTCTCCCTCTGCATGGCAGGCACAGGGCCTAAAGCAACTCTTCTTTGCACTTTTGTAAGGTGGGATTTTGATACAATAAAGTTTTCTGAGTAAACTTTAGGCTGTTTAATGTGGTGTGAGTGTGACCCTGGTCATTGGCATGACTGTGCTGTTAAGGGGTTTGGGGTTGGCTGTGGACCCAGTGTGATCACTCTGCTCCCCTCAGGTACCAAAGCAAGGGTTTGTGCTCCTCCATTGCTTTTTGCACAGTTTTTGAGTGCCATGGAAGAGGGTGGTGGTGTAGCACAACCCTACAGAGCCATCAAAGAACTGCCTATGTCATAATGCAAACCCCCCAGCACTGAGTCCCTCTGGACCTGTCCTGGGCTCTTACCTGCAGCTGAGTGACTGTGACGTGTCAATGCTGGGCCCTTGGAGCTCAATACCTCATACAGCAGCTGCGTGGCACCTCCCTGTCACCCCACAGCTCTCCTGGTGCAGGTGGCCTGTGAATGAAAAGATGTGACATAAACAAGCTTGAAACTGCCATCATCCCCAACACCAGTGGGAGGACTTGGCAGACTCTGCCCTGCTCAGAATCGTGGTAGGTTCGGGATGGGAGTGTGGGGAGAGGASGAAGGTGTCTCGCTGTGCCCCAGGAGTTATCCCAGCCCTCCGCCGGCTCCATGCAGGAGCGGTCTGCACTTGACAGCATCTCCCTCCCTCCTGCCTCCCCGCCGGGCCCAGGACACTCTATTTGGCCTGGGGGAGCGGTGCCAGTGAAACCCGACACGGCGGGGCTGTGCCAGGGACAGCTGGAGCCAAGGGGGCCGGCTTGTCTTGGCCTCTGTGATGAGAGGGAACGAGACACTGCCCCGCCACTGCCGGCCGCGGCTCACCAGAGACCGCACACAGCTCCAAGAGTCCTCCAGCGCTGCTGGAAGAGGAGGACAACCCTCCAGCCCAGTGGCCAGCACAGTTCTGGTGAAGCAGGAGAGGTAGGAGGGCTCGCAGGGTGGATTTGGGATGGTTCAGCCTCTACGCTGGCTCAGGAGAGGCAGCAAGTGCCTTGCACGGTATGTCCGGGCTCTTCTGCTCTGCCAGGACCCTCCCTGGGCTCCTGTGCCCTGCCCTGACCTACTGCCCACATTTCCCATCGCCAGCCCAGCCGCAGGGAACATGTGGCCGGATCGCCCGGCCCCGGCTGAAGTTCAGCCCAGCGTGGTTACACATTGCTCACCCCGCCGGGGTTTAACAGAGCGCGGAGGAAGGGGGTTGTTCACTCCCCTGGCAGGGCAGCATGAAGCCGGAGAACCTCCCCGAGGAGAATGGCTTCAGGGAGGGAATGCCCGCTGGCCAGGACAACCCCRCACCCGGGAGCTGCGAGAAGAAACCCCGCTGGATTCAGCGCCTGGTCCCGGACACCTTCTGGGAGGATGTGAGGAAGCTGCTGGTGCTGGCAGGGCCGCTGGTAAGGACCCGGTAGGAGAGACTCCCCCCATCCCTGCTCACCTCCATCATTAACCTTCGCCTGTCCTCTTCTCCGTGCTTAGATCCTGATCCAGCTGCTGATCTTCCTGATACACCTTGTCAGCTCCATATTCTGTGGCCACCTGGGCAAGGTTGAGCTGGCCTCTGTCACGCTGGCCATCGCTGTAAGCATTCCCGGGGCCGGGCACCAGCTCCCCCCCCCCGCTGACTCTGGGCTGGGATACAGCAGTGGGAAAGGACAGAGGAGATAGACTCCCACTTTTCCTTTCTGCCCCTGTCCTGGCCTGAAAGTCTTAAATGCTGACCTTCACTCTTTGCATTTTTAACTCTCAGGTTATAAATGTCACTGCCATCTCTGTAGGTTACGGCTTGACTTCGGCGTGTGACACCTTGATATCACAGGTGGGTAAGACACGGCTGGCACTGTCCCCAGGTAACAGTCCCATGACAAGGAGATCYGCCATCCAAATCCTTCCCAGGCAGTCTTCAGGGTGGTCAGGGCTGCTCCGTGCCCCTACAACCAGCTGATTTCACCGCTGTCCTCTCACCTTGCAGACCTATGGCAGCAAGAACCTGCTGCGCGTGGGGGTGATCCTGCAGCGTGCCACCATCATCATCCTCCTCTGCTGCTTCCCCTGCTGCGCCATCCTCATCAACATCGAGCAGTTAATGCTGCTCATCCGGCAGGACCCCGAGGTCTCCAGGTCGGGTGGTCCCCTCGTGCCCGCCCAGCGTGGTGGGGCTGAGAGGAGGGTGGCCGAGGCCACGCCCCTCCCTGACCCCAGCTCTGTGTGCCCCCAGGCTGACCCAGCACTACGTGAACGCGTTTGTCCCTGCCCTCCCGGTGAGTTCCCGTGGGCTCCCTGGATGGCACCTGCACAGGGGGACAGGCTGTCCCCGTCCTACTGCTCAGCACTGCCTCACCTCACCCTCCATCTCCTTTGCAGGCGGTTTTTCTGTATAACCTGGAGACGAGATACCTGCAGAACCAGGTGGGTCCTGGAGTCCTCACACCCACCCTGGCTCAGGATTCCCTTCCACCATGCACCCAGGGTTTCCATGGTCAGCATTCCCGGTGACAAGGCAGCGTGTGTCGCCACCACCGCCCAGGTGCCCAAAACAGCTCTGACCCTATAGATGACCCCGTCCCACAGCCAGGTGTATCCGTCCACCTCCCTTCATACTTCCCCATATCAGGGATTTACCTACAACATGCTCATTTTCCAAGCAGACAACATCACCGGAAGTTGGGTTTTTGGCTGGGAAAGGCACTGAGCGTGGGGCTGGGGGGACCTTCACCCTTCCCTCCCAAAGCCTTTGTGAAGACACCCCACCTCCTCCTCTTTGCAGATGATCATGTGGCCGCTGGTGCTGAGTGGGGTCATTGGCAACATCATCAATGTGGCTGCAAACTACGTCTTCCTCTACGTGTTCCACTTGGGCATCACGTGAGTAGCACCTCTGCCCCCAGGAGAGGAAAAGATGGCACCTGGCAATGGCAAGGGAACGCTGAGCTTGCAGTGGCATGGCAGGATGTCTTTTTCCAGCACCCTGAGCCCAGGGAGGCATAAGCAGGATGCCAACGACCTTTCTCACTTCCTCTGCAGAGGCTCTGCCTGGGCCAACACCATTGCTCAATATTCCCAAACCATTTTCTTGTTCCTGTACATCATAGGCAGGAAACTCCACGTGAACACCTGGGGAGGTAAGGGCATCTCCCCCGCTCCCTCTGCTTCCTGCTTTACCCAAGTGTCCATAAAACTTCTGTCAGGTGTTCTTGAGAGAAGAGGAATTCTGCTCGTCCTGACGGTGAAACATTAACCCCGGCCCAACGTGCCCCGGGCACCGCAGTGCTGCCGCAGTGGCAGCTCGTCACGCGCCAGCTGCTGCGCACTAAACATTAATTCTGGAGAAATGAAACTTTCTGCTGAGGCTTTGTAAAGTTCAGCCCCAAAGCCGGATGAGCACAGGCGTCAGCAGGAGGTTGTCCTTGGACACTCTGTTCCGGGAGGGATGAGCTGAGGGTTGTGCTGCTCTGTGGCCCATGGGGCAGCAGCAGAGAGGTTGTAGGTGCACGTTGTGCTGCTGGGGGTCCTGTGGAGATGAGGAGCATTGCYCTGCTGGCTCTGAGAACAGGAATGGCACCTCCAGCTGCCTCAGGTGCTCTGCAGGATGTAACACGTGGCCAGTCTGGTCATCCCTCAGGTGATGTTTCTCGTCTCCACAGGCTGGTCCTGCGAGTGCCTGCTGGAGTGGGACAGCTTCACCTCCCTGGCTATCCCCAGCATGCTCATGATGTGCATCGAGTGGTGGACCTATGAGATCGGGAGCTTCTTGATAGGTCAGTGGAGGGGGCAGCTGCCAGGAGATGGCCAGGCTTGACCCAGAGCAGCACCTGCAGCCAGCACTGACCCCTCCTGTCCCTGTCCCACAGGCCTGCTGAGTGTCGTTGAGCTCTCYGTCCAGTCCATCATCTATGAGGTGTCTGTTGTCGCTTTCATGGTAAGGGCTGGGTTATTACTACAGACCAGGGCTCCATGGGGACCATCCTGAGACAGGCACACAGCACAGATCAGCTCCAGCAAACCTCTGTCTGCCCCCTCTGCATTTAAGCCTCTCCCAGCTCCTGCCTCTCCCTCCAGTGGAGATGCTTTAATTCAAATCCTGAGCTCCATGGCCCTCTCTGCCGGGTGGTTATCCCACTGTCCCTGTGACAGCCCCGTTATCCAGACACACACACGATCCCTGTGGTTGCAGATCCCACTGGGGCTGGGCACAGCTGCGGGAGTGCAGGTGGGGAACGCGCTGGGCGCTGGCGACTTCGAGACGGCCAAGAGATCCTCCTCCACCAGCCTGATCTGCACAGGTCAGTCCATGACATCCTGGAAAGCTCCTGCCTGGGCTCCTCTCCATGGAGCAGGGAGCGTTTGCAGTCCTGTGCCTGCCTCTTCTCCCCCTGCTCTCTGTCATGGCCAGGCTGGGCTCAGCTCTTCTGTGTTTTCAGGGGTGTTCTCCGTAATYGTGGGGGCCATTTTAGCTTCCACCAGGAATGTGCTGGGATACGTCTTCACCAAGGACAAGTGAGTGCCCCCTGCTCCTGGTCTTGGTGTGCAGAGGTCAGTTCCCAAAAGTGATCGTTGGCTTTCCTCCATCCTCAGGGAGATCATTGACTTGGTGGCGTGGGTCATGCCTATCTATGTTGTCTTCCACTTGTTTGAAGCCATGACTGTAAGTCCCAGGGAATGCTGCTATTTTCCATGGGGAACCTTGGTGCTGAGCAGTAGGGGTCAGTCAGTCAAGGATYGCTCAGGCTGCAGCTGAGCACCAGTGCCCACACCGGGACCCTGCAGAGCTCCTGGGATYACCCCTTAGGAAACACCGAACGCATAAAAAGGTGGTGACCCACAGGACCAGGCAGGGACACAGAAATAACAGGCACAGGCAGGGAGCTGGGTCACCTCCAGACAAGCAGAGCCTTGAATTCAGCTGAGGTGACACTCCCTGCCCCAGCCCCTCTCCCTCTCCTGGCAGGGAGCCTGCAGTGGGGTGCTCAGAGGCATYGGGAAGCAGAAATTCGGTGCCATCCTCAACGCCGTGAGTTACTACGGGGTGGGCATGCCCCTGTCAGCCGTGCTGCTCTTCGTGGCCAAGATYGGCGTCATAGGTACAGCCTCTGGGCACTGCACCCCCAAAGCCCCCAGGGGTAGATGCAGCTCCACTGATGGCTCACCACAACCCTCACACCTGGCTCTGCCCTCCCTCCGACCTGCCTGGACACTGGGCACACTGGAGTGGACTGGGGTGGCTCCTGCCACTGGCTGGGAGCTTTTACACATACTGGGAAGGAGGCACCCATGACCACCCCATCCCTGTGTCCCTGCTGACCTGGTGACATCCCCGGTGTGGACCTGCTGTCCCAGGATGTCCTTGGTTGGGTTGGCTCTGGCTGATGCCGCGTGCCCTCCGCAGGCCTGTGGATCGGGATGCTCATCTGTGTCTTCATCCTCTGCACCTGCTTCRTCACCTACATCTCCCGTGTGGACTGGAAGAAGGCATCTGAGAAGGTAATCCAGGCACTGACAGCAAGGGAAGGTCCCCAGTGCCTTGACTGGGATAGCAGCAGGATGAGACCAGCTCAGTCTCAAGGTCAAAGCTGTCCTGGAGCAAAATCCAGYGCTCCCGTGACATCCCTGTATTCAGCTCCCTCCTGCACATTCACTYGATGGCCTCAAGGTTTCCCCCTGCACCTGGTGCCACCCTTGTCTGGGGACATGACGGGGTGACCCAGGCTACCTCAGCCCTGGAGCCCTGAGCATCACTTTGTGCCCCAACACCTCCAGGGAGAACCCACGAGAGGCAACGCRGCTTCGCTCGGTGGGAATTCCCAACTAAACCCAGCGTGTTCCCTCCCCAGGCTCAGCGCCGTGCAGGAGTGACCCAGCCACCACTGGAGGAGCCGAGCCCGGGCTCTGAAACCTCCAGCAAGGAGCTTTCCTCCGATGTGGGAGCAGCTCCCCAGCCCCACACTTACCTGCCCGCCAGAGCCGTGTTGGGGTCTGTCGGTACGGCAGGAGCTGGGCACTGCGTGCAGGGGAGGGTTTGGGTCCAGGAAGGGTCCCTAAGGATTCATATAAGCCAGGAACAAGCCCACAAAAGTTGGGATGTGGCATAGTGTTGCGGACACCGTCAGTTACTGGGACTAATTACAGTAATTACAAGCGTGGGCTCRGGAGGGTGAAGGAGGGACGACCTGTGGGCAGTTCTCACCTTGCAGACACCAGGTCCCACCTCTGGGGGAGGGACTGGGTTGAGAGCCGAAGATCTCCCTGCCCTGGGCTGCTCCTAACGTGCTTTCAGCCCTCGGACAAAACCCTGCCCAGAAACCCCTCGACCCCCTCCAAACTCTCCAGCGACGCTGCCCTGTTCCCCTTGCAGCGGGAATAGACGCGCAGGAGGACGTGGTGCTCACGGGCATCACCAGCACGGAGGGATCGACGTACCAGCTGGAGCTGCAGGAAGCCACGTCCGTCACCGCCACTGCGGCCGCCCCCGTGGTCACCAAGGAGCTGATCCTGCGGCGTGCGCTGGCGGTGATCGCAGCCGTCGCTGCGCTCGGGCTCGGCATCGCCATAAAGCTGATAACCAGCAGAGACTGACTCGCACCAAGGACTTTGGGGACTTGTTTTTGGGGTGAAAGCCCTTCCTGAGGGACAGACGTGCGAAGCACAGGCCAGCCAGCAAGAAAATCGAGCACACGCCTGTCCCACAGCAGCCGAAGGGCCCCTGTCAGCGTTCGGCAGCATTTGCTCGGATGTTGGTTGGGAACGGGCCCCGTCCTGCTGCTCTGGGCTGCCTGGCACACACTGACCCCCTCCAGCCCACACTGCCACCACCAACTGGAGCCCAGCACAGCCCAGCTCCCACTGCTGCTCCGTGACAAATGCCCAATAAAGAATAAACCCGTCTGGAGTCGGCCTGGCTCCTTGGGGTGGATGCTGAGGGCAGGGCTGGGGCCAGGGCAGGGAACATCCRACTCTGGGACCTGCACACGTGGGTCTTGCCCTGCACCAGGTGGCCTTTGCAGTAAAACAAAGGTTTTATTCAGCAAGGGTCAAGGTCAGCTCTCAGTTGCAAGTTTGGAGGTAAAAGATTATCCATAAACAAATAAACCCCTGAAATTCAGTTACAGAGGAGGTGGCTGTGGCTGCTCTGCCGCTCTGGCCAAGGATGTCCCAGTCCTGGGACTCCAGCCACGGCAATGCCCCTGTCTCTGCTCCAGCAGCCCCAAACACAGCACAGCAGCAGCACAACAGTCCCTGGCACTTCTTGAGTCCTTGGGACAGTGTGGCTGCAGCTCAGGTGGCCTCTGCTGTCACCTCAGGTGGCCTTTGCACACCTTGGATGGCTAAAGGCAGTTTCCCTGCAATGAGCATCACCCGTTCGGTCATGAGTCCCTTCAAGGATAAGATGCTGCAGGATCTTCGAGGCTCCTTCCCCCAGCTCTGGGGAAAACCAGCCTGGACTGTCCCCTGAGGTGAGATCCACATTTTGCCAGGCTTATTGCTGTAATGAGCCAGCTTCCAACAGGGATCAGGTGAGGCATTACATAGATAACAGGCTCAGTGACGACTGGCTTTGTTTAGATACCCTTGTGACAAACACTTCCCCCKTTCCCAAGAGTTTTTAGATGAGCTCCTGTTTACAAAGCAGGGCGGATGCTGTTTCCTTCCATCTGCCACTCACTGCTCAGGCATGACCCATGGCCTGGGTCTGGATCAATTCCTGTCTCAGCAGGAGATGGAGCCTTCGACTTGGGGTGTCTCTGCTTTAGGTGCATTTTGTTGTCTTCTRCCTCTTTAGGGCACTGGCTGCCTTGGAAGAAATGAAATTGCAGCAAGGAAAAGTTCAGCATTAGGACTGCAGGGAGCGGGCAGCGGGTCCAAGGGCCGACCGCCCATCACGCCTCTCACTGAGGGCACAACATCTAGAAAGGCACAGAAACAGGGATGAGTCCTCCAGGTAGGGAGCAGAGCCCAGGGGAAGGGGGTGATGGAGACTGAGGGCAGGTGGAGCTCAGGGGGCAGAGCTCACGAGGACAGCAGAGACCCAAAGCTCACCTTTGCCACCACAGCTTTCACAGCCGCCAGCAGGGCCGAGATGAACTGTCCCACTCTGCTCCTGTTACRCTGCTTCAGGAGGAAGAGCTTGGCCAGATGCACCACCTCCATGCTGCCAGGTGGGTACCTCAGCTTGTTCACCACCTCCCATCTCAGGTCCCTGATGAGGCAGGCGCGGCCGTGGGAGAAGGTCTCGAAGCTGTACTTGCCGTGGTAGGCGCCCATCCCGCTGTGTCCTGAGGGGCACAACCAGGCGGGTCACACCATGCACAGGGACTCCTGCGTTCCTCAAACTCGGTTTGGCAGCCCTCAGGACACAGGGAAAGCTTGGTCGTGCTGCTTCTCAGGGCAGAGAAGCACAGAGCAGCTCTTTTCACTACGCAGAAATAAGTGAGRACCTGCCCACTGCTTTGAACTGCTGCTGGTGTGCACCCAGCCTTAAAATGTTAATGACATCAATTCTCTCCTCCCATGGCCAGCCCTGCTTCTCCCACAAAATTCATGCAGGGGCTGGGGACAGGAGGAACTGGGTCTATGATTTCAAGGAGTGGGACATGAGAACACTCAGGGACACCCAAGACCTCAGCCCTCTGCCCACAGCCAGGTTGTCTCTGCCACATGAGCCTGACAGCAGCTGTGGAAACTCAACCAGCCCATGGACRAATTCATCCCACACCCCAGCACAGGAGAAGCAGAACTCACATATGTGRCCAGGTGGTTTTCCTCTTTCACTGGGAGGCCTAACAGCCAAAACACCGATGAGCCTTTTCACAAAGGAACCCATCACAGAAAATAGCATTGTTGGGAAAATGCAGCTGGAAGGTCCTGAATTGCCAAATGGGAATGACAGCACCTGGATCAGAGGCCGCTGCTGATTGACTCCAGGTGCATGGGCTGGAGCAGGGACTCACCCACACCGCCGAAGGGCAGATCTGGAACCACGGAGTGCATGATGACATCGTTGGCTGTCATGCCACCACTGGAGGTCTCTGATATCACCCGTCGGATCAGCTGCCCAGAATGGGAGAGGGCACAGGGCAAATCAAGATGGGACACAATACCATGTACTAAGGCTCAAGGTGATGCTTCCATCTCCCTTTTTGGAGGGCACAAGCTGTGCCTTGCTCCATGAGAGAGGCCAGTTTACATCACTTAAGCACAGGATCTGCCCAGCTGGAACAGCCAGGAAATGAAAAGGCTTCGTGTCAGCCCGAGGTGCTCCTCAACCCTCCCACCCAAACTGCCTGGGGCTGTTGTGCCAGGGCAAAGCCCTGACCTGAATTCCTGAGCTGGCACAACAGAGCCTGGAAGTGGGAGCAGGAGATAAGGCAGGAAGCAGCACCCACCTGTGTGGGTGGAGATGTGCAAACCTAGAGCCCTTCAGCAGGAGGCTGGGAGCCTCCAGCAGCTTTGGGGACTCTCATGGCCCCCAAACGCTGCAATTCACACAGAGAAGGAACCAACACAGACCCTAGAGGAAGCTGTGTCTGGGATCAGCCACGTTCAGGATCCAACAGCACAGAGACACCTCCRTGGGGGAGCACAGCCCACACCCACCTGCTTGTTGTTGGAGAAGACATACAGGGCAAGGGGCTTCTCCCGAAGGTTGATGAATTCAATGGCTTCTTCCACGCTCTTCACAGTCACAATGGGCAAGACTGGTCCAAAGATCTCCTCCTCCATCACCTTTGACTCCGGGGAAACATCAGTGAGGATGGTCGGTGCTGCAGGGAGAATGGGAGAACAGCATGAGCAGGACAAAGACCTGGCCCATCACAGGATCTTGCTCTGTTCAACATAACCYGAGCAAGCCATAGACACACAGACCCCAAAAAGCACCCACTACCACCTCCCCTCCCCAACAGATGYCAGGACCACCTATGAAGCAGGAGGCCTCATCAGTCTCTCCCCCAAGAGCGATCTTCTGCCCCTCCAGCAAGCCCAGGATCCTCTTGAAGTGACGCTTGTTGACAATCCTTCCGTAATCTGGAGATGACTTCACATCTTCCCCATAGAATTCCTGACAAAGGGCACAGCAGAAACAAAGAGCTCAACACACCTTCCAACAGCTCCAGGAACTCACACCTGGGCTGCAACAGGGACCATTCTCACAGCACAAGGGACTCCTCCCTCACCTTCAGGGTCACCTTGATGTTCTCCACCACCTTGCTCTGGATGGATGGGTCACACAGGATGTAGTCTGGGGCGATGCAGGTTTGCCCGCAGTTCATGTACTTGCCCCATGTTATCCGCCTGTGAGAGAAAGGGAGATGGTTTTTCCATGGTCAGTCTCATCCACACCCCACAGCCCAGCTGGCAGCACCCGAGATGGGGATGCTGGCCCAGAGATGTCCCCCTGCCCCATGTAGTTTTTGCTCCACCGCTGAGATCCCACCAGGGGTGTAACAATCTGACCTGCAGGCGACAGCCAGGTCACAGTCCTTGTCGATGTAGCAGGGGCTCTTCCCCCCCAGCTCCAGCGTGACAGGTGTCAGGTGCTTGGCAGCTGCTGCCATCACAATTCTGCCCACTGCGGAGTTGCCAGTGTAGAGGATGTGATCGAATCTCTGGGTCAGCAGCTCGGTTGTCTCAGGAACTCCTCCAGTGACCACGGGGTACAGATCCTGCAGGGCAAGGGTGTCGGGGTCACCCCAGGCCAGTGCATCACTGTGGCTCAGAGAAACCCGGGGATGAACATGAGGCCACGCTCACCTTGTCCAGGTACTGCGGGAGGAGCTCAGCCACCAGCCGAGCCGTGTTCTCGCTGACCTCCGACGGCTTCACCACGACGGCATTGCCTGCAGGGCARACACAGCACCCACACTGAGCCCTCACATCCTCTCCCCCACGGCCCCACCRTGGCTGGGGCTGCCCCAGGGCCCCACCTGCCGCGATGGCCCCGATCAGGGGCTGCATGACCAGGATGAAGGGGTAGTTCCAGGCCCCGATGATCARCACCACTCCCAGCGGCTCGTAGCSRAYRTAGGCCTCGTCCCTCATGGTCAGCAGGTCCTTCTTCACAGGCTGGGGGGCTGCCCAGGACGGCAGCTTCTCCATGGCCAGGACCAGCTCCCTCAGCACGCCCAGGAGCTCGTGGCTGTAGGCGTTGGGCCCACTCTGTAACAACAGGGAGCTTGGGGAGGGGAAGGCAAAGACGCCCACCTCCCACACCCACTGTGGCACCCTGGAGAGTCAGAGCAAAGTCCTCCAGTTCCACGGTGGAGGACATGGCAAAAACCATCTGTCACGGCAAAGGCAGGGCCTACCCACGCACAGGAGAAGGGAGAGACCCCCTGCCAACCCAGACCTTGTGCAGATCCGCCTCGAGGGCTGCCAGGATCTCCTTCTCCTTCTCGTTCACCATCCTCTCCAGGGCCTTCAGCTGCTGAATCCTGAACTCCAGCGGGCGGCTCCGGCCCGAGTTGAAGGCGGCCCTTGCCCGCCCCACGACCTGCTGCATGCTCTCCATGGCCGCTCAGCGCTGAGGAGACACCAGCAGCACCCGGCTCACCGCAGGGCCACGCAGGGATGCCCAGCCCTGGGAACACCACCAGCAAGGCTGGGAGATGTTATCCTCCTTGGATAAYATCTCCTCCTCCTCTTCTGCTCCCAAGCTGAGCGCTCAGGGCTCACAGCCTCCAAGCCCCATCCCACCTGCACAGGATACCTGTCACAGCAATCTAGGGATGGCTGATAGATCCTGTTCTGTGGGTGCTTTCCTCTAGCTTGAGGATACCCTCAAACCCACCAGCCACTCCACCCTCTGCTCGCAGGGATGTTCCCAAGGAGCCAAAACACAGAGATGACCGTGGCCTGGGTGGGCAGCTGGCTGGAAGCAGAGCTGAGTGCCTGGAGTCAGCCTGCACCCATCCTCCCCATAACCCCAAGGCCCTCATRTGTCTTCACAAGAAACATCACAAAACACTGCAGAGGTTTCACCCTGCTTCCCAGGAGCAGCATTTCACTTCTCAGTCAGCACCAGATACCTGGTCCTGCATCCCTGCCCAACCAAACAAGACACCATGGTTCCCTTACAACRAATCAAACCTGCCCTTCCCAGCCCACTGCCAGAGCTGCATGACACAGCCAAGAAAGCAAATGACTCACTAAAAAACGGAGGAAAAAAGCAAGTTACCTCCAGAGAAGCTTCTCTCTCCACCAGCCTCCCGCGGTGAGTGCAAGCAGGCACAAGCCCTTCCCCTGCCATGGCTCGGAGCGATCCCTCCTCCCACGAGTGGGGAGCTGGCCTGGGCCCAGGGCTCTTGCTGGATACAAGATGCCCTTTACCCAACCCAGCCCTCGGCTGTGGAGCCCCGGATCTCTGCATCCAGCCGGGGCAGTGACTCAGCCCCCGCGTGGGATGGCAGAGACCGCGTGGCTTTGCCCACGCTGGGCGCACGAGGCCGGGGACGCGCGTCCCACGTGTCACAGGCTGCTCTCGGGAGCCAGCACACAGACTTGGGAGCTGAARAACCCCAACCAGGCAGGTGGGAGGCAATCCAGGCGCGGATTTGCACGGGAGAAACAGGCCAGCTCCTCCGCTGGCTCACCCCATGCTCTGCCTGGCTCCAGGAGCCTCTTTGGTGCCCGCCAGAGCTCTGGGGGACCCTTCCCTGCCGTGCCAGGGACATGTGCTGGGGCAGAGACACCTCACAACACACATGTGCCATCCAGCCAAGCCATGGCCAGAGCTGGGACCAGCAGAGCAGGATTCCTCAGGAGACTGCAAGGACTTACCACACTCGCTTTATTATTTAAATTCTTAAGTGTTTATTTAGTGCTTGCAAAATGTATCATCAAAAAGGCTTAGCACATGGATTTTCACCAGACGTGAAGAAATCCCACTTATTGCACAGTAAATATAACTTTCTACTCTATATTAATTTCGTTTAGTAATAACTTTGTAATTTACTTTAATATTTCTAAGGCTCTTTCACCTTCAATTCCTCCAGCATCCTTCCCCCAAGCTAGAACAAGCCCCGCATTATCCCCCAGTGCAAGATCACAGCATCCCGAGAAGCTCGAACACGAAGGAGCACACACTCTTCCAGTAATTGTTTTCCCTTGGAGGAATCTGACCAGGAACAGCTCCGTACCGGCTTTGGCTGGGATGAAGTTAATCTTCATGGTACTCACTAAGTTTCTTCATAGTGGGACGGTGCTGTTTCGGATTTGTGACATTGGGAGTTACAGCGTTTGTCTTCCCAAGTCACCACCGGGTGTGATGATGCCCTGCTTTCCTGGGGATGGCTGAACACCTTCCTGCTGAGGAGAATTTATGACCAGATCCCTTAATTTGCTTTAATCTGTCTGCACACCCAGCTTTCACTTCACCTACTAAACTCTCTTTATGTCAACATACAAGTTTTTCACTCACTTTTCTGATTCTCTTCCCCATCCCACTGGGAATAAGTCAGTGGTTGTGTGGGGCTGGGCTAATCCACAAGGTATTTGTCACTCCCACTTCTCTAAGCAGGCTTGAAAGTTCTTTTGCACCAGCATGAGACACTCATCAGCACAATACAGGCAGTGCAGGCATCACCTTTAGAATTTTCTAACTGCTAAATGATTGTTAAGGGCACATGATGAAACCCAGAACCCACCATGCATCTCCTGGCCAGCTGTGGATGATTCCAGTTTGCAGAGACCCATGAATGTTTCACCTCAATTAAATGGCAAGGGGAAACCTCACTGGGTTTATTCACAGCCATCACTCTTGGTCAAATGGGTCAGGCAGCACGYCTGTCTCAGGCTTGTCACCAAGAGGGTGGGTGTTCAGAGCACAACAGGAGACAGACCATCCCAAAAACTGCAGGGAAAACACTGTCAACCCAAGGATTGCTGAAACTTCAGCTCCTCTTGGTCACTGGAGGAAGGTTAAGTGGTTTGGTGCAAGACCCTGTGTGGCCCTGTAAGCTCTGTATGGCACGGGGTGGAGGCAGGGACTGGAATTTCTTGCTCTGCAGTCCTCCTTCGGAGAGCTTGTCCCCACTGGTCCCTCTGTTCCAGCATGGCTTTTAAGTAAACAGGAATCTGAGCCTTCTCGTGGTTAATGCCTCTCTAAGGCTACTCTCTGTGCTCGACAGCTCACTGAAATCACCCAGAACAAAAGAAAAGAATGACTTCCCAGCTTAAGGAAACAGACACAAAGCGAGCACCCAGAGTATGACTTGCACATGGTGCMTTCTCCTCTCTTCATCAGTACATCACCTGTGAAGGCAAAACACAACACCAACRCCCTGTGAAGGATTTGCTGAGACAAAACCAATTCCCTTTTAGAACAGCCTGAAGCAAAGCCCCTGCAGTCTGAGTTCCCCAGGGTGCAGCTCTCCTGCCTCCTGCCCCTCAGCATGCACTGGTTCTCTCAGATGCCAGGGAAAGCATCGTGCTCTGGCTCAGGGGGGAACCTTCTCCAAACCCCACATTCACTCATCTACAAAGCTTTGCCCGGCCTCAAACTCAGTGTACACACAGGAGAAGAAAAAGGCTCCTACCTCACYGTGACAGCCACAGCAGTGCTCTGAAACCTGCTCCTCCTTACCACCCGCTGGGCCAGCCCAGCCTCTGCACAGCCAGCACAGCTTTTCTCTTCAGCACAGACTGGTGGTTCTGAGAAACCCAAATGATTTCAAGATGCCGTGAGTTTTCCCCGGCCTCATTCCCCTACACAGGGCCTGCCTCCCTGGCTGGTGCCTCCTGGGTTATGTGGCCAGGTTATTTCCCCTGGGGTGCTGGGTTCTTGTGCACCTCCTYGCAGCAGTAACTACACAGACTAAAGGGCAGAGTCCTGATCCACCCTGTCACCTCCTGTTCCCTCAGGAGCTGCTCCCTTAAGCTCACTAAACCCTGTGGAGCAGCCAGTGAAGTGCCTGGTTTGTCAGACATGGAGAACCAACAGTGATCACACTTGGAGATTCAGATCTTGTTCCTCCACCTCAGAAAGAATCTCGAGCCTCCAGCAAGCTCCTGCCTCCTGCCGAGAGGAGAGGACATCCCACCCTTCCACACTACCCAGCYGGAAACCAGGGAGGAAATGGCAATAATTGAGCTGAGGTCAGACAGGGGCTGCAAGGGGTGAGGAACAAGAGCTCGTTGCAGACCCAGGCTGTGGGACACAGCTTCCCTTCCCAGGGTGCCACGGCACAAACTGCAGCTCTCTGGGCTGTGAGGCAGCTCAAATGCTCCCGAAGGAAGCCCTGGAATTGAAACCACTCCCAGCCTGTCCAGAACTACCAACCTCTGCCTCTGGAGGGAGCATCCCACGGGTGTCACCTACCAGGCAGGAGCAACAAGGAGTAGAGCAGCCTGGGAGATCTCTCCGGGGACACTGCTATTCTACAGACCACTTGCAAGAGCCAAAAGGTAAGAATTTAAAGTGGGACAGATATCTTAAGTCTCAAGACAGAAAAAGAGGTCAGGCCTTACGAAAGGGCTGCAGTTGCAAAGAACTTGCAGATCAGGTAATTCGCACATGCACCGCCACGGACGGCAGAGACCCAAAACTCACCTTAATCATCACTGCTGCCACAACCCCCAGCAGGGCCACGACAAAGAGCCCAATTCGGCCCTTGTTGAACTTCTTGAGGAGGAAGAACTTGGCCCAATCCACCTTCTTCTGGCTGCCGGGTGGGTAGCGCATTTTGTTGGYGCTCTCCATCTTCAGGTCCTTGATGAGGCAGGCGCGGCGGTGGGAGAAGGTCTCGAAGCTGTGCCTGCCGTGGTAGGCGCCCATCCCGCTGTGACCTGAGGGGCACAACCAGGCAGGTCACTCCTCAGGCTCAGCCAGGCGAACCTTTGGTCACCTGAGGACAGCTGACCCTTCCCCTGCAGCACTTCTCAGCGTCCAAGATGTCCATCTGTACTGCAACCCTCTTCTTCCTCACCTCGTTTCCTCCACCTGCCAATCACTCTGATTGCAGCTAATGGTTTTAATGCACCTCTCACATCAGTCTGCACTAAATGCTTCAGTCTTTCCAAAAAGACACCCAAAGGCTTTTCCCTTCTGGCCCCTGTCCTAATGCACTCCCAGAACTTATCATTATTCTCAAGATCTGCTGCACAGAGACCCTTGGGCTGTGACAGGCACAGGGATACCCAAACACATCATGCAATCAGTCCCAGCTCTTAAGGACCTCCAGTAACTTACCAACACCACCAAAAGGCAAAGTTGAGAGGAAGAAATGCATAATGACATCATTTCCAGTCACACCCCCACTGGAGGTTTCTGAGATGACTCTTTTGATTAACTAGCAAAAGAAAAAAAAAMCAAACAAAACATTACAAAGGCTCAAAGAAGAGACCAGATCTTGTAACTGAGGATCCTGGGAAAGGAGCTACATGTTAAGAGTGTTCATCTCCTCTGGCACAGCCCACACCCACCTGCTTGTTGTTGGAGAAGACATACAGGGCAAGGGGCTTCTCCCGATGGTTGATGAACTCAATGGCTTCCTCCACGCTCTTCACGGTCACAATGGGCAAGACTGGTCCAAAGATCTCCTCCTCCATCACCTTTGACTCCGGGGAAACATCAGTGAGGATGGTCGGTGCTGCAGGGAGAATGGGAGAACAGCATGAGCAGGACAAAGACCTGGCCCATCACAGGATCTTGCTCTGTTCAACATAACCYGAGCAAGCCATAGACACACAGACCCCAAAAAGCACCCACTACCACCTCCCCTCCCCAACAGATGCCAGGACCACCTATGAAGCAGGAGGCCTCATCAGTCTCTCCCCCAAGAGCGATCTTCTGCCCCTCCAGCAGGCTCTTGACCCTCTTGAAATGACGCTTGTTGACGATCCTTTCATAGTCCGGGGACGACTTCACATCTTCCCCATAGAATTCCTGACAAAAGGCACAGCAGAAACAAAGAGCTCAACACACCTTCCAACAGCTCCAGGAACTCACACCTGGGCTGCAACAGGGACCATTCTCACAGCACAAGGGACTCCTCCCTCACCTKCAGRGTCRCCTTGATGTTCTCCACCACCTTGCTCTGGATGGATGGGTCACACAGGATGTAGTCTGGGGCGATGCAGGTTTGCCCGCAGTTCATGTACTTGCCCCATGTTATCCGCCTGTGAGAGAAAGGGAGATGGTTTTTCCATGGTCAGTCTCATCCACACCCCACAGCCCAGCTGGCAGCACCCGAGATGGGGATGCTGGCCCAGAGATGTCCCCCTGCCCCATGTAGTTTTTGCTCCACCGCTGAGATCCCACCAGGGGTGTAACAATCTGACCTGCAGGCGACAGCCAGGTCACAGTCCTTGTCGATGTAGCAGGGGCTCTTCCCCCCCAGCTCCAGCGTGACAGGTGTCAGGTGCTTGGCAGCTGCTGCCATCACAATTTTGCCCACTGCAGTGTTGCCAGTGTAGAGGATGTGATCGAATCTCTGGGTCAGCAGCTCRGTTGTCTCAGGAACACCTCCAGTGACCACGGGGTACAGATCCTGCAGGGCAAACAAGAGCCTGAGAGTTACCTTGATTTAAAACTCTTATATCAAGGTAGCAGCRCTGCATGTGGCAGAGGGCAGACTTATTTGTGGGCTAATTCATGATAKGGACAAAATATAGTGATAACAGAGATATCCTTTGCTCCTTCCCTTGAAATGAAGTTCCATTTGCCACTTTGTGCCACATGAACTAAAAGAAATGAAGGCCGAGGCCAGGGCTGAATGTGGCTGTGGAGCTGCTCCCACACAGTAGATCAGGGCATGTATGACTGTCAGGATCTCCCAAAGGACATCTTCTTCTGCTCCTGCCTCCCACCTTGAGAAGGCGCTAACTCCCTGGAGGAAACTCCACAGAGGGCTGTGCAGTCACAGCAACAGTCTATCTCAGTGACACAGCGCAAGGGATGACAAAACTGCCAGGCAAGTGGAGGAGAAACAACACATCCTCCTACGAGTGCCGTTCAGCAGGACATGAAAACCCAGGACATATTGCCACGGAACAAATGGTGCCCAATGCTCAGGAAGAGCCAGGCACAGCCAGCATCCTACACAGCCTGTGCTGGCCTCAGGGCATCCCCAGCAGAGCTCCAAAAGAGCAGCTGCTGCAGTGAGAAGTACATACACACCCCTCCACATGGTCATGGGTACCAAAAAGGCTGTCACGTTGCTGCACCACTATGTAAACACTCCAGGTTACACAAACACAGGAAGAATTTGCCAACGTACCTTTGAACTCTAACACTAATTCAACCCCTCCTGTGCCTCCTGCTTGCGCTCCTTTAAAGAGAGCAGGCAATGGATTTGGCTCACACCTGCAGGAGCCCCTTGGAAGCAGGACTGATCGAGACAGTCATGGCAGGCACAGGTCCACACTCACCTTGTCCAGGTACTGCGGGAGGAGCTCAGCCACCAGCCGAGCCGTGTTCTCGCTGACCTCCGACGGCTTCACCACCACAGCATTGCCTGCAGGGCAAACACAGCACCAACACTGAGCCCTCACATCCTCTCCCCCACGGCCCCACAAGGGACAGGGCTGTGCTGGATCCCCACCTGCCGCGATGGCCCCGACCAGGGGCTGCATGACCAGCACAAAGGGGTAGTTCCAGGCCCCGATGATCAGCACCACTCCCAGCGGCTCGTAGCGAATGTAGGCCTCGTCCCTCATGGTCAGCAGGTTCTTCTTCACGTGCTGAGGGGCTGCCCACGACTGCAGCTTCTCCATGGCCAGGGCCACCTCTCCCAGCAAACCCATAATTTCATGGCTGTAGGCGTTGGGCCCACCCTGCAAGGACAGAGAGCTTTGGGAAGGGATGGCAAAGGCACCCACATCCCACAGCCACTGCCACAGCCCTGCCCGTTCAAAGTGTCTGACATTGGCAGTGCCGCCTGAAAGGATCCCTGGCCAAAGACAATCTGGATGTGTGAGGCAGAACCCAAAACCTGACAGCCAGGACCTGCCTTGGACCAACTCCTTCTTAGAAATAGTGGCAGCAGACCTTCACAAGCCACAGTGGGAGTCAAGGCCATGAGGGACAAGAGCAAAAGCCACCCGGCACAGCAAAGGCAACCTCTGGCCTTCCCACTTTCCACTCCGGGCTGACCACTGTCCATGCACAGCTGATGGGAGAACGTCCCCGACCCAGACCTTGTGCAGATCCGCCTTGAGGGCTGCCAGGATCTCCTTCTCCTTCTCGTTCACCATCCTCTCCAGGGCCTTCAGCTGCTGAATCCTGAACTCCAGCGGGCGGCTCCGGCCCGAGTTGAAGGCGGCCCTTGCCCGCCCCACGACCTGCTGCATGCTCTCCATGGCCGCTCAGCGCTGAGGAGACACCGGCAGCACCCGGCTCACCGCGGGCCCTCCCTCCGGCACGCACCCCGCGGCTTTCCCCAGAAACCGCGCACACGCTCGCAGCCTCCAGCCGCACCCCCGCCGCCCCAGCTCCGCACGCTGCCGCTCGCCCCTAATTCTGCCGCATCTCTCCGAAACCTTACGTAATTCCCGAGTTAGAAAAGTTTCAAAAGGAGCGCAGGGCGTCGGCGGGAGCGCGGGGATGTCACGGAGGAAGCCGGGCGCGGCTCCCGGCAGGGCCCGCGCGCGCACCGCGGTACCGAGCGATGCCCGGCGAGGACACCGCGGGATGGGGACCCCCACCCACCCCGAGGAACCCCGGGGACCCCCGAGCGCCACCGCGGCTGAGGCGACAACCGTGACGGCGCTTGCGAGACCGTGGTTCTCCCCGCGGTCGGTGCCCCCCGCCCCGGGCAGGACCCTCCGCCCCCGCGGCCCCGCCGCCCACCGGGGTCAGCGCCGCCGCAGCCGCTTCCTCCTTCCGCTCACATGGACGGAAGCGGAACGGGCGAGGCCGCGGGGCCGCCGCTCCCCCCCCCTCCCCGCGGGTCCCGGAGGGAGAGAGGGTCTGGAGAGAGGGGATAAAATCAGGGCGGGGTGAAGGACGCGTCCGCGCCGCTGCCCCCGGGGTAGCGCCGGTACCTCGGCTCGCACCGTCGGGGATGCTCCTGCCGGGCTCGCCGCGCTGCGCGGGGAGCAGAGGCTGCTCGCAGAGGCTGCCGCAGTCCTTCGTGGGCTCCGGGGGTGGGACCGGGTCTGGCACTGCCGGGCCGCTTGTGAAACGCTGCGGGGCGTGGGGCCGCTCCGCGAGCGGAGGGCAGAGTCCCTGGGGTGTCTTATCGGGGCAGGGAGGGGGGAACGAGCGGGGCAGCTGCACCCGCGGGCGGCCTTTGCCCTGCCGGCAGCCTCCGGCCAGCGAGGGGGAGCAAAACCGGGCAGGGGCTGTTGTGTGGGAGGCAGGGAGACCCCGGCCAGGACGGTCGAATTAACCTTGATACAGTCTTGGCGTGGGAAACGAGCCAAAAAAAACGCCGATAAAGGAGTTGAGACAAGGCTGTGCACATTCCGGTTRAAAAAAGACCTGCCAAAACTTGTTCTAAGAAGGGCACGGGGATTATTTAAAAATTACACGCAGGTTGTTACACGCTGCCTTTTGGGACATGCTCTGCCCAGGCCGTTTTTTGCTAAAGCTCCTCAGCTGGAGCTGTACCCCTCTAAACCCGTGCCCACCACACCTCCGTGCTCCAGCCCAGGAGATGGATGCTTCTAGCACAGAACACCTCCTGCGAAGTTTCATCCCATTTTCCCACACCAACACGGCCCTCCGAGGCTGGGGCCAATACTTGTGTGCAAGAGGCAACATGGGAAGGAAAAACAGGCTGGGCTTGACAGGGCCCTTCCAGGGGGTGTATGGAAAGAAGGTGGGTTTGCATTGAAGAAAACACGTGTAGAAGTAGGAATGTTCCTCACGGGAGCATTACCCGATACAAACACTCTGCATCTTTGCAGGCACAGCAGGTTAGAGCTCTGTGCAGGCACCACACTGTCTGCAGGTCCAAGGGAAATTAGATAAGGAATTAATGCTACTGCAATMAGAGTCTGAGCTCTCAGCATGGAGTATTTCATTGTGCCTGGGAAAATTGTGCTGCAATGCACCCACCCAGGATGGCAGCAGGAGCAGGGAGATGGATATATACCTATATTTATCCTCCAGAACTTTTAAAATTCTTACCCATCAGCCCAGAGGGTTTTCGTGTCACAACAGTGCTGCCTGCACTTGGTGTCACACAGTGGAAGCAAAGGTCCCAGCTCCCAGTTATCCCAGTGGCCAGCAGGCTGGTGCTGTGCCACACTTCCACAGCAATGAGACAGCATCCTGGGAGACACTCCCTTTTGGTCCTTGTCGGGGACATCTTTTGGGCTGTTATGGACAGGAAACAAAGCTCAGGGTGTTTTTAGCATTGCAAAGTCTGAGCTGATTCTCCCTGGGTGAGACACGTGGATCTCAGGGAAGTGTGGGATCCCCAGTGAGACAGAGGAATACCCCGYGCTCCCCACGCCTGGGAGCTGGCAGTGTTTTCTATTTTAATTCAATYGCTAAGAGACAATAAAGGGAACTATTTATGGGAAAGCAATGGAGCTCCAGAGGAACTGGGAGGTGAGCAGTGCTGGCAGGGCTCTGATCTCCAGGGCTGTACTTAGAGCAGCAAGAGGTGTTTTATTGAGAAGCTGAGCTCAAGATTCCCCTCTCCCCTCATTCCTCATAGCCCTCACTCCCCTCTTGGAGTCAATTAACTGCCATGAGACAGGTTCCTGCCCTGGGAACAGTCCTTTGTGCTGGTCCKTGCCCTGCTCCCAAACCAGCAGAGCCTGGGGAAGGAGGACTTTGGAAGATAAACTGTGCAGTATTTGGTGTCAAGGGTCCACCAAATAACACAACTGATCAATAAATGTCCTTTTAGCTGGCACACCACACTCACAGAACTTCRAAGTTTTCAGCTACAATCCTCAATCTCTGCTTAAATGTCTGCCCAGTCTCAAATTCCAAGTGTTTTCTAGAAGTCACACAACCCAGCCAGGGGCACAAGATGGGCAGATACAAAGCCCAAACAGCACTTGACCATAAAAGCGGGTACAGAAGATGAACAACAGGGAGAGGTTTTAAGGAACCTACAGGAATCAATGCAGCTCAGTTCATTTATGGCATCACTTGTTTTGAAAGCTGTGGCTGATCTCACATTCGCAAGAAGGAGATACTGTGTCACACAGAGCCCTGGTCTGTGGGCTGCGTTGTCGGCATAGCTGGGGCCATGGAAAATGTGAAAGGGACACAAAGAAACAATGGGAATGATTGGCACAAGGACTGCAACAAGACTCAACAGCCCCACTGGCACTCGGTTGGCTTTCAGGCAGAGAGGAGGGGGGAGCCTGCCGTGCACAAAAGCCTATTGAAAAGGTGTTTGTCCAAAGGAGCAGTGCCAAGGGTTGGTTCAGCTGGGCTCCAGCTGACTTAGAGACCTCGGGAGAGGGGTTATCCAGACAGACTTCGCTCCTCTGCAGGAAGGAGGAGCTGTGGGGGCACTCTGGAAAAAGCCACAGCCAGGCTGTGGKTCAGGTCAGACAGGGAAGTTCAGGATAAAAAGAGATTTGCCTAAAGACTTAAAAGGCATCCTGGACAGTCAAAACAGACAGTAGCAAGCAGAGAAGACAAAAAAGTCAAAGGATCAAAATTTGAATTAAAAAAACTCCAAAAAATGGGAGAGGAAGCAGGAATCAAAAAGAAAGTGGGTCACAAGTCAGGTCACAAGTCAGCCCATCTGAATTTCAAAGCCTCAACAAGCTTTGAAAGCAGCAGGATCCAGCCTTTCCTGCTCCAGATGAAAAGCAAGCTTCCCTTTTCGGTGGAGCTGGGCACAGCACCGTGACACAGGTGAATCACAAGTTATTGCCTCTGAACCCTGGGGTGACAGGGCAGTGTCTTGATGTAGCTGTACAAGGCAGTAGGAAGAACTGTGCAAAACCCAGGGAGTCCCAGGCACAAGGAACCCCTCAAAATGCTTCTTGGAATAACTTGTAGCATCTTGGTTGCAAGTTAAATCGACTGGATTTCCTTCTCTGTGTCAGAGGAAGGGCTGAGAGTTCAACTTCTTGCTTATAAAAAGCAGCAAATGTCAGAATCAAAATACGGTTTAGATTCCTCAGTTCTCATTTTGCACTGTGGAGAGAGCAGAACACAAGTGCAGAACCCTCAAGGAGATGCTGGAGAGCTGAGCTAGAAAAGAACATCAAATTTCTCCTTTCAAGTTCTACCTTTCCAAGGCTGGGGGGAAAAAAAAAAGTATTTGGTAAAAACAAGCACCTGCTGTTCAGCACGGAGAGCCAAAGACAGAGGACAGCTTCAGGATCTTTGTGGAATGAGTTTATGCAGAAAGACAGGCCATGAACATTGGTCTCCTCCTCCTGAAAGCAGCCAGCAAGAATAGCTCTTTTCTTCTCCTCCTGTTTGTGCAGCTGTAGCCTTGCTGGCAAGAGGGGAAGGAGAATGAGCTTGAATCCTGGGAGGAAAAAAAAAGAAAAGCAACAAAAACCAGTGAGTTCCTGAGAAAAGCAGCCTATCTCCTAGACTTGTGCATGAAGGCTGTTGCTTTGTTCCTAGGTTTGGGTTCAGACATATCATTAGCATTCCCAGCTCACTCCTTCCTCATCCTCTTTATGTGCCACTCACAAGTGGAGGGCTTTTAAATAACAAATTGGGGAAAATTTGATAGTACAACTCAAAAATACAACATCCACACAGCAGCTACCACAGCTGTAACTGTAGAATATATTAGCTATAAGGTGAACAAAGCCTATTTTTTGTAAATTTTGGATAGAAATTGTGACTTCCTGCCAGCTTTTGTCAATTAGCTCTGTATATGCTGTTCTGGCAGGCCAGACAGCCCCTCTTTGCTAGAGGCAACAAACAAGCACCTTGTTGGAAGATCATACAGCTGTTACCCAGGATCCTACTTAGCATTTTCATTTTCCAATCCAAGTTAAAAAAAAATAAAAAAAAGATAAAGAGAAGCAGGGTAAATTGTCTTCCCAAAGCCAGGGAAAACAAACTCAGGGACACTTTGTGCCAGAGCTATCCAGAGATAATGAACTCAAGGATGCTGCCCCATCCTGCCCTGGTGGCAGGTCCAGCTGCCAAGGGGAACATTCAGCAACTGCTTTAACCAGCTAAAAAGAGACAGTTTTTCCTGAATTTAACACCTTTGGTCACAGAGACACAGCAACTCAGTTGTACCATAGAAACACTTCTAGTGTCAGTATTTATTTTTACCTTAATATACATTTATACAGGCCATAATAAAAAGGCTATTACGCAACAGTTCAGTGAGTTATTACCTAGTTCCAAGAATAATGCATGCAATTACAAAGGAGAGGTAGAAACACCGTATTAAAGACCTAAAAATACAAACATTATATAAACAAACACTTTCAAATTAACTGTTGGAATTTCATACAGATAAATAAGGTAAAAAGTACATTACTCTGTCAAAGTAAAGGAAACACATGGTTATCCCAACACTGAAACAATAGTTTGATGTGTAAGCCCTGTACAACTTTGTCAAATAGTTCAGACCACTGTGTTTAAGAGGATTAAAATGATTTTGTCCTGGAGAATGGTTTATTCAAGTATTCAAGCAGTTGAGTAACAAAAAAGTCCCAAAAATAAAGTCTAGGAACCATTTCCAGAGAAGCTGATCTGCCCAAATACTTTGCAAATCGCTGTCCTGATGATCTCATGGGATGCTTGAAATGACCATGCCTATAAGGCTAAATGAAGCTTCCCACCTCTCCCCCAAAATGCACACAAAATAATCCTGATTTTTCACACACTCTATGTAGAGATTCTACATCAACTTATCAGCATCTCAAACCACAACATTATTTTCTGGTTTGTTTTTTTTTTTTCTTTTTTGCATGGTTCCTTGCAGAACCTTTCGGTTTACAGTATTTATTGTAATACTGCCCAAGAAACAAACTACAGAGAACTGTCATTACACCCCTAAAGACTGCAGGCATTAATGCACATATTGCATGCACAACAAAAGATGCAACCGAATCTATATAAAAAGCAAACAACCAGCAACTCAACATTGCTATTACTGAGAAAGTCCAGAGCAGTAGTTACTCAAGTATTAGACAAATAGGTATAAAATGGAAAGGTTCACATGAATACAAGTTTTTACAGTTGGTTTGAAAGTCTTCTAGAAGCTACATTTGAAATTCTGAAAAGAATTTTATGTACACTGAAATGAAATTCAGCCAAGTCCATTGTGCCTTCTTTCTCTAGATTTTTTTTAATATAGTTCTTCAAAAATGAATATACAGTTGCTTTAGTAAATTAGTGCAAAACAAAATATTTTGGAAGAAGATCATCAAATTGTATCCACATCAGCTGAAAACTCCCATGGGATTTTGCACAGATGGAGAGATTTTCTTCCATCACCACTTTTCCCCTGGGTAAGAGTGTGTTTGCCATCCCTTCATATGACAACCTGAGCCATGTGTACAACAGGTGAGCTCCAAGACAAGGCAGCTGAGCCCCAAAAGCTTCAAGCAGCACTTGCACATGGTTAGGGTTTCCCAAATTCACTCGGCCACATTTTACTGAACAACTTAAAAACTCTTGAGGGAATCTTCTGAGGGAAATGTCTTTTTGTACCTGATGCAGAAGGATCCACTCTCTAAAAATCTCATGAGGAAAAAACAACAAACCCTGATCATTCAAGTTCAAAGCACACGTACAAGGATCAGTTTGAAATGTGAAGAGAGATTCTTTTAAATTCTGTTGCTAGGAAGGAAAAGGAGCTGCTGGATTGGTAAGGCAAGTGTACTTTTGGAATTTCTCCTCTTTGAATATGCTGCTGTTTCTTTGGTAGTCACCACAGAAATGTAAGAATCATCTTCCACATGGGGCAGAACAAGGACAACAATTAAGCTGTAGTGAAAAAAGTGCAGTATCACCGATGTGGTCCCTTATGTTCACACCATCTGGTCCTCAGGATATTCCTACTGCTCATACACAGCCACTGTGCTGTAGCAGAGTGCAGAAAGCCTTCGCTCGATGCTGGATTTATCTGCAGAGAGAGACACAAGACAGGTGATCACCAGTGTTGTTTTACAATGCATTCATTCCCTGCAACTTTCATTATTCAATGTGAACTTACACTTGTGTACATTTTCTATATCTGCAGGGTCTTGCAGTATTTTAGTCAGTCCTTCCAGCAGCAAGGCTGCCTTGTGGTATCGATATGTGATATCCTCAGTTTGCTGGAACATCTCATCCAGAGCTGCCGACTGCACCTGCAATCAGTCAGGACATTCAGTTGCATAAACTGCATTAGGCAAGTAGTAAAATGAAAAATTCAGGATTAATGATCCAGAAGTGTCATTAAGAAACTATTTTTGAGCCTTAATTTAGCTGATGTGTTGTTATAACTAAGACRATAAAATGAAGTCRGAATAGATGATCTTTAAGGTCCCTTCCAAACCAAACCATTCTGTGATTCTGAGTCTGAGAGGACACAGCACCTGTGCTGTGGTAACTGAGAATATTCTGCTCAGAAAAGCTATTAAAGCAYTTTTTGATCTTCTGTATTTCCATGTGTTACAACAACATATGAATAAATATGCCCATTCTTACACCTGCATTCTCTTGTAAAGAAGCCAAATTAATTGTGCACAACTAAACCATTATCAGGATGAAGCACAACATCTGCCAGAATCTTTTGTGTGACAATGCTGTTAAAAAGAATTCCCTGTCATCACTAAAGCAGTTAAGTTTCCTGTGTGGTTACTGAAAATATCGATTACATGAGAAAGCTTCCACCTGTTTGCCACCAGCTGTGCTTTGTGTGAACAGACTGATGTTCAAATTGACCTGGGAGATTGATGAAGCTACTCCCACGCTCTAGTGAGCCTCCCTGGATGGATCCCAGCACACAGGGCTGTGTGATTTAGGAGTTCATTTCCAAGTGCCTATGTACCAAATGTGCTGATGTAGGGGAAACATCACTGTGGAGCAGTGCCAGGAATTTTAGCCACAGTTAAGGCAAGGGCAGGAAAGAGTGAAAGACAAAAAAAAAATTACCACGAACAGAATTCTGGAAATATAAATTCTATTTTCTGGTTATGCAGAAGTTCCTATAGTTTAGATAAAAGGAGGGGCTTACCATTTCCACAGCACAGCTGTAGATGAGTTTCTCTGCAGTTACACTGTTGATTTCATCAATGAACCTTTGCTTGTCCGAAAAGAAACGATTCAACTTTTCCGTCAATTTTTTGCACATCCCAATACAGAATTTGTATCTCTCATTGAGGCTTTTCACAACTGGGAGAAAGGTAAGAAGAAATTTAAAAAAAAAAACCCAAACCCAAACAACAACACAGCCTAAGTTCAGCTTTGCAAAGTAAACCTGTTTAAACTTGTGCTTTTAGTGTTTATTTACTCCACCACTTCTATGACTTAAGTATATATCAAATAATTTCCCTTTCAAGTTAATAACTACCCATGTCCTAACAGTTTCTGGCTGTCTCTTTGTTTACTATCAGAATTGTGCAATTGTACATATCTACGGCTCTCTTGTAGAGAAGAAAAACAAAACAAGTGTTCCAACTTAAAACTTTTTGAGTGAGGTATCCGCAAAGGAAGTTCACAAGCAAAGCAAATTAGATGATGTTGCATCTACCTTGCTTAACAGCAGTGGATGGGTTCAGTTTCCCAGATTTGACCTGTGCTTTGGCAAGATGCAGAGAAGATGCCAGTAACTGGGCAGCTTTCATATACAACACCAGCTGCTCCACTTGTCTAGGGAGAAGAGGGAAAAAAAGTAATAATTATGCATCAGAACACCTTTCTTGAATGCATTCAAGCCATGGGCAGACACCACTTTTTAATCACAACACTCCACATGACCCAGCAACAGCAGAAAAGGAAGACAGATGTTTAAAATGCAACTCCACCCCTCCCTTCCCTTCACAAACACTCTGTCACAGGGTGAGGGGACATCTGCTCATTTAGTAGCTGCAGCAGCAAAGACAAACTGCTTTAAATGCAGACATTTTAAAAAGGAGCACTTATTTGTGGGGACTCTCTGCCCGAGGTCAACGTCTCACCACAARTGACTGGGTGTACTTTTATTGCAGTGTCACTTCCTATGCCCCTGGAATTCTCAGTTGTGAAAAGCAAACACTCTGCAGGGTTTTTTTGTTGGTGTGTTTTTTTCTTTTTTAATTTCAGGAAGGAGGCAGGAACTAGAACTGCCCTTTCCCACCACTTCAAATTTCTCATATTTCTCCTTGCTTTTGATTTTATATTAGGGCTGAYTGATTGCTTTTTCAGTGAAACCAAATTTGGACACTCCTCCCTTCCCAACCTCCACCTCAGTGCTTCAGTCAACAGGAAGGGATGAGGGCTCAGATCTGACAGAGGCTGGTGCACAAGTTGCCATACTTAGAAATGCACTGCTGCACCTCAAACCTGAACTCCTCACCACTTTCCCCAGCTTAGGTGGCAGACCAGAAAATAATCTTGCTTTTGTCTGCTAGCAAAGTCTCTCTGCTTTTTCTGATCTGTCTTCAGTCGTTAAAAAATGTGTTGAGTCTTCACTAATTCTCCTGATCCAACCTGACCACACACTCACCCCCATTCTTTGCTGAGCTGGCTGATCTGATCCACAACGATGCTCTCCTGGATTTGGTACAGTGACACAGCAGAAGTGCACAGGTCTGGGTTTCCTCCTCTCACTGCTGTCAGATCCAGAACACACTCTGTAAATGTCAGCATCATGTTTAGGTGACGCAGTGTGTCTGTGTGCTCTCTCTGTCAGAGGGAAAGAGGACAGCAATTTAACCATTTTAAGCCATCAGCCACACCTAAAACTCTTTGTTCRTCATTTAAGGATTTCTTGGTATGTCAATTCTATGCAGAAATCACATTGTGGTAGAGCCAGCGTTAGGGATGACAGAACCAAATGGGCCCAAAGAGATCTTAACTTGGTCTCCSTTTGTTAATGAATTCAAGATATTATAGCTTATACTTAAGAGTCTTTCAACAAAGCAAAAGGAATTGGTACATGGAGTTCTATGTTTGTTGAAACCTGAGGAACTAAAGGAATCACAAGTGGGACAAATTACTTATTGTATTATCAGCAACACAAAAGTATGCTCGGCACTTGTGTGAGGAGCCAGGAGGAACATTTGGCTTTTATTATGTAACAGACTTAATAGCTACAAAAGAACTGATCTGCTTCATTCTAATTTACACTTTGTTCTAGAATTATATTGTGTTAAAAAGGTGTCTGTAGCCAAAGGTTACACTTTAGACTAAACAACTTCAGTTCGAGTGAACAACTCACTGCTTGCTGCTCTGTCAGTAAAACAGACAGTACACATGCACAGATTCTGCTCAAAAAAAAGCTTTCTAAAAACTAAGCAGACGTATCTTAGCAATATTTATAATATTTTCATTAGTAATACAGGTCTAAATACATTTAAACTCTATCTGTGGGAAGAATACAGTGTACTGTTAAGCATTCATGCTATAACAGAGATTCAATAGGGATCCAAACACCTTCCAGCAAGATGTGAATGAGAGAACAGAACAGCAATCTGTCTTGAGAAATGTACACTCCAAGAATAGCATTCTGGTGAAAGACCACCCCAATTTGTGGTTTTAAAGTGTCACTCCCCCTCACATTTTAAGAAATATAGGACAGTCTTCCCACCAGTAGGATTTAACGTCATCCCCTGACTGTGAGGAAGCAAGGAAATGCCCAGAGGGGCTTTGCTACTGTCAGCACCCACATCCAGAGACTTGGCATTAAACAGAGGCCTCTCTGGGAGGCTCTGGTGACAAAAGCAGTCATGTTCCTTTGGTTACCTATTCAAATATATAAAGTGCCAGGAATAACTACCAAACTGGCAACTACTGACACAGGAATATTTTCAAGATCTTAAACAAAAAAAAGAACAAGTGAGACAGCGCAGAGGTAACTGCAAAGCGCACGGAGCAGTCCTGATTTTACCACATCTCTGTTGCAGCAACATCACACATTAGAAAACATTTAAATGATTGTTTCTGTACCTCCATTAAAGTTTCCTCAGGCAATTCTGGAGCTTCAAAAGTGATAAAGCCCTCTAAGCTGGGAGGCGAAGTACCATAAGGGATGTACTTCAGACTCGGAGCCGCCTCGGCCCCCGGAGGAGAGGAGCCCATATAAATACCAGGAGGAGAGCCCATATAAACACGGCCACTAGTGGAGCAGAGAGAGCCTCCAGAACTGTTTGATCCAACTGCAAGAAAAATAACACACACATTCAGTCCAATTCAGAGCTGGGGCTGTGGGTGACAGCAAGCGACACATCAGGAGCCAGCACAGATTCCCTCGTGGAAGTCTCTCCTCACTGCTCCTTGCATGGCTCTGTAAAGAGTGCAAGGGTTGTGCTGTAATCAACAGTGACAATTCCTAACGGATCCTGGGATTCATGGCTGACAAGGATTTCAGGTGGTGCTGTGGTTCACAACAGCACACTGCTGCAGGCTCCTGCTCACCTGAGCAGGTGAAGGCCTTAACCTTGAGGTCTGTGACATTTGGCAACATAGCTGATACGTGCCAAAATGCAGTCAGCTCCCACCCTTTGTGGGCTGTTTCTGGGACAATGCGCGGCAGCAGGCAAAAATCAGAATTCTGACTTTTCCTCTCCACCTTTATCATAGAGATCATACCTCCCGTGGTGGAGTGAAGCTGTGTACACAGGAGGTTACACACTGCTTAACTGTGTTGTAAATCCATGCCTCTGACCCTCTTTAAGGGGAAAAAGCATCTGATATTAATCTCTGCTTTCCAGAGCACTTTTACTGTATGGCCCAGAGGCCCTGTGCAAGGCAGCAATCAGGCTACTGGCCCAAGAAGTGGACAGACCCAAGTACTGCCTTTGAGAAATGTCCACACAACTGTCAGGAACGTCTTACCCGAGGTGGTTCTTGTTCTGAGGACCATGTGGGTGCAGGTAGGAGGGGTGGCACTGCTTGGAGGGGACCCCACAGTGAACATGACAGCCCGAGAACTCGCCCCGCTTCCCATGGATGGAGTTACCATTGCAACTCCATAGGCTCCTGCTGGAGCTGGAAGAGAACATTTCAGCAAGTTAGTCCCTATTCCATATAATCACACCAATAAGTAATTATATGCAGCAAATTGGAGCGCTGCAACACAACGTGCTTTGATGCACAGCCAAGACCTGGACTAGTTAGAAATTCTGACAGGAAATAAAACAAGCTGAGTGGACAGGGTTGGTGAGACACAAAAAGAGTCCAGGTGCAGTTTACACATATCCTTTTACTCTCAATGTCTCAATGTTCTACTCTCACCCAGAAAAGAGCAACAGAGACTCCCTGAGAGCCTGAAGACAACRTCAGTCTTGCAGCAAAAGATAAAACAGAAAAATTCTAAAGGCAGATCATGACAGGTCTGGAGGCTGAAGATCAGCCCTGTCTGCAGAACTCCTTCCATCTGCTCAAAAGGGAGAACTTCTGGTGGCAAGGGACAGGCTCAGGGAGGAGAAAAAAACCCAACCAAACACCCAGACTTACATAAACTGGCTTTCATACAAAATCAAGGTGGAATCAGGAAATGAAATAGCCACAAATGGAGAATTAAAAATAAAACCAAACCAGAAAAACCCAAACCCCTCCAGCCAGTACAGGCAGTTGAGATWTTTCTGTGTTTAGCTCAGAAATAGATATTTTCCTGTCTTGATTATTTTTAAAGCCATGCTAAAGRAATGGAACAGATCCCCTTAAACATTAAAAAAGCCTTCTGTACTGAGGCTAAAAATTGTCAGAACCAATTACTGGAATTGGAAGCAGAACTGTGATCTCGCTGGCATTCCATAAAAACCCAGGCACACGGAAACAGCTTGGATATAACACTCTGATCCTTACCTGTATCCATTGGCCTCTCTGTGTTGAGGCTGTCTGTACTGCCTTGGTATAACTGGCCCCCAAGGGTGGTCTTTACCTGTTGATCTGACAGCTTCCCAGTACTAACAGACCTGGAAAGAAAACATATTTATTTCCAGAAAAGTTACTCAGTAATGTCATCCAACTTGCAACTCAGGATGACTAAGATTCTTGGTATTTACTACAGAGAATTTTTCAACAAAAATAGAGAAAGTATTGAAATCTTGCTCGTTATCATGGATCTACTAAATTAGAGCAAACCATAAAAATAGAGACCTTWTTCTCTTAAAAAATTTATATTGCAAATTTTGTCATAGATATTTTCAAGCAAAAACTGAACAGGCTTTACAGAGGCAATGAAATTCCAGATTCACATAATCAAAACAAAAGGGAACTAGACAGCAACACAAAGTGCTCCAGGAAGTCCCTGCTATATTTATAGCCAGTACAAAATGTTTCTGTTGCACACACCAAACCTCAGCATCCCCTCACAGCTCGCTCGCCCTCTGAGAGTTGCTGTGTGCAGTTTTCCTGCCCTGMTGCCTCCCCCAGGGACAGGTCATGAACCCTGCAGTGCCTACCTGCCAAAGGTGGTTTTGCTGTGCTGTTCTCCTGCCTGCTTGTCAGCTGCCTGGGTCGAGTGGAAGTGTGTGAAGTCCCTTGGGTCAGTGATATCTTTAGGCTGCAGTGGGGTTTCAGCCAAGCCTTGGCGATTCGCCAGAGCCAGCAAATTGGAGGAGGCTTGAGTTTTAGGTATTTTGAAAGGAGCTGTTGCCTTTAAGAATCAACAGGAAGAACACACAAAAAACCAGATTTAGAACCCCAAAACATTCTTGGTTTCAGGCAGCGTTAACACTCAATATTTTACTGAGAATAGCAAATGTAACAAACCTTAGTGGGAGAGCCAATGATTGTTGGTAGTGGGGTTTTGAACAGCCAGTCTGAGCTCCTGGGTGAGGATCCCATGTGCTTGGTAGGTGATGTTCCCAGGCTACCTGGCCTGCTTGGCTGTGGAGAATGACTGTATCCATACCCAGCATAGGATGGGCAAACTGGGTCTGAGTGCTGCTTTCTGAGCTTCTGCTTGTTTTGGTAGATATCTGTGAGAGTAGGAGCACTCTGCAACCTCGCTCCCATTAAAAGTGACTGTGGAGACTGAGATGGTGGTATTGGAGAACCTGTGGGGATGACAAACAATAAAGGGAAATTTGACTTACAGTGCTTGGAAAGTGTATCTACGAAGCCCAAAATTCCAGAGAAMAACATTAAACTGCAAATACTGAGATATGTTTGATCATTAGCTCACTACATGGCAAGGAGAATGGATTTAGCCCATGGATTATTTGGGCTATTGCTACAGTGATGGTCTCATCAAGCTGCCAAATAGGCAACATTTCAGGCTGACAGCTGTCCTGGCAGCTGCAGTACATCTGGCAACCTGCACCAAGACAAATAAAGTGGTCAGATTCAGCAGGAATGGCACAGCCAGCACTGAAATTCCAAGCTCAATAGAGGTTCTCAAGCCCTGGAATTATATTCTTGCAAACAAGAGYGTGAATGCGACATCGCATGTTAATGGCTTGTTTTGTGTGTAATGACTTCATTTGCAGACACAAAGGCAGCTCATGTTCCTGCAAGAAAACTAGGTACTAAAAAAAACCCAAATTATTCTGATGGAACAGTTTGGGAACATTACTTTGAACAGTCGTTTACTTTTTAGTCTGTCAGACAATCTTTTTCAAAAGCTTACAAAGGATGTCCACGCTCAGGTACAAGTGCAAAGTTTCTCTTAATGCAAATGGCAATGGCAGAGCTCTAAGATGTCATTGAAACAGAGGGCTTTGGGGAAATATCCCTTATAAACATCTCACCTACTCAAAGGTGCCCTTCCTCTTTCAAAATAAGGAACCTGAAATTTGATGGATGTTCTGTTCTTTGTGTATGTTTTTATGTCTCATGATAAGGAACTGTGCAAAGTTACAAACAGTATATAAAACTTCAGCTTTATGGTCACAGCTTCCCAGAGAAAATGCCTGTCTGTAACCTCAAAGAACTGACACTGATGTGACAGTTTCACTCATGTTTTTAAAAAAAAAAATAAAGAGGGAAAAACTGAAAACGAACCATACAACTAGAGAAGGTTTTTAAAAGCTGGTCATGACAATCTACTGAGATAGGCTTCATTTCATAAATATCTGCTCAAAAAAAACATCACAAACTTCTTGCAGTTTGCTCAGTAAAGTGCCCAGCTGTTAGGACACATCTTTCAGCCTTCTTAAGCCCATGTTTTTGCTAGTTGGATTTTGAATATGAGCTACTTCATCTTGATTTCATTCCACTCCATTAAGCAGTATGTTTCAGAACAGCCTGTCTGCCTGCAGCTCTAGCAGAGGGATCAAGTCTATTTCTCATTAACTTTCCAGCCAAGAATTTGCTTGTCTGAAATCCCTCTGCTTGTCTGTCTCACCACACTGAAAATCCTCACCTGTCATTTTAGAATCAGCCTTAAATCTCACTGGTTACTGTTCCAGTGCTGTTGCCACCCCAGGGAAGGCTTCTGAATTAGAAGTGTGTCCTCTGCTGCCACTGGCAGCAAGAACAGCTCAATTAATTCAGAAGCTACATTACGAAAGACATCTTCGGTCCTTAGAAAAAAATCTCAGTTCAGATGACCTCAGCTCACCCAAAGCAAAAAACTGGTTCCCATACCCACTTAAATGCTGAGAAACAGACTTCGCTGCAATTTGTGGTATTGTACAAACAGAAATACCACTGCAGTCGTTTCAAAATTAAGAAATGAAGTCAAGGAGAAAAAGAATGCAGAAAACATATGAAGAAATGAAACATTAAAACCCCTGCCAGCCATAAAAACAGTGCTGTGGTGTGTTACAAGTATTGGTTTGATACTGGCAAAAGGCACTAAAACAACAGCCCAACAAAACTCTATCCAAAGAAAAGTTGCAACAAGAAAAGCAAACACAGTGCTTTGTATTCCCTTCACACACACCCCTTTTCACTTTTTAAGAGACTATTTCAAATCTAAGGATTCACTCATTCCTTTTGTTGAGCCTGCCAATGGCACGACAATTGTAAAGGCAATTTTTGTGACACATCACAGAACTTATTTCATATGGATGAACCATTCCCAGACATGGCTACTCCAAGAAATGAAGGCTCTATCATCTCCAGATGATTTTGGACAAGTGTTGAAATAAGGGGAAAACTCACAATGCAGTTTCAATACCACATCTTAGTCAGAATAAAAAGTACAGATAGTGCTCTAGATAAAGAAGAAAATGCACCTAAAATGTGCATAGAAGAGAAGAACAAGTTGCTGAATTGCATATTCTTATACCAAATCCTTCTGGCATTACAGTGCAATTCCATTTTTAAGAGTCTCAGAACACCTTCAAGTCCTATTTCTTCCTGATCTTTTTTTTTTTCCTGCTGGCATGCCATAATAATTTATGACTTGCAAAGCTTGCTGACTGCTTAGCAACACCAACATCAGATCCCAGCTGATTTCCTAAGGGAACGATGAAAACGTGTTGAATGCCGTACACTGGCAGCTCTTCCTCCCTTTTCTGAGAACTGGCATGACAGAGCTGGTCTATCAAAACCAGATTCTGAGAAGCATGCTACTACCATTCATTTTAACCACCCCTCTTTAAAGACAGGCATCATCAGAGCTGTTTTTTCATACTGAGAATAAGAAATTTCAGTTGCTGTCTTATCGTGTAGGGAATTATTTAAGGGCCAAGGTGTCACACAGTTCACAACTGGACTGTTTCCACAAAATCTCAGTGTCTCCTATTAGCCCATATTAATGTGTGTTGGCTCTCCTCCCCCTTCACAAAATGCTCTAGAAGTTCTATCAAAATAATACTGATGGCATTGTCCAAAGTCACCCACCTGAGAAGTTTCTACTCCTTGATTCATGTCCTTGGAGTTGTCCACAACAACAGTGCCCAAGCTGCTCAGGTATGGTTCCAACTATGCAAACAAAACCAAAACGTGAATTTAGACTTTATACTTCACTTACAAACAAAGATAAAGCAAGTGAAAACCTAGCTGGTTTACTTCTGTGAGCCATTTAACAGAAATTACTTCTGCACACGTGACCTAGCCGGGCAGATTGTGGTTTAAGATTAATTTCAAGCAAGAATCAGTGTTCTGAATTACTGTTCCAGATAAAGCTTTACTGACTGCTAAGCATTTCTGTGCTTACCTAGTGGTGAAGGAGAATATGGTCTGGAAGATCCCGTGGATAACCTGCGCCCAACCCCCTGGGCAGCGTCAGCAGGCACTGGGGAGCACGAGCCCATCTTCATGAATCCCATTGGGCTGGTGTTGGAGCGTCTCACAACTCCAGCTCTGACAAGGGAAAAGAATGGTCACACACACTGTGGTCACTGGATCCTTGACATAAGCTTCAGAATCCCCTGAGGAGTATGATCAGTTAAAGGAAATACTGGTATTTAAAGAGAAAGTTAACAACTTAAGCTAAGCTTTCCCTTCTGACAACAATCAAGATTTAGTTCTCTGTGTTCACACAGACTGTTTAACTTTCAATGCCATAATAGTCTGTTAACTGCAGAACATTAAAACAGATATCCCTTAGTACAGCCTAATCTTCAAACAACTTGACCATCCAATTTGTTATTTCACCAAGTATTGCTGCAAATGCCCGTTTTAAATCAGCAAAGATTCTGACACAGTCTTCACATTGGGTCTGATATACAGATCAGATAATTGAAAATAGAAGGGAAAGGGAAAGGCATTTCACCAAATGTAGCAACTATAATCAAATCAGAGATACTGAAAAAACATGTAAGAAACCCTGGATTTTGTTTTTGTACATCTCCAGTGTTCTGAGTGGTCTGTTTATGAGTCTTTGACCTTCACCATCCTGATCATGTAGACCACAAGGCAGAGAATAAGCCTGGCTCACTAAAGCTTTGTAACGAGACAAGCTGGTTCATTAGCATGCCAAAAATTGTTTCCTTGATATTCTACAGAACAAAGCATTCATCTCAGCACTACATGTGTGAAAACAAAACAGAACTTATTACTGACATTCCAGTTCATGATGTAATGTCATGCAATACACAAAGAGCAGTAAAAAAGCAAGACTTCATCTTTTTACCTTCTTGGATTGCATCTGAGTGAAAGAAAAAGCCCATTTTGTTTTCATGAAATATTTCAAGTGCCCATCCAACAATCTCGAGATTGTGAAGGGCTATTATTTGTTATCATTGAAACGTCTCTTTAGTGCGGAAAAAAAATGACATCAGCAAGAAAGCAGGGACATCTGCCAGGGTATAAACACTAACCAGAACCAAGAGAAAGGAGTCAAAAAGCCCAGTCTCACCTGGGTGATCCGTGGGGGTTTGACACGGGGCTGGCAGTGGAGGAGAGGTTCTGCTCTATGCGCTGGTAATTCCGTAGCTGGGTGGGAACTGGGATCGGCGCCGTCTCGCTGCGCGGGGACACCGAGGGCTGACAGTGCCTGAAGTGGGGAGGTGTGGAGACAGGAGATGAATACAGGTCTCTCTCAGAATTGTACTGCTGTAGAAATTTCAAGAAAATCTAGGAAACAGGCAAATGAACTTCTTCTGTGCTCCCTGGGTGCGCTGTGATCTCATCTTGTCCTAACCCAGCTCCACACCGCACAGAGGAAGACCAGGAACTRTTCAGGACTACCTGCCTTCCCTGCACTGGCTGGGATCACATGGAGCAGGGAGTCAGCACGKGCTGAAGCCCTCAGTCACACACCACTGAGATCTCCAGATCCCTCTGACTCCCTGCCAAGCTGCCTGCTCTGTTTACCACACTTGAAAATAGCGTTCTAGGAAAACCCACTGCGCCAGGGACAGGAAGTTCAGAGCAGGGCTGGAATGTGTACAAAAGCCACCGAAGCACGGTCAGAGATATCCCAAGAGACACCGTGAACTTGCAATAGGAAAACACGTTATGTAATAACCAACCCCTGACAAGAGGACCAAAACCACACACCTGAACATTGAGCCACAGGCTCCAAGTACAGATTAGCCAAGTTCAACTGGAGTGGCAGTGACCTGCCTTGGCTCGGTGTGGTCCCTGATAAGGGACTCAAACCACTACATGTAATCAGTTACCAACACTTTTAAAGGAAAACAGAGTTCAACGGAAAGAATTTCAAACAAATGGGCTGTTTGGAAGACAATCACTTTACTATCTGGCTCTTTATTGACCATGTCCTTAGAGAAAGATTACAAATTCTTAGAAATGCAAAAAAAATTCTACCATGAGCTCTATAAGACAGGCAGTTACAGCACTCACATAGCTCCAGCTGAACAGAAACCTGGCCTTCTGACTGTACTTGTCCCATTCCCTTTGCTACCTCCGAGAATGAAATATTACCTCCTAATATGCACAGAACTTCCTTAGCTAAAGAAAGTAAGTTTGTTCTGCTATTGCCACCCAGTTTCTGGATCCCACAGAGTAATTTGGAAGTCGGCTGTGCGCACACAGTCAGTGGAAAGCCTAAAAACTTCCAGGAAAGGAGAAGGTCTCACAAGTGGAAACCACACGAAGGCTGTGGGCACACAGGGAGCACAGGGAGCCTCTGCCCCAGGAGGGGGAAGCAGATCCTATTTAAACTGTGACAGTGACACTGAGGAGACCATGAAAGCACTTCAACTTTTAAAGAACTCAGCATGGAAAATGCCTTTCCCTGCTCTCACACAGCCTTGCAGGTTAGCCCAGCCAAGCTCTTGAGCCATGAGCTACCTGGAGGCAGCAGTGCTGTGTCAGTGTGGTGCAGAGGCACAGCCCCATCAGGGCTCCCCGGCTCAGGCCCAAAGCTGAGCTCTGGTCAGGCATCCTCCAGTCTGATGTGGTTTGTTACCAGTTGGAGAAAATGCAATACAGATGTGTGCAGAGCTGCATGCAAATCTTGTCTCTCTGAGATCCAGAGAATAAAATTAGCAATAAACCACAGCAGAATGAACAACCTCAGCCTATTCTGCCCATTCTGGCTGGAGACAGAGAAGCTTTTTCTATGAAAACATACAACATAAAGCAGCATAACTACAGGTACAATTCATTCAGTTTGATCAGCTAATCAGAAAAATTCACTGTTTCACAGGGCATAACCTTCTGTAAAACACCAAAAAAACTAAAAGAAACAACCCACAAACAATGAAAGAACACTTCTCAGGAAATAAAAAACCAAAACCCCAAACCAAACCCAGCATCTTGTAGAATACCAGACACACACTCTGCTTTCTTCAGACCATGCCCCAAGCGGCCCCAAATTCAGTTACTGAATTTACTCAACCAATAATTAAATCAAACTATTGTAGTATCAAAACAGAGTGTGGACAGTAGGCACCTGTTTCTCATCACATGACCATTTAGCTCTTCGTAATGTACAGATAACATAACTGGCATATTTTCATAAACCCTCTAACTCTAAAAACTCTACCTGAAACAACTTAAAATAGGAGATTACAGTGTATTTATAATACACTGTACATGGCCAATTCAGAGCAAATGGATCTGTACAGATAAACCATCCCCATTATCTGCCCTTAAACATAAAACATAAGACTAAAAGCTGTATCGACAGCCCCTGTCAGCAGATTTCCCRAACTGCACAAAGATCAGCACAAAGTAGCAAACTTTTCTTGTGACAAGCATTTCTAAACAAATAATGCTGACTTGCAGCCCTCTAGTACTGGCACAAGCCAAAAATGCACCCAACATAATAGCTTTATTCCCCAGTTAGCCACTCATCCTCTTTCTGTTTGTACTGAAAACATCATGAAATTCATCACTTGAACAAATTCTGTTTAGATATTCCATGAGTAGTTAAACACCGTAATTAAGCTTTACATTTTCCAACATAACTCGGCAAAGATTTCAGGCACCACTGATGAAAGTCAGTTCTATTTTAAACAAGCAGAAACTGAAGCCTACAGCCACGTGGAAGAAAGGGGACCAATTACCAGTCCTGCTGATGGAAAACCTCCAATACATGTTTAGCTCTTCCATGTGACTTTGGCATCTTGTGAGACACAAACATGAAATTCACAATAATCACTTGCACAAAAGCCACACCCAGTGACCAGGCACAAGCCAAGGCACCCACGAGACACAAATCCACAGCAATCTGGGCTTTCAAAGTTCCTCTTCTCTCACAACTACTCCTTAAAATGTATCTGCATTCAGCATCTTGACTCACTACATGAAGGCGGTGCTGTGCTTCACAACACCAGAAAGGACAAGTCAGTTATGTCTCTAAATTTCTGCCTTTAAACAGTTCAGAATTTAAATACAGAATGCTCTCTTTCCTTAAGGAAATCTTTTGGGGATGCACCAGAGAATGCATGAAGTGTAGAGAGCCTGGAAAAAAGAGGTCTGGCTTCTATTTGAGTCCAGTTTCACAATAACAAGAATAAATAAAACTGCAAAAAACATGTAATAGCAGAGAATCCAAGGCCACATCACACACCTGGTAGCTGTACCAGAAGCAGCACTTCGAGAAGAGGCTGAGGATGGTTTCTGTACAGTTCCTGAGCTTCCAGAAATAGTTAATGGTGACTGCCTGTGAAAACAAAAACCACTGTCAAAAGACAGGTCCTCCCATCAGTGAAACCCTCTACTTGGCAACAAAACTTCCTGAATTCAAGCTGTTTGGATATTCATATTGAATTCAATCCTTATTAATCCTTAAGAAAATCCATACAGCTATGAAAACCCAGCAGTGCCAAAATCCYAGCACCCCCTTCTGCAGCTGCAGCAGCAATTTTAGAGCAAGAGGTTTCCTTTGGATGAAGCTCAGCACACCTACCCTCCACACATCAAGAACTCGCTGGAAGCCCGCCTGCCAGCTGCTCCCAAAGGCATGTCATCTGCAGGAGGGAACACAGGGAAAACCCACGTCATGGAGCAGAATCAGAAAACACAATTAAATTTTCAATATTGCCCACTTCTGTAAACATATGAAAGTTTCCCACAAATGGTTTTGTGTAGGAAAATACCTCAAATGTGACCACCAACAAAAAAATGTAACTGGGGAAGGGAGTTCTTTAACAAGTTATTTTGCTGTTTGTTTTTTTGTGGTTTTTTTCCATATTACTACTAATAATTTTGAAATAAAATCCATTGTTTAAGAGTACAAGGTATCAGCACTGGGATGTTTACACCAATGAAGGACAGAAACCCCTCAGGCAGTAATTTAGTCAAATATTTACCTCAAGTTGGTGGCATTGGACGGAAATCAGCTGACTTGTGCAATTCAGGTTGGGACAATGTCATAAATGTGCTACATCCAAGTCTTTCCTTTGGATAAGCCCAGGCTGATGTCTTACCTTTCATGTTAAAAGTGTTTTATGTTTTTACCTACAGTTGTTATTTAAAGCTCTACAGCATGAGCTGTAAATGTTCTATTAGTCTGGAGGAAACAAAGGGCCTGCTTCCACAAAGAATTCCAAGAGAATCCTTGGGTTTCTTATCAGCAGTTGTTTACAACTGACTCTCTTCTGCTACTGCCAAGCTCCAGTATTTTCCATGACTTTAAATCACCTCTATTGCATATTTGGCTGCTCRAATGAAGATGAAAATGTCCCAGATGGACGTGCAGTACCAAAGAGTTTCCCTCCAAAGAGCAATCAAACTACAGAAATTAATTTCAATGTGAATTGAGACACATTTAGAGAAAAGAGAGCCACAGAATTACAGGACATAGAAATATGTTATGAATGAAAATTTGAGATGCAAAAATAAGAGAGGTTCTTACATGAGTGGTCTGAAGAGATATTGTGTGGGACAAGAACGAAGTCATCTGTGTCACAAGAGGAGTTCTTGCTACTGGTACTGGCAGAGTCTTTAGAGACTTGAAGATAGTTAGGAGGACCCAGTGGAGGGGAAGACAAATTTTCTTCTTGAATATGCTGCATGTCTGGCAGAGACTGGAGGGGGGGGCGGTGGGAAAAAGAAAGTAAAAAAACCAACTGTAAATCCAGTGATTTAGAAAGCAGAAATGCTTTTTAACTATGAAGTTTCCAAAGTAAGAACCAACAGTAGCTTTGACCAAAAAAAAAAAAAAAAAAGAAAAGAAAAGAAACAAAATTTCAAATACTGGCTAACCCTGTAGTGTCAATTAAGACAATTCTGTATTGATTAGGCTGTGAGTTTAAACAGCTGTCATTTATTCAATCATTCCTGATGATGCAGATGCACCTCTCCCAAACACCACATAAAATTGAAGTCACTGGCTTGTAAAAAGGGGCCCTAGCCAAAAAGGCCAATTCAAAATTTATCTGTAACAGTTGTTACATTGCAAACCATATTAGAATATCTATTTGCTGATCTAGCATTTGATACTTGTATGTATTTTTTACTTTAACGAAAAAGAACAATAAAACCCCCACAAGGTACAAGGGAGCACCAAAATGTTCATAGCATTCTAGCAAAAGACAGGGGTGTTCCTTGCTCTGCTCCTAAACATGACAGTTTACACTGTTCAAGAATTAAAGGATCTAAAGAATTCATGAACTCTTGGCTAAACATTACAGAAAATATTTTCTAGAGATGGTTGTGTAACACAGAGAACTCACTGGAGGAGAAGCAAAGCGACAAGGAGAGCTACCACAGGAACTGCCAGAGACTGAGCCTGGGTACGTGGGCACTGGTACAGGACAAGCTGGAAGAAAAAAACCCAGAGGGGGAAAAAAAAATGGGACTAAGTTTAAAAGGCTGAATTTCAAACAAATTTCCTCACTGCTGCTCATTCATAAGCCCTTACACAGCTCATAACAACAGCACATCCTCAATCACACGAGGGTATTTAAGTTCAGTGGAAACGTCAAAAGAACAAGTAAATAAGTATCACATTTCAGTCTGGCATAATACAAAAAAGGATTCAACACTCAGGCTCATAATAGAGCACAACAACAGGCAGACTGAGGAAAATGTCTCATAAACACTTAGTGTGATATTTGGCAGATCTTTCTCCCTCCCAGCCCGCAAYATTCATCATTTACACAAATAAGTGAAAAAAACCCCCTACTTACATTTTTTGACTGTTGAAACATGATCCAGGAACGGGTGGTTGAAAAATGCTTCTGTAGAACAAGAAACAACCACCATTGTGAGTAGATGTACAAACGACAGAATTCACAGACTATATTGCAGATGGTGATAAATGGTTGCCTTCCCAGAATCAACATTGCAGAGCCAGAGGGTGAAGAGCTTATAAAAGATTAAAGCTTTCTATGTTATGTGCTGCTATAGAGTTTGGAAAGGAAACAAGAATCAATTGAATAATTTCAAACATCAGTCAGCAAGGCAAATCAGACTGAATCACTGGAGGACATCTTATGACTGCACTTAAAGCCACGTACACAAGGAACCTTCCTATACTGCTGAGGAAATTATGTTCTCTGTGGTAGTAATTCAGTTTTAGTCTGCTCTTCAAAACAGTGAGCATTTTTCACATCAGACACCAAAAGTATTTTCAGTTCTGCCTTTCCCATGGATTGGCATTTATTTTTGAACCCACTAATGCTACACCTTAGGTGACAAAAAAAATCACAGCAGAGCAATTCTCCTTTCCACTGCCCAACAGCAGAACACAACCTGTGCAGCCAGTTCATGGCAYAAAGCAGAATTAGACACCATTTCTTTAAGTTTCCTCAATTAACTTGCTGCTGATACAATAGAAACACTTTGCTTTTGTTGTAAATGGATATGCTGAGGCACTTTTAATTGAGCATAACCAGTTGGCCACCAAGTTACATGGAAAGTTTTGTTCTGCAAGAAGCTGTGTTCAGCTGGTTCAGGGAATTTGAGGGTTGTTGGGAGCCAGCTGCTGAGCTTGGTGAACTTTAATGTCCTAACACTTGAGGAAAAACAATGCTGTTCCTCAGACATAAGCAAATAACAAGGAGGAAAAAAAGAGAAAGAATCTGAGGCCTGCAGTCTCTCCCTTCCTCCAGCGACACTTTTCTCCATGACCCGATAAGGGAAGGAATCCAGCTGCAATGCCAGAGCAATGTAATTATTAACTTGAACACGAGGATCAGGTGCTCTCCAGCTTTTGTACAACACCTGCTGCTCTACTTTATATTGCTGGAAGATCAACAAGATTTCCAATGCTATTTTTACTTCAGCAACAGGCGACTGGGCTCAGTTATGCACTCTCCCTTTCACTCCCTTTGCTAAGCACATTCCAGAGCAGCCCCTTTGAGGCCCTTTAAGTGGCTCAGCCAAGGAAAACATGACTTTCATCACTGCCATTCTGCTTTCTATTTTTCTTTCTAAGCACAAATGCTTTCTCCCACTACCACAAGTGATACAGTGAATTTCCCATGTTTGAAGAAACTGTAGGGATCAGCACACCCAGAGTGCAGAGTGGAATCAATTACTCACAGCCCATGTTTGTGATGTATTATTTCTTCTACACATAGAGATCTATACACTGACCTCTGAATTCTGTCAACATAATTTGTGACATTTTACCCAATTATCTTGAGCTTTTTCTGGTTCTGAACTAAAATTTTAAGATTAACACCTCCTGGCAGCTATGATAAAACTGCAATAACAAATTGCACTACAAAATTTAAATAATCAGCATGAACATCATGACATATAAGATGCAGCTAAGAAGAATTAAACAAAATTTAACTTTTCAATAGTGCGTTTCCAGTACTTTGTTACATTTCTGCAACCACATGGAGATCAGAGATGTTTGCTCCCAGTCTGATGCCAAAACACCAGTTAAAGTAACAGAAATCAGACTTCAACATGAAATTTAAGGTATACCAGTAAACCCTGGGAGGAAAGGGCACAACTGAAAGAATTAAACTGATTTGTATTTCACTACTCAAAAACAAAGTCATGATTTACGTGCATCACTTAATACTGACAGTAGTTATCCAGTGATTTATTTTAGCTACTCTGCCTTCCTTATGATAACAGAGAAGAAAAAAGAAAACCACTTAACTTTTCATGTAATTGGCTGTAGACGAAAGGTCAAGACAATTATTCTGGTCACATGAATATAACTAACAAGGAAAGCCAAGAGAGCAAGAGGAAAAAAATACATACCAAAGTCCATTCTATCTTTTTGGTTTCTCTGAAGCAAACCCAACAGCAGGTCAGCCAGGTAAGTTGATGTTTCCCTAGGAATACTGCACACAAGAGGAAGTAAAATATTCATTAAATGTAATGCATGCATTGAATAATGCATAGCACATTAAATTTCAAGAAATCAGCATTCTGCCATGTCCCTAAGTCATCACTATCCATGTTCTAAAGCCTTAGTACACTTAGTTTCAACTCAGCCAGGTACAAYGAAGGGAAGATGCAACATGACTCACTGGCATTAGACTACATCCTTGCAAAGATGGCAACCGCAAATATTTTTATCAATCTCAAGCATTCCCAAAGACGAAAAAGTGTTCAATCAACAAATGTAAGTGACAGGAAAGGCCATGGTGACATACCTAGGAATCAAATTCCTGTTCTTTTCATAAAACATTCTCAAATCCTGAGGACTATTGGCCTGTCAAATAAAAATGTACATTAATTAAAGCTCAATTTCATGGAGAAAATAGCTTTTGTACCTAAGCACACATACACAAAAACGAGGCTTTTGCATATGGGCATTGAAGGAGAAAACACCAAGCAGAGCAGTGACTTCAGCACTAAGTATCCCTATTTATGTATTTCCTCTGGATTGAACACACTCATCATGCAGACTAAGCATAAACAACTTCTCCCTTGGTATTCTCAAGCAATCTGGTCTTTGCAGCATCACCACTACACTCAGACATCACTTGCTTCTGCTTTCCTGACTGGAAGCAAGAGCCCTAAGAAAGTCCTTCAGACCGAGAAGAGGGAAAAGTGTTACCTGAAAAGGTGGTTTTCCAACAAGACACTGATAAATCACAGTTCCTATGCTCCACAGGTCTGCTTTAGCATCATAGTGTTGAGACATAATCACTTCAGGGGCCTGGAAAGAACAGCAAAGTCTCAGAAGGGAAAACAAAAAAGCAAAGCCACAGCAATATGAATCTTCTGTCAGAGCAGTATTAACAGAGACCACTTTATTGTAAGAGAAAAATTAACATTTTCATGTGCACCACATGACTTGAGAAGCAACAGTTCCACCTAAAACGAAAGCTGTGTTTCAAAACCACAAAAAGACTAGAAACACTGATGTTCTGAAGAAAGCATCCAGCATGTATGGGAAAAGAGGGAAGTGTTGTTTACTTGGCTTATGCAGTTCTCCTTGCGGTCAAAGAACCACTGCGAAATGTTCAATGTCACTCTGATTTTAACAATCATGATCTCCAAATCCCAAGCAAAAACAGGCAGTAAAACTATGGAAAGGGGAACTGCACTCTGTCCCTGCAAGTGGTCAATTATTTTGTTCTGGCAGGAGAATGTTTGAGACAAGCAAGGTAACGTGGAAGGCGCTGTCACTCACCATATACATGGGGGAACCACACAGAGTTGCAGCCATCATGTTGCTGTGCAGGTAGCGAGCAAACCCAAAGTCAGCTGTGTAAAAAACAACCTTGGTCAACTAAAAAGATAATTTTCAAATTTTTACAGTCTAGAAATTACCTGTCTCTTCTTGAAGTCTGCTACAATTAACAGCGAGATTGAAAAAAGACAGGTTTAATATATAGCCAGCTACGTGGAATAGTAGAATCTTTGTCACGCTGAAAGAATAATGTATTATCTTTCAAATGAGCAAGGCAAGAAGCAGCAGTGACATCATTTGCACAAACTGCTGCTCAGCCACCTCCCCAGCTGCAGAACAGCCTGTCTGGCATCAGCACGAAAGGATTAAAGTCACTGGCTAAATATAAATGGCTCATTAAGAGTGATGAATATACAATCTGCCTGCAGTGAAATCACATCAGGTACAAGTTTAAGAAGTCAAGTTTCAGATGCCTAAATTTTCCATGCAGGTAAAAGCATCTGAAGCTATCAAGTAAGGGCAGCAAGAGAATAAGTTTTGTCTCTCCTGTACAGCTTAAAAGATCTCAGACTCTGCTTGAGCAAAAACGTGGGGAAGAAACTTGTTTAAAACAAGGTATTTTTAAACGGACATTTAACAGATAACAAGGAGTGATTAAAACTCCTGAAGAAGGGAGTTTGGTAGTATCCTGAACAGTTGACATCTCTCCCCTGTTACAAGGCCAAACCTCCCCTCTGCCGTGCCAAAAATAGATCATAACCTACAATTCTAAACTTCCCAAATAACCCTTAGGAGGGTCTACCACTGAAAAAGCAAAGAGATGGAACTGCAACTGGAGCCTTGTATACACAGAGTTTTGAAATGGGCTAGAGGCTACTCCAGGTTTCAAAAGTTGGAGATTTATGTCTATTTAAAGCAGTTTAATACTAGAAACATTGGCTAAATAGATTTCTTTGTCCTGCAGATTTAATCAAAAATGATTATGATTCATGATTTATGATTCAATCTTTTTTCTCCTGAGAATCTGCATCACAGCATGAAGCTCATTCTAGACTTGCTGTCTGATTTGCATCAATTGAACACACCCCATCCCCAGTACTCGAACTGCACAGACATTGTGAGGAGGGAAACAATCCAACAGTGGTGATTTACCTTCCAATCAGAGAAAATTTACCTATTTTGATGCGTATGCCACTGACACTCGATTTCCGACGACTGGCGTAGGACAACAGAATATTCTGGGGTTTGAGATCCCTGTGGATGATGCCTTTGCTGTGCAGGATGCGCATGGCTGCTGCAATCTGCTGCAGGAACACTCGGATGGTGTCCTCGCTGAGAGTCCCCTTAGCTGGGAATGACATACACAGGAGCAGGGGAGAAAATAAATATCAACATCTTTGGGCAAAAAGCAATAAACTTCCCAGTGATAAAATGAAAATATAGTGAATTGACAATCCACTCCTAACGAATTACACCCAGAATGATCCAATCTCCACTGTTTTTCTAGGAATGTACATATTCTCAACAATATATACATCACCATAGTTTTACAGCAGCTACAGAACTCTGAATTATCTGGGTTTACAGCAGTTTATTCATTGGTAGCATCATAACTGTCAAACTTCTCAATCACCATTAAATCCTAAACTTGCTAAAAAGGCAAAGGAGGCAAGAAAATAAAAGAACTTCACATTAAGTGTATCCAAAAATCATGTTAAAACCTGAAGCCATAAAACTTGTTCTTTAAACAAATGATTATAGGGATACTGAGAACCACTCTGCTCAGAAATGTCATCTATGATAAAACTTATTTTGAAGGGAAAAAATGAGATGTACTTTAGAAAGTCTCTTCAGAAGGTATTATCTCATTCTGCAGCCTGAAAAAGCACTCAACACAGGAGCTGGATTTCACTGTCTGAGTCTTTCCAAAGGTTTTAATGGGAAGTGAATTAGGCTTTTAATATACACAGTTACCATAACAATAGCTGTGCACAAAAAGATTCCTTCAACACACTGAGATATAAGGGCAAGTAGAAGAATATTTTCATCATGAAAAATATGAAGATTAACATCTCTGCTCAAAATTTTGGTTGTAATAAGAATGCATTTGTCACGATTCTAAAAATTCTGTCTTCACTTCGGGCAGAGCCATGGAAAATCTCTCCTAAGCCAGCCCTGCCTCTTTCTTGAAAGCATCATTATATAAGTAAATCAGTACTTTTAAGTTCACATCTCGGAAAAGAAAACAGGTGGAATCCAAACATTGGGAACAGCCCCCAAAATGCAGTTTTAGAAATAGAAACCCACACATTTTTCAGCATGCTACTTATGGTTAGCTACAGCTTCTCCCTCATTGACAAATAAGGGAATGTTACATTCAGCTGTGGCAAAAAAAAAAAGGCATTTTCTGTCTGTGAACTATTACATTCACCCTCATTCACCAACATTTAAAGCACAAGCAAAAAAAGTCTCAGAAAGACACCAGTGGATACCAGGAATACAGAATATAAACATGTAATGCAGTAACTTCTTAATAGGGAAATATGGTAAGTAATTACCTTGCAAGTAATCTGCCAAGTCCCCACCATTGCAGTACTGTCAAAAAGAAAGGGTTTTATTCAAAACAAGTGCTAAAATACTTGCTACATCATCTTTACTTTGTAATTTTTTAATGAAAATTAGATCCTTTCCAGCTGTTTGCCTTAAAATTGTTTAGTTAATTATTTGTAATTAATAATTTGAGGTGTAAAACTTCATCAATACTTACAGTATATAAAATGAAAGTGAATAATTTATGAAACAAACAGTGCTGATAAATTTACTGGGGCATAGGAAATTCATAATCTACTTTTCAGAATTGCTTGTTTTAACAAGCCATGGTTATTCTGCAGATGTGCAAAAAGAGTAGTTTTGTCTAAAAGTCTTTAAAATCAACCAGAAACAAACATACATGTTAACACATACCTCCATGACCAAAAAGACAGAATTGGGCATTTCCTAAAAGAGAGAAAGAAAACAGATTTAAGAATGTGAGAAGACAAAGCCTGTACCTGCACTAACCAAGTGTAACACGGGATTTTTCAATCACTGAGACACCTTAAAATCACTGTTTCAGAGTGTAGCAAATGTGTACATTCTCCATTATTAAATATCATTCCCTTGGCTCCAAATGCCTTGAATGCTCCATCAGAGGTGTGAGTCGTGTCCATCTTCCTGAGATTTTCCAAAGCACTGACCTCCCATGACCTGTTTGCAACCTGAATTCCCTCTCTTGTAACTGGGGAAAAGTTCCTGAAAGACAGATTACCTAACTTCTACTGTAAATTACCTACACGCCCCACAAAAATACAGTAAAAAAAAATCGGTGCTTAAACCTGACTGTAACAAAAACATTCATCCTTTTTCCAAATATTTATTTAGTGTGATGGAAGAAAGGGCTGACCTGTCTATGCTAACAACCAACATTGTTTTCCACAAAGTCTCCTACATAAAATAGTTCTGTTGGGCCTACAAAGTTGAAGACATTCTGAGAGCTTTTATAAAGCAAAAGTATTTTTTTTTCCATCTCAGCTAATTAAGACTGAAAGCACACAAAGAGAACTGGAAGGAAACATAAGGGAAGTGTACACCAAACAGGATGATCCTTTTAGTTACACAGTTTGTTACCTCCCTTTCCCTTTAAAAATGAACTTAAACAAGGGTTGACAGATTGTGGGAAAATATGTTTTTTAAGACAGTGGAAGGAAAAGAGAGAGATGTCACCAGACAAGGCCAGGCACATGCCCCAGTGGGAAGTGGGACTGCAGACAGTCTGACTAAATTCTGCTAAACAGTGTCACAAGAAAGTCAAAAGGAACATTGCACAGCAAAATAAATGCTGTGAACTCAGCTACCTTTCTCAGTGCTTGCACTGAAACTTCAGCATATGTTCAATTTGACCACTCTGGCAAGAGCTACCACCAGGGTGCCACTTCCAAGGGCTCACTAACTGCTTATGTTAGAAAGCTTGAAAAAGAGAAATAGAAGTAGAAATGGCCTCAAGGACCCCAAATACCACACACATCAAAGCCAATTTCTACCTATCCATCACAGACACAGATACCTAGATAACTACAGATAATTTCAATAACTACAGTTCAGGATGAACTGGCTAGTTTAAGGTTAATTCAAGACTGTATTAGGCTGTTTCATTTTTGGGAAGTATTTAGCTTAGCCACTCCTGTCTGTGTTCCATCCCAGAACACCAAGCACATTTTGCAGATTTGTTCACAATTGGAAATTAGCTTCAAAGGAAGCAAGTTTCTAGGAACATCAGTCAAATCTGTTGGGAATGAAAGGCAAGCTCCAACCAATATGGAATATTAAAGCAGCAGCAGATCTCATTCCAGGAAGTCCCAATTGTTCAATGTTTCTGTAACAGCTGTGGCCAACATGAACCATAATTTACATTCCTATAAACACCTCAAAACCTCAGTGCATACAGCAAAGCAAAAAACCCATTAGTAATTACTTGCTTTGCAAATTACTGAAAATATACAATGATAATTGTTCCTTTGCAACAACATCTTCCAAGATAGAAATTCTCTTTCAGGAACCCCAAAGATGCCAAACAGCAACTGTGAGATCCTAATTTATCAGACTGACAATTCTGCCTCTTGAGGATCATTTCACTTGTGTAAAAGAACAACCCAGCTAAGAAGCATGGAAAGTCCATTCTCCAGCGACAAGAAAGCAGCTCAGCTCCTGGATTTCCACCCAAGCATTGCAATCCCATGAATCAGAAAGATGTTCCACAGCGTCAGAGCCTGCACTGCACAAAAACAGCAGCTTATGGCTCTGTGTAATGCTCAGCTCATGACAGACATTTATTCATCCCTGAACTAAGAGAATGTGTTTGCTGGATTCCCTTGGAAACAAAGTCCTCTCAAATGAACTGCTCTCTTCAGAAACACAGAGCTGATGATTTGCCCTGTTGTACCAGCCCTCACCTGTTTAGAAAGTCATTTTTACAGACCACACTGGATTTCCCTCAAATAGCATTACTCATCTTTTTTTTTTTCTGACTGGTATTCTTGATTAAAAATAACGAATCAAGTCATAATAAGAAGTAGACTGCATTTCCTTAATGTAGCTTGGATAATCCTTTTTTATTAAATCCGCAGAGCAGATCAGAGATTTCACAAAGACATTTTCCCAGACTCAAGAGTCCTACCCAATTCATAGTGAGGAAGTGGTAAGTTTGCACAGAACTGGTACCAACCTCTCCAGCCACAGCTTGTCCCAACTTGAACTCATAACCAAACACTTTTCAATATTCCACTAACACAAACTTTAGTTCAAAACAGCTGAACTTTTTCATCCTTTCACAGTTGCTCAAATTTTGCCTTACAGTTCTTGGCCAGCCTGACTGGGAATGTGATCTCCATTTTGGGAATACATTCAGAAAAGATAAGTCAAATCTGGAGACACATTTTTCCCTCCTAAATTATTTTGCTGAACAATAAAGCTCTCCCTATCAACATTCCCCAGACTTGTGATTTCTGTTGACTTGCTAAGCAGAGCAAAGTGCTCAAAATGGAAAGATTAGAAAACCAGCATGTTTCAGACCTAACATTCAGGGATAAAGCTGATCTAGCAAGTTATTTTAAACTGCCTCTTGAAACAGATAACAAAGCTTTCAACAATTTGCATTGATGTACAGATCATAAAATTAGTGCAGCTGGAGTTCTTCTGACCTACACTTCTACCTAGATAAATAATCAAGCAAAACAAATATCTGCTGTGTTGCAACAATTACCAGTTTTGCCCAGCATGCCTTCCTCTTAAAGTTTTTTTGACAAAAACCTACTTTTGCTCCTTCTTATTCTGAATCTAAGTTTTACTTGCAAGCTGAAGTAAAAGATAGCAAAGATTAGTAGGAAACCATATCACAATTCTGGGAGCTAACAGATAAACTAAGAGAAAGAGGATAAGAGGCAACATATTTGCCAAAACTTGCTACGTTTTAATCCAAGACTTCCACCAGCTGAGTTCCAACTCAAATCCCAGTCTCAGCACAGTAGTCCCATTTAAAAAACATTAATTGAAAAAGAAGTCAAAACATCCATAGTTACTTCCAAGAGCTGTTGCTAGATCTCTGGAGTCCTGACAGAAACATTCCCTAGATTTCATTTTGGTTCACAAGCCCTCCTTTAGAACAAGCTAAAGGTCTGCAAGGAGCTTAGTGAGCTCCCAAAGCAGAAACTGTGGCAAATAGTTACTCTATTTTTGCTTCAAGTCTGTAGATTTTATTTCATTGGACTTTATGATGGGAGTCCCAAAAGCATGAGAGTTAACCTGACAGCTTGTGCACTGCTATTATCTGATTAATTTTCTGCTATGTTAATTTGTGCTATATTGGATATAATTTTTTGGCCAGGAACACACTTCTTTTTTCCCCAGCTTTAAATACATTTGGCAAAAATTCTAATGATATAGTGAAAAAGGATTGGTCCAGATCTTTTTAAGGCTGTTTCTCTCTATATTACAGATACTCTTGGTTTACTCTGTGAGTGCACCACAGCAGCAACTTCTGCCATGTTCAGCTCCTATCACCTAAAGGACTGAACATTTTGTCAATTCTGACTAAATGTTAAATCTCAGACTGAATGTCACTTGACATGTGCCTGTAGGATTCAAACAGGGTGCATGCTGCTAATTATTCACATAAAAGAGCAATCAGCCATGGAGAAATGTACCACAAGAACTGGATCATTCATTTGCTGTTATGGGCAATGCTGTATTTAACCAATATATGGGAGGTGGAGGAGGCTGTTCTGCTGCCCAGCACTGAGGACAGGCAGAGCTGCTCTCAGCACACCACACGTTCAGCACACCTGTGTACTAGAAAATCTTGTGAAACAGTTCTGAAATTCGAATTACAGCACCTAGGCACAGCAGGTAAGCTAAGGACTGTGTAGTAACTCCAACTCTGGTTCTGTGGACCAGAAAAAGTTCTAACTCCAACATCTACACTGGCATTATTCCTTGCAGGAATGATCCTGTCATAACCAACCTTTCAGCTGGCATCAGCTGCCAGGTAGTGTTTCAAAACCTTTACAGTTGCTACAGGGCAAGATTTGTCTTTTTATCCGAACAGCATGTTCTCATATGATTATTTCCACACACACAGAGGATGGATATTGACAAACACAAAGGCCTTAAGCAAGGAGCTGAGGGGACAAAAATAAAGACATTGAGACATCCTTCTTCAGAAAGAGCTATGATGGGAGTATGGAGGCAATGGGAGCTGTGAGACACCAAGATCAGCAGCACACACAGGATGCCTGAAGCAAATATTTCAAGAAACACATGCAATAGCACCAGACCAACTGGAGTCCTTGGGTAAAGAGAGGTATTTAATTCCTGCTCGTAAAACAACAGTTCCTCCCATCAGCATCCCTAGTAAGAACTCCTGGGCACTGTGTACAAGCAAAGGCTGAGCTGTAGGTCCCAGGAGGACCCCTGGCTCCATTCCCACTGGCTTTCACTGCTTCCAAGGACAGCAGAAGCAGCTGCAGGTTTTTTGTCTGCTCTGCACCAACAAGCTAAGACAAGAAACAATTTTTATCCAGATACTGTTTCTCCAATAACACTCCAGAAATTAGTTCTCCCTAAACTACTGTTCAAATAGCAAACTTCAGACTCCATACAGTGAGGACATTAATTGACTCTCCTAAAATGCTATCTCCAAGATACATTACAGGCTTTCATTCTGAGGGCTGACATTCTAGAGGGGTTTTGAATTAAATTATTTGCTAAAACAGGCACTGTCTGGCACTGTGTAAGAGATTAGTTCTACTCAGCACACACTTGGGATCATGAACTGCACAAAACTGTAAATTCATGCCCTAAATATAGCACATTCCAAATAACTTAGTGATACCTTCATACTTCAGTGGAATACTTTATCCAAGGATCTCAGTGTACTTTATGCTGTCGAGTTAGAGGTTATTTTAGACTCCTTTTGCTTTTGAGAAACAGTGGCTCCACTTCCCCAATTAACCGGATCCAAGATTGATTTCCTTTTGCAGGATGAATGACATCCCACAGCACCACCATAGGAAAAGAGCTGCATCCTTATTCCATTTTAGAGATTCAGGACTTTTTTTATTCTTGAATGAAAGTCAACCAAACTGTTGCCCAAGAAAATGAGTGAAAAATGTCTCAACAGGTTACACCTTGCTATCCATCTATTGTATCTGAGTTTCTTTAAGGATTTCACACAGAAATTAATTTCACATTTAGAGGGCAGCTATTTGCCAGAGACCTACTACTGAAAAACATTTGTCTCTCACAGATGGAGGATTTTTATTTAAATATCTCTACAAGTTCCCTCAGCCTTAGCACCAGTGGCCTCCACGCCCCGGTGTGTGCAGCTCCCCAGCCCTGTGAGGTGGCACCAAGTGTGCTCTGCTTACATAAAATGCTTATCTGCAGCTCAAACCTGCCAGAGCTGCACGTCCACATCACAGAAATCAAGGGCAATTATCGTGCTGGCTCCAGAACAAAACATTTTCATGCCAACATTAACACACACCGGTTCACTGGGGTGTGTCTCCAGATGAATGGGCACTTCTAGTAATTTAACTCCGTGGGCTCCAGACATCCTAATAACACAGCAAAACGGTGTTCACAGGAGATGAAGCATCAGCAGTGCAGAAGGTTTTAAAATGTTCATGCACGATCAGCAGAATGGCCCAAGTTCTTCTTGGATCTAATTAAAACTTTCAGGGTGTATCTCTCTTTATTACCCTGACTCATGGGACTGGTCACTGATCATGCAACAGGAACACAAGCAGAAATGAACAGAGATGAAGGAGAAGGACTCTACCTCCCTCCTGTGAAAATCAATCCAAATGAAGCTTTTTGCAATATATAAAATAATAATGATCCTTTCACTCTCAAAAGGTACACTCCAAATTGCTGGGCAGGAATACAGCTTTAATTTCAAAGTGCTGCCATTAAGCATCATTTAACATTATGAGATGTAAAAATATTTATTCTTGGTCACAATCAATTCACACTTTTTTCGCTTAGTTTTGCCACTTTCACTGCACACCATCTTTTCTATCTGAAAGCTCAGAACAATCAGCTCTTGGATTAATCAGACAAATGGTCTGTCAAAGTGCATCTGAAACACGAGTGCTTTCTTATTTCTAACTGTCTAAAGTTAAGAAAAGCTTCAGACCAACAGAACTACAAAAATAAAACAGACTCCCCTTCACACTGAGAGCTTCCCACTGTGACACAGACTCCACTGGCTCCAGCACTGAGGAAAAAAAATAGCTTCTGTAAACTTAGAGATAGCTTGAAATCCTAAAGTCTTATCTGCTGTACTGTATCAGTGTTCACAACACCCTGGCAAACAAAAAGGGCAGCACATGCTACAACATGAAATGCTAAAGAAAATTAGTAGGTGTAACAGCCTACTAGACATGTGAATGCCTTGCATAGTGTTCATTCTTGCTGGGTTATAAATTAATGTAATCAAGAAGTTAATGATGTCTGCCACTTCACAAACACAGCCCTCTGCAGAAAGGGAAAAGCTTATTTGTGCAAGTGTCACACTCTTTATACCATATTCTGCAAAGCAATTTCTTCTACAGAAGTAGCATCCTGCTGCCAAGCTTTGTGCTTGCCATGAATGTATTTGAAATATATCACAGTACAGGACACAGGTTTGCCCTTCTCTTTGCTTTAGCTGTTCAATTTATTCAAACAGAATAGTTGGTGACAAGCAGCAACATCCCCTTCTCAAATGGAGAGTACAACACTGATCATTCAAGTCCTAGAAAAGCCTGAAAGTAATGTTTATAAATAACCTTTAGGTAAAGAAACCATAGGGCTCTGTCCTCTCTTCCCGTGTGCATAAATCAAAACAAGAGTCTCTCCAAAGCTCAGAAGATACAGAGTGTTTAATCACCAAAATACTTAACTCATCGGCTACCCCCAGGTTGAGCTGCAGAGCTTACTAAGGAACCTTCATATATAAACAACTGTAAATGATAAATCTGAAATTCAGCTGCTTACTCACACCCCAACACCCTCAGTCAACAATTCCAGTTGCTTTTAAGATGTCTGGAGATACTAAATTTAGGATGCTGAGAGATTATTTCCACTTAGCAATACCCAGGAAAACCCAGTCTCTTCAAGAAGCACAAGAGACAATACTTTCCCTCTCAGAGCAAATAACAGCATTCAAAATCAAGAATTTTGAAGTCAAGATCTAGGAAAAACAGTCTCTATACATCAAAACTAGAAGTTTTGATGCACAGTCACAAGTCACACTTGTCCTACAGCCCTAGAAAACCTGAGCCCACCTAATTTATGTCCCATGAACACAGATTTCTATGGCTGAAGATACATAGCCACATGTAAACTGAAAACCTTTTAGATGTGAATGTGTAAAGACAGGAAATACTGAATGTCACAATGCCTATTTTGTGTTGCTTTAACTATGCAGCGCCCCAAAGGTGGTTCTTGGTAATTTTTTTTTTTCATCAGTGTAACTCTGTACTTAAAATTAGACTTGAGCCCAGGAGATAAATGTATAGTTCTTATTCAAGCAGAACAAATGGCTGGATAAGCTGCCTCATGTCTTATTTAGCTTTGCTCAACACTGGCAGGCCTTAGGATACAAAAATGAATTGAACACACAGACCACAGCAATACACACGTGATTGTGGCTTTCTACTTCCTCCAGTTCCTCCTCACTGTGACACAGGGCTGAACACCACATCTCTTTGTTACAGAGATCCCCAAGATGCTGCTCTTGCTGCCACTTGCTTTTTCTAAACACTAAACTGATAACAGCAACAAAATCTATGGCCATTCAAAATTTTCTGCTTGGTGTGTGTATATATATATATATATATATATATTCATTATATTTTCATAAAGAAATTTTAATGAAGAAAAAGGCATCAAAATATATTTTACCTGGACATCATAAAGAGCTACAATGTTCTCATGCTGAAGTTCCTGTAAAACAAAATATCTGTGTTATGGAAACAGGTTGTTGTTATTATTACTATTACTACTACTMTGATTATTAATTTAATTTGCTGACAATGCTGATCTGGTGATACTCAAAAAGAATCTTTTTAAGAYCATCTGAYGGAATTTGGAGGAAATYCCAGCTATTTAGACAATATTTACAGGGATAGGAAGTTAGGCAATATCTTCAGAGGTCATAAAAACATTTGGTTCCAGAACTTAATGTCTGTGACTTGTTACAGAAAGTACCAGAGCACAAGACCCTCTATCGAGCACTGAAAACTGACTACATTTAATTTTCTAGTCTCACACAATTTCTTGCTTAAGGAACTACACCGTGTTCAAATCAACCTTACTTTTACAAAGAAAATCAAACCAAGTAACATCAAATAAAACTCACAGGACAGCTCAGGTAATTCTTTGTAACTGCTCAATAAGTACTTGCAGCACCCTAATACACCCAACACTACAACTTCTGGTATGCAATAAATAAATGAGAATATAATGTGTATATAACAGTATATAAAGTAGTGCTGTATCTCGAGAAGCTCAGAAACACGGGWAGAAAGCAGCTCTCCTTCTTACTGCAAAGCTGTGTGAAATGAGATGTGAAATTCAGGGAGCAGAGAATGCTAAATGACCATCCAAGGAGAAGTTTTCACAGAATAGCACCGAAAAACTGAAGGATGCTCTGTTACATTGCCTCTGCTAGAGCCACGCTCCACGTTTTAAGTCAATTATCACAGCTCAGAAGTGGGCAGCAGCTTCAGGAATCAAAGTCAGCTCACTGATTTCAGCTTTCAAGGCATCTTTGAGCAAAAAGATGAAGAAAGATCAAAGACTGATGTTTTACCCCTCAGCTATGATCCGCTGGGAAAAAGTGCCACATTGGCCATCCTGAAGGACAAAGTCTTCTACACGTGCAATAAACAAAGCACAGAGACTGGTTCCCCAACAATTTTCTACTTTTAAGTACAAAAGCATGCCCATAACCTGTTATGAGGTGTTTCCAGAACTAAAGATGTACTTTTTTCTTTGTCKTTTTATTTCTGGATCGCTAACAAAGAAACAAACAGCACCACAGCAATTACTGTGATACCACCCATGACCTGGAATGAACTAGGTCAGAAGTCTCCTTTCAAGAAAAGCAGCTTTAAAAATCACTGCAAATTAACATACCTTTAAGATTTTTATTTCTTTTCCAAGTAGGATTTGTGACTTTGACAAGTTCTTTTTGTTAATACTCTTTATGGCTACTTCCCAATCAGTTTTCTGGAAACAAACAAAAACAGTACTGTCAGTTTACATTTTTTTAAAACTTAATCCTCTAATAACTATCTAGTAAAGCACTGAGAAAAAGTTGCAAGATCACCCCTCCTCTACCCACCRGTGATTACTACATCACATGACACCATCAAGAACTATTTCATTCCACAATAGCTTAGACAGCTATTAAAATCCAGCTTCAGCTACACTGCATTTTAATGGATTGCAAAGCATTTTATAAACCCCCTCAAAAGTAATCATATCTCATTTATTTTTTTGGTAGCAGTGCTATGTATCCGCTTTTTAGTCCTCTCACAATGATCAAGTTACTTTTAGTCTCCTTTAAGGACTTCTCATTTTCAGCCTTTTTATGCTCTGCAGATGAAAACTGCACAAAAACCAATCTGTTTTAAGTAAGCTTATATATTGTCTATTTATATATTATCTAAAAATAAACTATTTACTTGTAAGGAGGGAGCACCTCCATTGGCCTTTCAAGTTTGTTTCCCTTTCTCCCTTGGTTTTTTTATTTAACCCCAAAATCACTGCACTGTGCCTCTCCAAGCTGTGAGTGCTGCCTTAATCCTCCAAAATGCTAAATCTGAAGGGCTGTTTTCAGAAAAGCAAAGCTCTTTAGACACCAGAATAAACTCACAGCATCAAGAAACCATAACGTAACTATGAATATCCGGGGCGATTAGCAAGTCACGCCAGGAAACCAGACACCTCTGAATTTAAGAAATCTTCAGCCAATCCCAAAGGAGACAATTTTCCATTAGATCCCTCGTTATCCAGCGAGATAAACATGACCCTCCCGACAAACAAAGGGCTCAGCCTCCCCTACAGCTGCAACTCTCCCCTCGCCGCTATGTCAGGGAGCTGCCAGCAGCGGGGAGGAGCGGCGGGACCGCGGACAGGCCGGTGTGGTTGAGGGAAGGGAAAAAATAAAGGGTTTATGGATGCCGGGGCCGGATCCTGGCTCAGGGCCGCGGGGCAGCCCCGGGCCTCAGCGCACCCCGCACCTCCCTYCGGCTCGTTTTTCTCCCCGAACACCCAAACCACGTCAAAACTCCCCAGAGGACGCACACCTCCCCCCCGCCACCGCAGCTGTCACCCACCCGAGGGGCTCCTGTCGGCCCCGGGTTGTGTAACCAGCCCCGCTCCGGCTGCGGGCGAAGCCCGTCGCTGTTTACCTTGCGGTGGCGACCTTTGAAGACCACAGCAAAGGCTCCGTGTCCTATCAGGTCCTTCTTGCTGTACTCAAAGTCCCCCACCACCTCCATCATTCCTCAGCGGGGCATGAAGCCCCCGGGAAGGACGGAGGGAAAACAAAAGGGGCTCTTCCTCCAGCTACAGCCGCCTCACCGCAGCCGGCGGCGGGGTGGGAGCCTGCCCCGGTCCTGGCTGCCCCCGGCGGCGGGGGCAGCTCCTCTCATACCGCCGCAGACCCCCGGGCCGGCGGGGCTGCTGCAGGGCGTCACCGAGGCGAGGGGCTCCGTCGGGCATGGGGAGGGGAAAGGGGGGAGTCTCAGGGGCCGRGTGTGAGCGGACGGCGCGGCATCGGCGCCGGGAGGAGGGCGCCTTCTCAGCGGGGAAGGGGGCTCCGTGCCCTGCCGCTGCCCGGCCCCATGGCCCCGCCACAGCGGGGGCTGTCGGCGCCACGGCCCCGCTCAGGGACCGAACCCCAGAGCATCCAGCGACGCGGGGGGAGGCGCGGCCCGCGGCTCCAGGGGTGGCTGTCGCTGTCGCCGCCGCAGCCCCCGCGGGAKGGGAGGAAGCAGTGAGGGTGCGGACGGGGGTCTCTCAGGCCGCCAGCGCCTCCTGAAGCTCCGGCCGCTCCACCAGCTCCTCCACAGAGATCCGCACWCGGCCCACCCCGGCTGCGAGTGCCCGGCCCTCTGCACCGCCCCGCGGCTTTTATAGGCCGCAGTGCGCAGGCCTGCGCTCTCGGGTGCTTCCGCCGGCGGCCAAAGAGTGCCTCACCCCGGGTAACCCGGCGGTGCCTCCGCCGCCAGCGCCTCAGAAGGGAGCCGGACCGGGGCCATCGCCCCGAGCCCATCGCCCCGAGCCCATCAAGCTCTCCCGGGAACTTGCCGAACCCTTCCCGGGCCCCGCACCCGCCCCACCAGCGCTCCGGGGGCGCGTCCGGGTCRTCCCTCAGGGAGGACGGTGACCCAGACCCCTAGGCCCACCCTTGCCCTCACGCCGGAGGCGGGGCAGAGAGGCCAAATTCAGCCCGCCACGTCCGACCCTCACTTCAACACTTGCTGTTTCTCACTTCAGCCCTTTCCCYGGCCGCCTGAGGCCCCCCCGCCAGGACAAAGCTGAGGGGACATCAGGAGAAGAGGGAGGACCGGAGGTGCATAGGACAAGTTCTGGGACAGTCAGCAGCCAGAGCGGGAAGGCAGGTAGTGGATCATCCCTGGCTTCCAAGGCAGTGACACTGCTTACACAGYACCTCCAGTTGCACACACTCAGTTCTGTCCCTGCTCCAGTAGTGAGCAAGACTCTCCCTCAAACCTGAAACAAGGAATGTCAATGAGTGGAGAGGCGGTGGGGGAAGAGGCATACAAAGTACTGTGAGCCAAAGACACTGTTTGCTTCCTTTATAAGGAGAATTACGCCTGTAATTTACAGCCTTTGCCTCCCAGCACTTTTAGATCAGCCTGGGGCTGTTTACAGCACGTACAAGCATTTAAAACCAACCAGCTACCGAACAACAGTCACGTGGAGCCTTTGACCTTCACCTCCAGGTTTACATAATTATGCTCCTTTCCTCTGTGTTCCATTCCTCACTGCTCTCGTCCCCTCCTCTCYATCCATGTTCTCCATCACAACCACCTCCACATCCCAGTCTGAGGCCCTTTCAGGCCTCCCCAGTATCCCCAAGGGCCCCAGCTGATGCAGGGTGTGCACTGGGGTCACACAGGGCAGAGCTCTGACCCCACACAGCTGTGCTGTGCCTGACGTGACACAGGCTCTGCTTTCAGCGTCACCAGATCAAAATAGAGCCTTCTCTTGGGCCTCTCCCCATTCTGATCTCCCTTGGCTTTCCAGCACTCAGAACCAGGCACTACTGGAGCAGTGTGCCATGTCAGAACCTCCACAGCTAAAGACTTACCCAAAGACAACTTAGATTAAAAAAATATTCAGCAAGAGACTCTTAAGGGAAGACTGACAGCCTTATGAAGGAGATTTTAAGCTGTCAGAGGAATACTAAGAAATCTGTTCTGCGCCAAAAAGAACCAAAGGGCTTTAAAACCCCTCAAAACGGAACCTCTCCTTTATTTGGTGGTTTTGAGCTCTCATCCAAAATCCATCCATAGCACTGTCCTAACAACACTGAGAAAGTGACGTTGACCAATAATTTCAAACAGCTCAGAACACCCCGTGGAAAGAATAAATGAGATGTAAAGATATTCCAAGTTAATCATAAATCAGGGTGTTGGTAGTAGCAGACACTTCATAATACACTTCACAGTGGCCCTTTAAACCAGGAAAAAGCCCACAAGCCTCCATGTGCTAAATATTCCGATTCATAAAAGTAATTTCCCTGAGAACTGGCTGTTTATTGCCATCCACCAGTTCTCACTTCAGCATTAATCCTCTCAGCGTCAGCATGTAGCCTCACCCCAAATCAATGTCACAAGCTACATCCTAGGGAAGCTAAAAAAAAAAAAAGATTCATTCAGAAGATGCCTTTTGAACAGATAAAAGTCACAACAGCCATTTCTAAGCCACCCATTCTGCATCACACTTGCACACAGAGACACATTTCCCCTCGGCAGCAGCGCTGCCTGATGTCCTTTTGTCCTCCTAATGGGGCTGGAGCCCTGGAGCAGGTTTGTTTCAGCACAGCAAGGACAAACAGCCAGGAGCGGCAGGGAGGTTTGACCGGAATAACTAAACACACTGCGCTGGGACCCGAGCGGGATGCGAGGGCTGAGGGCTGAAACAGCGCTCGCTGGAGGCTGCGGGATTTGCATGCGGGTCACTCCTTCCAGCTGGGTCCGTGAGTGGCGGCTGCGGGAGCTTCTGGATGTCAGTAACTCCAGCATCCAGACTACAGGGAACCTACAAACAGCACCTCCGCTTGCTTTCGCTGCTGAGAGTTCAGAGACAGAACAGGCTGAATTCACCTTTCCCAAAGGGAGCCTCCTTACTGGAAATGTTGGGAGAGTGATGCAGGATAAACCCCTGGGGCTTGTGCTGCTCCTTTTGCCCATGGAATACAGATATCCAGCATTTGGCACTATATCCGGCAGCACCCTGGGAGGTGCTCTGTTCTAACCATGCAGCAGGACACCAAATCACACAGCGAGCTCCTAAAGCACAACCAGACATCAGGCACCAGTACCCTGCCTGATCGACCCCAGCGATCCTTCAAAAACATGGAGTATTGTGTCCTGAGACTGTTCATTTTGAACATCACACTCTGCAGGAGCTGCAGCCCACTGACAGAGACCACCAGCAACCCTCAGTTCTGCAACCACCCGTTCACAGAGTGAAGAAAACAGAACAGCAGTACTGGAGATGGCTCTGGGGCTCCTTCCCTTCCTGCTTTGCTTCAAATTAGTCCCTCAGGTGAGCCAGGACTTCTGATCACAAGAGCAACACACCTGGGAAGGAATTAGCAAGTTCCAGGTTGCTTTTCTGAGTGCAGAGAAGGATGCTTTCATCTGGTAGCAGCTCTCTAGAATGCAGACATCGCTGTCCTGAGATTTCTTAACACTTTTCATCCTCAAAAGCACTAATGGACTTCACAGAGAGCCCTTTTCTGCCATACCACACCACCAAAATGCAGCCCTGAGGGTAGAAACATCACTTGAACAGTGCCTGGGTTGACCCAAAAAAAAAGCAGAACAAGGCTGCTTTGCCTACTTTTCATGCAGAACAATGAATGAAGATCATTTTCTTCCTATTCATTGAAAGATTTTTCTTGTCTATCTGTCCCCAGGCTATAAACTTGCACATGGAAATTAAATTACAGATCTGGGAAAATATTCAAGAGATCATCCGAGTCGAACAGAGCGGGAACATGTGGCTCCAAGGACCCARGGAGCACAACACTCACTCCACTCGCCAGCCCTCCTGCATGGATAAGCAGGACACAGCCCCAAGAACAGTTTTCATATGGATTCTAAGGCCCCACTTATCTAAATCAGCTCTCAAAGGCACGAGTCTGGCAGCATCCTGCTCACCTCAGGGCTATCTGCTTCGATCTAGGTGTTCTTACCACCTTCCTCACCATATCCTTCCTTCCCTCCCTCCATCATACTCAGAAACTCGTTAGAAAGGTAAACCTTCCTCAGAGGACTGGCACATTTCCCAGTCCTTATCACCACTGTCCTCCCATTGGGATTTGTAACAAAATTAATGGTGGCATCAGCTGAGCTTTTAAAGGAGAAAGTGTCAGAGGGCTCTGCAGGACAGTTTCTGGATATGCTTAAAATTGTTCCTGTGTTACCAGTGAAAAATAACACCCTTGTGATAAGAAAACCTGTGTGGGATGCTTAACCAGTGAAACACAGCAGCAGATCCCGAGGTTCCTATCATACAGCATTGGAAAAGCTCAGGCATTTCAATGGGTTTTCTGTAAGGTTGGTGCTGTTCTTCCCAGAAAAGCAATCAGAAACCTCCAGCCCACCTTCCAGATTTGTCCTTTAACACAGAGTAACGTCTTCCCCATTAATAACAGCCATCAACCCAAATTTGCATCTGCAATTCCCAAAATTAGCTCATTAAAGCTCCCATCCCCAGCGCCGGCGGAGCGAGGGAGGTCACGCGCTCGCTGCGGCTCCTGCCAAGCAGGAGCCAGCTCTGGAGGGAAGGGCAGCAGCTCTTCCCCAGTGCCTGAGCAGGCAGGAGACCGCAGCCAGGCCCGGGAAATGCCGCATTCAAATCAAACTGGGAGGAGTGTTAGGGAATTGCTTAGGAATACAGCTGGAATGGGGCCAGCACTTAGTATGCATGGAGGCTGGTGCTGTATGAATGGTAAAAATAGCAGCAGATGCTTAGATAAGAAAATACAATTTGGTTTACATGCAAATCCATCACAGAGTGTGGTTCAAAAATCTACCCGTTATCACATCAAAGGGAGATTAAGGCCAAGAGAGCTTATTTTGCTGTAAACTTAGTTGCAAGGCCCTCTCTTTCTTCAAGAGGTCTCACTTCCCTTTGGAAAACCTTTCTGCTCCAGCATTAGAAAGGTGGGTTTCAATCAGGCTCTATGTCACAGAAGCAGAGTCTGAAGGCATGGCAGGAGCACGGGCAGAGGGCACAGCGATTGCTTTGGTGTTGAAATCAGTGGACAAGGTACAGTGATTTTTTAGGTACACCTACACACATGCACAGCCAACAGTTCCCACAGGCAGGATTGCTTCCCTCRGCTCTGATACATCCCTACCTCCAACACGAAACACACCATGGATTGACACGGCACGGTGACCCTGTGCAGCACTCTGGGGGAGAAACCAGAGAACGACGTTTCTTGCCCCACAAAGAACCACATGCAACCAGGAGCTGCCACTTTCAGCAAGTCCGACTTGGGGACACAGAGCTGAACTCCCACGGGTGGATCGTTTCCTTTAGCACAGGCACCCCAAAAAACTTGGACACCAGGCAGGTTTCTCACCTATTACCAGAGACCTGCTCCTCTCCTTCTCAAGGGCACAGCAGTCCATGGAGGCAGAATTATCAGCTGGTCTTAAATCACCTTGTCSTACAACATTTACCTTAGTGAATTACGAAAGGTTTTGTTTATGCTGATGGACGCAACATGGCCTTTGCTGTCAGAAAGAGCCAGCTGGAGGAAGCACCCTAATGAAAGAGCAGGTACAGGATACTGAGATCTTCCCAAAAGATCCCATGAAGATAGATCCCTGCTGACTTGGCTGGCAGAAAGAGATACTAACAGCAACAGGAACCACAAATTGTCTTCTCAGTCATATTAAAGATTTAACCCTTTGTTCCAGCCTTTTGCTTATCTGAACACCTGTAGACAAGCAAATGGCCATTACTGCACCATCTTAATTCTCTAAAGCAATCCTGTCAGCAGGAATAAAGTCTTAAAATGCATCATCTGCAGCTGGGAAGCATCTGGGAACCAAACTCATGTTCTGAGTTGTAGGAATCACTGAGTAGCAACTGCATTATGAGGGCTGTGGAGAATGTTTTGACCTTCATGTTAACTTGCTGCAACTAAATCTGACAGTATAATTTCTGCTCTTTATCACATCTTGATTTTCACTGTTTCATAAGCATCCTGGAAATGAACACTAAGTCCAGGTCTATTCACCTCATGATGGCTGGAAGCCTGARCTGACTGATAAAATGGCTCATAAGCAAACTTACAAAAACCCAACCGACAGTGTGAATCCCTCTCACCCACTGGGCAAGTAAATGCACTTGAGAAATTCCAGAAGGAGCCAACTCTGTGCAATGGAAGTATTGCCATTTACTGTGACAGTCCCAGCCCTGCTGTCAGCATGTATCCAGGGCAAGGGACAAACACCACCCAAAGTGCCTGGTCCATTCTTCCCCTTCCCCACCCTATCCTTCCTTCCCCCCGAGCCGGCAGTGGATAGGAAATGGACACTCTCTCCCCTGTCCAGAGGCACAAGTGTCTCATTTCCCCATTCCCAAGAGCTGTTGAGACCTGAAAACTCAGCATAGCTCCAGCAGTCATTTGAAGTCCATGCCTGTTGCACCCTGAACAGATTAGTGAAGGAGTTATCTGCTGTGGATGCARAGGATCATGGGCAGATAATGCTCAGCACAGCCCACAGGGAAACGGGCTGAGTGGAAAAGCAAAACCTTATTGGAATAATGAGAAGCCCCAAGTCCTCATTCTCAGCAGATCTTTGTCCCAGACACGCAGCCAAGCACAATTCTGCAATGTAATGATGGGCTGAATTTTCCCATTTCTCTCTCTCTGAAGGTCACACCAGGACAACCCTTTCTGTTCCCACTAAAACCCTCTTCTCCACAGGATTCTTCACACAGAAGGAAAGGGCACAAGCCATCTCCACCCTTCGCTTGCCCCTTTCAGGGCAGCAGGCTACCGTGAGGCTTAAATTCCAATAAAAAGCCAGTTGAGATGGAGGCAGATGAGACATCCCTCCTGTGATGTTCAGAGGAAATCATCCTGCAATGCACAGCTCTTAATAAGAACTAAAATTAAAATTTCCTTAAATAAATATAAGGAAAGAGTCCGTGAGGGAGAGTTGCCAATGGGAACAGGGAGCTGTGCTTGGGTCAACCTCTGTCGTCCATCACCTTGGAGATCTCCAGGATTGTGCCGAGGGCAGGACCAGCAGCTCCATGTCACTGTTCCTATCGACGCCATCTGGAAATGGAAAGAGCTGCTGTGTCCCTGTGGTCAGGCACCAGCTCTGCCACACGGCCCAGCAGGCACCAGCCAAGAGCAGCACAGCAGAGACCTGACCACCAGCCACAGTCAAATGTCAACCAGCTCCCAGGAATTTGTCCGCATAACTGGGAGAGGGAAGAAGGTCAGAAAGGAAGGTCTGACCAACTGGTACAACTGTTCCTTCCCCCCTCCAGGAGTCAAAACATCTGAGTCAAATTTCACCCTGACTGCTCGGCTGGAGGGACTCTGCTTTCTAGTCATCTCCCAGCAGCAGTTCCTGCCCTGAGAGAGGTCAGCTCTCCAAGCTGGAATTTGACCCAGTGCTGTGTTTTCTGCAAGGAGACTGTGGCTCTGAGGGAAACATGGGAGTAGCAGCAACATCCTCAYGGACAGACAGGTTACTCACATCCGCAAACACTTGTCCTTCCCTCCGCTCGCCACCCTCTGTCCGTCCGGGCTCCAATCCGCTGCATACACCTGGTGTTACGGAAACCACAGTCACCTCTGCTGGGAGGAGGGGTCATTCCTGCCTCTCAGAGACCTCAGCTCCACCAGACACCTCACCTCATCTGCATGGCCAGGAAGATCGATGGCCAGTTTCTTGGTCTTGGCATCCCAGACCTTGAGGGTGCTGTCACTGCTGCCGCTCACCAGCAAGCGGCTATCGGCCGACCAGGCGATCTGATACACGGCCGAGACGTGTCCCCTCAGTGATGTCAGGTACCTGGGACCAAGAGGAAGCTGTYAGAGCAGCAGGCTTTGTTCCAAACCTGCCCTTGCCTTCGTGTTTTTTCTCCATATCCGAGCAAACCAGTCACGGGATGTCCAGCACACCCCAGGCAGTCAATTGCTAGACAGAGTCCATCTGAAAACCCTCCCAAGTGGGCTCAGAAACTTCTAGAGGATGCCTCTTCATCTCAACCCCTCTGCCACTGATCCAGCAGGCAACACTTCAGCCTTACTGCACAGGTGTGTCCATCCCCTCTCAGGCAGAGCAGCCTATATTTAGAAGGACCTTTAAAATTACTGACACGAAAGCCAAGCTCCTGAGCATAAAGGTTGGTTTGCAAGGAAGGACTGGTGTCCACAAGAGCTCACCAGTACTCCAGCTGAAGGTTAAAAGCTGGATTACAGAAGCATCCAAATACCAACAGCACTACTTGTAACTACAAGAATTTGCATCATCCAGAACAAGCTGTTCTCTGGCACAGGAACTGTTTTAACTGGGTCAGTCTCCAGTTCCCAACACACACATCTTCAGGAGATCAGTCGAGTGGAACACCCATCCCACCACAGCAACCGACCCTGCAGCAACAGTGTGTGCAGAGGTGCAAGGCAGTGCTGCGGCTGAGTGACAGAGGGGCTGCACACACAGAGCCAAGCACAGACACCCTGACACAAGAGCCAGACAAGAGACTTCCTGAGGGCAGAAAAAGGCAGAGGCAGCAGAATGACTTTGCATGAGTTCAGGCTACAGAAATGAACACCCCAGGGAGCTGCTGGCAATGACACTGAGGCCCATCCCTGTGCACCCTGTGCATTACACACAGACTCCACTGCAGCGCCACCTCTGTAACGGAGCAAACCAACTCACTTTCCTGTCCTGCCATCCCAGAGCTTTATGGACTTGTCAAAGGAAGCACTGGCTATTATCCGGGTGTCTGGTGAGAAGAGGACTTGGTTAATCAATGCCTGGTGGCCTGTCATTCTCTCCAATGGCTTCTTGTCTTCTGCTGGTCTCCAAAGAAACAGGGTGAAATCATCCGACCCCGAGACAAGCCTTTCTGGTTCCTGGCCCTGGAAAAGGGATGAGAGAGCCCAAGTCCTGTACAAGCCACGTGTGGAGAGCCTGGAAGCACACCAGTGTTGGGGTGTTCACTGCTTCCACCAGCGACAGCATTAGAAAGGACAGCAGGGACAAAAGGGACTTACCCGGACTTGATTGTACCTCTGCAGTGCCTTGTCCTTCAGTTCTGCCACTGAAAAAGGGAAAATGAGAGGGGAAGAGAGATTTGCAACCCTTAAATGAAAAGAAACTATAATCCTGTGATGTCAATTCCAATCCTGGTTCCATGGGTTAAACAGGAGCATTTGTGACTGCTCAATTTGCCCAGGGCAATTTGGGAGCAAAAGCCCTTGAAAACAGAGCGGCCTCCCCATCCCCCAGCCTTCTCCACCCCCTGTCACAGGCAAGGAAAATCATGACTTCCAGCATGACCAATCCTCCCCCAGCCTCCAGCGCGGGCACTGCACTCACAGGAGCCTCTGACATCCTGGGGGTTGATGGTGGCTTCGGCCGGCTCGAAGGCGCCGGTGCGGAGAACGTAGTCGGTGCTCAGGGCCATGGTGTTCACCCAGTGAGCRTGGCCCTGCAGGGTGCGGCACAGGACGCCCTGGGGACAAAACCACCCTCAGACAGGGACAGGCAGGACACGGCCAGGCTGCACAGCACCCGCCAGGCAGCAGGGACCAACCCCAAACTTTCCAAAGCCTCTTGCCCAAGCTGCAGGTGGGATAAGCAAGGAAGGAACAACACTATTGAGCTTCARGCATCAGTTTTCCTTGCACAACACCCAACCCAGCTCAGGTTGCCGCAGGGATGTTTCCAGCTTTTAGCCTCATTTAATGCTCTTAAGGATGAAAACATCGCACAACAGCTACGCCTTGCAAATGGTATCAAGCAACAGGGTCTGACAGGTCAAGAAGACACAGCACCCGCTCTGCAGCTCTGTTTTCCAGGGCACAAACTGTGCCAGGAAGAGCAGACAAAGGCTACCACACAGCATGCCCAGCCCCCTTTGCCTGCAGCCCAAGGGCTGCCACCTCACTTACGTCCTGGCTCCTCCAGACTTTGATGGTCCTGTCCTGGGAGGAGGAGTAGAGCAAACCATCGCCCCCCCACTTCACACAGGTCACCGACTGCGTGTGGCTCGTGAGGATCTTGTCACACCTGCCCATCAGCGTGTCCCAGATGCGGATGCTGCCGTCCTTGGAGGCACTGGCCAGGTAGCGGCACTCCGGGTTTCTGGACAAAGAGATCAAATCTATTTAYGCAGCTCCCCTGAGCTCCTTTCCCCCCAGCCCCAGAGGACTGAAGGGTCCAGCAGTCAGTAAAATACAACTTTCTTCTGGCTTAAGACCAGAGAGAGAGGAAGAGAGCTGACCTACAGAGAACAAGGTCCCACAAGGCAGGGGAGAGGCAGACAAATGCTTGCTCCAAACCTCCTGGGCTGCACAATGGAGGAATCTGGAAGCAGCTGGCCACAACCCAGCAAGGACAAGGGAGCCACAACCCTCTGTGCTTTGCACATCTTTACCACTCAGCATGGTGGCACAAGCAGTGAGGAAGAGCACAGCCTCTCCCATTGCACTGGAACTCGCTGAAGAAAGAGAACTGCAGCCCTGGCAGGGTCYTGTCTCTCCTCTCCATTTCCTCATCCTCCTCTACAATAATTTTGTGCTAATCCAGTTAATTGTTTGCAAATAGCTGGAGCTTCCTACTGGCAAATTCAATTTGCAGGGCTCTGCTCTGAAAGGGCCCCTTTCTCTTTCTTTTTTATTCCTATAACATCTTGRATTAATGGCTGCAACTGCCCCCCTCCACCCACCTCTCCCAGAGGGAGCTTTAGCTGATCSAAGGGATAAGGGGATTGTACAGTTAATCATCCCTCATGATAAACAGACAGCATGACAGAGGCCAGCAGGATCAGGAGAGCAGAAAGGMGTGCTCTGCAGAGTCTGCCCTTGGACACCACCAGGTTTCCCTGCTCCCACCTCAGCATGGCAGGGAGAAGCACATCACAAAAGCAGTGTTTGCCACAGGCAGGTGTGTCTTTTACCCAGGGGAAAAGAGACCCAGCCTGGCACTGACTTCCCCAGCAACTCACGGGGACTGTGAGCAGCAGCTGGGACACCTGGCTCSCAGCTGCACACATTTTTCCCAGCCCACCTTGGGAGCTATTCTCCTACACATGCTTTTTCCTGTAACAGGAGAAAGGCAAACAGGAGCAATGCCCTTCGGGTCAGGCTGCTCTTTTCCACACCAGCAAAGGGGAAGGGCTGAGCTGGCCCCTCACTTACATGTGGAGCGGTTCCCAGCACAGACATGTGATCCATTTGGAGTGGCCACAGAGCACCCGGCCGATCTGGCTGCCAGTGGCTGGGTCCCAGAGAAATATCTGTCCAAGAGAGGAAACACGAGGGTCRCGTCAGGCCACAGACATCATGTGAATCCCAGAGACGTGGGAGCTCCATTTAGAAAGGATAGGTGTCCTTGGGATCGTGTTTGCACTTGCAGGCAGCGAGGGAATTGGGCTGGATGCCTTTCCAGATCCCTGCAGCAGTCAGCTGACACCCGAAAGAATGAGACCTGATTGCCCTCCTCTCTACCTACAACACTGCTGCTACAAAACTACCTGACTCAACTCAAAAGGGATGCAGGTCCCCAAAAAGCCACCCCGTGCCAGAGGCTCAGTGAGTGTTTGCAGAGCGCGGTGGAAGCCGCAGCGCGCTAAACGCTGCTGATTATCGGATCCTGTGGGTGGGACACATGCTGGTTTTCTCTTGTTGATTCTCTCTCCACATAAATGTTCATCTTAAGAGCCAAGGCATTAGTCATCTCCTACTTAAGAACCTCAGAGAAATAGGGAAACGGAGGACAAGTCGCTCCCTGGGTTCAATTAAAGGCAGACCAGCACCAAACCACGGCAGAGCCACCCAGGCCCAGAGTGTTTCCTTGGGACTGGCGTCACAACTTTGGCAGCTCCATAGCTGCTCTCATCACTCCCAGACCACTCAAAGGTCAGAGCAAACCACTGCCCCTCTTCAGCCCGGCAAGCTCCTATTTAACTGAGTGCTCCCACTTCCCCAGGCATTTCTGTACTTCAAGCACACAGATTTTGCCCCATGGGGGGGCAGAGCCCCCTCCACATTCCGGCAAGAGGGAATTTGGCTGTGTCTGTGTGAGAACACTGTGAACACGCTGCTGCTGCATGTCTGGGTCATGCTAACAGCAGCCCTGGCTTGGCCGGGCAATACCTGTTCTCACTCCACACACCTCCCTCGTGATGGAGCTGTCTGCCAAGGACCACATCCAAAGCCTGGACTCATTCCTGCCTGGAGGGAAAAGCGCCTGCCACAAGTCAGTAGGACTCAGCAGCAAGAGTTCCACAAGGTGACAACACTGGGGCTCTGCCTGGCACAGGGTCTGGAAACACTACCTGCAACACCGTGACACATCCACACACAAAGCTCCTCTGGGGAATGGGAATCCTGCTGGAAACAACACCCCCCAYACCCCAGAAAAAGCAAGCTTTTGCTCCTAATCCCCCACAGCGCTTCACCAGGTTTTGTTTCAGTTCAGGATGGGGCTGCGGAGGGTCTCCACGCTCMCACAGACCCCCCAGCCCCACGCCAAGGGAGCCCACATGTACCTGGCTGTTCTTGCAGCCCGAGGCCAGTTTCTTGCCATCAGGTGACCAAGCGATGCTGAGCACCCAGTGCCGATGACCTGGCAGAGAGAGCACGAGGGGGTGTGAGTGGAGAGCTGCGACTGTCCCTGGTGTCCCAGCAGGAAGCCACTCCACGTTCCTCCTGGCCAGTCCCTCTTTTTCTACTTTGTCAAAGGGGGCTACCCCCGCCCCAAGCCACAGTCCCAGCCTAYACGGCTCAGGCAACACCAGGCTCTGCTCTGCTTCTCCCTCCAGGCAGGCAGGGGGTCCACGAGGGAGGGGGTCAGCAGCTGCCCTCCTGGGACACCCCTGCGCCCACCTTTGGCCGTGAACTGAGGCGTTTCCGTGCTGAGGTCCCAGAAGCGCACAGTGGTGTCTCCAGAGCCACTCGCCAGGTACCTGGGAGAGGAGGAACAACCCAACTCAGCACAGCGTCCTCAGGACAGGACAACAGCAGCTGCTGCCTTGCCCTAAGCCCCCCCAACAGCCAGACCCTCGTACTTTCCAGTGGGGCTGAAGGCCACGGAGATGACGGCCTCAGTGTGTCCCTCCAGGGAGCTGGTGCAGCGCGTCACTGCCCGCACCCTGAACACCGCCTGCGGCTGGTAGATGATGTCCAGCACCTTCTCTGTCTCCACGCTCTGCCCTGCCAGGGTCTTCTCCAGCGACGCCACGATCTCGGCATCGTGGACGAAGAAGGCCAAAGGCACCGGCTCATCCTGCGAGAGAAAAGGCAGGTAAGGTAGCGAGGGCCGGCCCCGGGTCGGGCTCGGGGTAGCGGGGAGTTCGGGAGGGGTCTCACCTTCTGCAGGAGGGCGTTGCAGACCAGCTGCAGCTTGTCCGGGGTGATGGTGACCGGGACGTCGAAGGGGGAGCCCAGGCACTCCCCTGCCTCATCGCGGAACTGGATGAGGAGCCGCTGCACATCATCCTCGTCCGGCGACATGCTCTGCGGGACAGCGGGCTCAGCGCCGGGAATCCCACCCGGACAGCGATACCCGCGTGGGAAGAAGGAGACTCTACCGGGGGACCCGGCCTAGGCCCCGTGGGAGGGAGAAACACCCCGCACCGAGTAGGACCCCACGCGGGATGAGGTCAGCAGGAGCCGCACGGGGGAACCCCAGCGGAGAGAGGAGACCCCAGAGCGCGCCAGCACTCCCACCCCTCCAGCTTCCAGGTGCTGCCCCGGCCCCATTCCCGGCCCCGCTCCCGGCCATCCCCGCGGCCCCGGCCCCGCTCACCGCGGCCATGTGCGCGCGCGCCCCACGTGCGCCGGAAGCGGCGCCGCCGTGGCGGGAGCGGCCGAGCGCGGCGCTGCTGCCCCCTAGCGGCCGGCGGTGAGCGCTGCGCCGGCCCCGGGGCCCAGGTTCGAGGCCGCGCCGGGACCGCTCCCGCGGGGCCCACGCGGGGAGGGTTTATGGCGTTTCTAACACACGCCTCGCGTGTTTGACACCAAAACGACGCAAGACAGGCCGAGCCTCTCACACTCGAAACACAGCCCTGAGCATATCTGTCCCCAGCCCTGTAATCCCGGAATACAACCAGGGTTAGTCTGGATCCTGCCCAGGGGGAAAACTGAGTGGTGCACTAAAAACAGGAGAGGGTTGATCTTAGAGGATTCAAAAGCGTGGTTCAATACTGCACTCCAGGACCAAACCCTGCCCCTTTACCCCTTTCCCAGCCCAATTTCTGCCATGTCCTGTGATTCAACACCTTATTTAGTACTTAGGTAAGAATTAATCTTATTCACCACACTGCCATTAACGTAATCCATTAGGAAATGTTGGCAAAATTACCCCTAAAACTCACATGAAAGAAAAAACCTATGTAACTTCAAATCCCATGAAAACAGAAAATGGACACAAATTTTAATATTTATATATTTTAAATCAAAACACAATTAAATATAGTATGTTTTAAGTACATGAATGCTTGGGTATGAGAGAAATAAGAGGTGGTACATAGTACCAAAAACCTATACACAGCCTTTTTTGCTTTTTCATAACAATACAGTGTGTCTCTATACAATCGAATATTGCAACAGAATAACACTTTCTAGTCAATCAAGATATTCTGAACATTGGAAATKATTTGAGTTCTTCGCATAGTGATTTCTTTGCACAAGTTTGAGAAAAAAAAGCAATCATTAGAGTTAAAAAAAGACCCAAAATAAAAGTGTTTTATACTAAAAATGCAGCAGTAACGTAACGGTGAGACACTGAGTACTTCTACCCTGCAAAATCGATTTGCTGGGGAAAAAAAGAGGTGCTGTGTAACATGGTAAGTGTTGACAGTGTCAGGAAGAAGGCCAGAGGTCATTAAAAATTGTTTTTCTTTGTAAACCAAACATCTGAAATTAGATACTATGTTGGGTGGAGGACAAGAAGCAATGGAGAATGGCAGCAATTACTTTTTTCCTCGCTCGTGGGATGGTGAGGACAGGAAGTGGAGCAGTCTGCAGGGTCCAACCTGCTCAGAAGGTGGGCTCTGGGAGCAGAGGGGCTGTGGGATCAGCCTTGGATCTGCTCCGTGGTGGAAGCAGGGGAGGTGTGTGTGTGCAGGTGTAGGAGCTTGACAAGGAGAATTTCCACTGTCCAGGCTTTGCTCCTGACCCTCTACACTGCCTTCAAAGTTAATGCAGTTATGAAGTAAAATACATTTATCTTACAGTTGAATAAGCTTCTATTTCAAGTAACAGAAAAYAAAACTTAGAACTTGCCAGGTCATTCACTGGCAGTGGATTCACCCTTCCAGGATGTGCCCCACGGCCCTTCCAATTCTGTGTTTAAAAATTACAAGTAGTAGAACTAGAAACTACAGCAAAACCTTYCCCTCTGTTGTGGCCTCTGTGTCCCATTCCAGATATTTTGCTTAAAAGTCTTTTTTGAGACAGGGTCAAGTATTTGTGACATTGATCACAGTTTCTCAGTGACACATTCGTAAACTGCATCTTCATTTCAAAACCATCATTTTTGTGAATGCCACAGACAAAACGAAAAAGTGTTTCTTCACTCTCTACAGTGGAGGTCCAGGATTGCTTCTTTTTCATTCTTCCTTAGAAATGAGGGAGATTCCGGCAGTTGGAGTAACAGTGCTTTGTTTTTATTGGCTGTGTTAAAGAATCCACCAATGGGGAAAGTTCACTCATTCTCAAAGTGGAAAACCAGATTTCCTGTTCTGGAGTTTCTAAAATCATAGCTGGAAAAGGGGAAGACAGGATTAGAGTTCATTTTACCTTAAAACACACAAGGTAACTGCTCAATAGAAAGATATTTTGTGTTTAAAAACATTGAAGCCAGGTATGTTTGAGTTCGGGAGASAAAAAACCCCAACCTAATCCAAACACACTCAACCTTTTGAATGCTTGCTTAATTGAACAGAGCATCTGCAGCCACTTGATATTTCTAAGTACKTTGCTGAGTGACCTTTTCATCCAGGCAGACTGGAATTGTATCATTTGCAGCCAAGCTATTAAGTGAACTGACAATACAAGTCATTTAACTGTAACTGCTCTGTTGGAAAGAAAACACTCACATAGTGAAACTATGGATCCACCCGTTGGGGTCTGATAACTGGGCTTTGGCACATGTTTACCTTCAATAACTAAACATAATGCAAGTTAATTTTTAGGAAGTACGTCAGAAGTACCAGACRTTAACGTGGTACCCTGCTGTTGCCAGTATCTCACAAAATCCAACTGCTCCATCAGAACTGTTTTTTTTTAAACAGAGAACATGGGCTGTTCAACAACACAGCCACTAAATAACAATACACAAACCTATGGACTGGGCTATTGTGTCTTTTTAAAGTCTGCAGACAGAATTGGGTACATGAGAACACCCAATGAGAGAACTTCCCAGCTGTTGAGTTTTACTGACAATTTAGGCAGAAATACCACCATTGACTAAGAGGCAACAGCAAGCGTGAGCTCAAATAAGGAATTACACTGTTGATCCTGCAGCACAAATCACCCTTTTAACTAATTAGGCAGTTTGTAAAGACTCAGACTAAGACAAGTTTAATGCTTGCAGAGGAGAACCACCACAGGCATCTGTTAAGAAATTCCTACATCACACGTAGGCCGAAACACTTCCARCCTTTGTTTCTTCATCTCATGCTCTGCTGGTTTGAACATTTACCAGCGTGGGTTTCAGACACCCAAGGAAGGCAAGTGAGAGCTCTGCTCCTCCCACAGCCTGGCTGGAGCCAGATGAAGACAGGGAGCCTTTTCCACCCCCCTACCTTGGTGACCTTCTCCGAAGGCTGTTCACACTGCGCCTGCTGCATGACGTCGTTGACTATCATCTTTGCTATCCTCCAAGCCATCTCTTCTTGAGCCTGAAAAAACAGCCCCAAACACAGATAGCTTCAGGTTCTTAAAATAAAAACACAGTGCTCTCAGCATAAAGCTCAGCCTTGGAGTCAGGTAACCTYCACAACTCGGTGACTTTACAAATATATCCTCCCTCGGTGGAAATGCACTTGGCTTCCAAGAACAGTGTTAATTTCAATTATTGTACTTATGGCTTGATGCAATTTTCAAGGAAGTTAGTGAAGTTTTTAGGTTTATCTCTGGAGATTTGTCCAAGCCCCTCTGAGGGGAAAAATGCCACTTGTAATCCACGTGCAGTGGTCACTTCACCATAAAAATCAAACAGCACCTCCACCCCTACTTGGAGATATATAACACCACAATATGAAAAACCCTGACTGAAGCACACACTTAACCATTATATTAATTAAACCAGCAAGCACTGGCAAAGATCAAACTAGTTTCACACATACATGCAATCAAATTATATTTAGCACACAGCAAAAAGACACTCAGAGAAAACAGCCAGGATTAAGAACACACTTTATTTCTCTAATCTAAACTGTAAAGTAATTGACCAGAACAAYGTGAAAGGAGACACACCTCATCCGTGTTTCCTTGAACCCATTTCTTCATTGCTTGTGAAAACATGGACCCTGGTTGAGATAAAAACAGCAAGCAAGGAATGTTAGCAAAGTGAGGTACAAAGCTAATTCCTGTCATCCCTCTCACGGCACTGCTGGCATTCAGGATATGGAGGAGTGGCATGACAGACAAGGGATTGCCTGGAGCCATTTGGACACTGAGCCTCAACCATTTGCCTTTCCCGGAGGTGAAAAGCAGCACCAGCAGCAGGTCTCAGACTGGGTGGGAAGCATGGGAAGAGCTGCAGTTCTTTTTCATCTCAAAACCAAATCTCTGAAGGTTTGAGATCACCAGCTTAGCTGCTGACTGCTTCCATCCCTGCCAGGTTCCATTGACAGCTCCAACTCCCACAGGCTGCTCATCCTCCCTGGAGTCCAGCTGGACCAGAAAAGCAGAATTTGGATAGGAAACTGGGCCAGAGATGGGCTTTGCCTCAGTATAGGCCAATCCCCTAAACATCTTTATTTGGCTTAAAACAGATCTGGAAAGAGTCAAGCATTTTGCCTATCTTAACTGCAGTAGGGAAAGGAGCAGCTCTGCAGATGTTTACACAAAAGGAGAGAAAGAGCAAAGCAAACCTTTCGATTTTTTAACATCAGGCTCTGGTTCAGATTCTCTGATGAACTGTCCCAGGTCACTGACTCTTCCAAACGTCATCTTCCTGAGGAGAGGAGTAAAGAACCATGTGGGCAATCAAAAGAACTTTGGCATTATGGAAAGCTACCAGTCAGGATTGCCAAAAAAGCCACCACAATAAAGACACCTTTAACTCATCACCACCTCTTGCACCTAAAATTGATACACTGGGAAAAACCTCCTGCTCTTCTCATGTATCTGAACTCACAGAGTATCTTAAAAGTTCTTTTAGAAACTGGAAATAGGCAAATGCTCAGTGACTCAATCATGGACTATCAGCAGGCAGTGCTGGCAAGTGCTCTGCAGTACCACAAAAAAGTGTCATTAGGGAGAAACAGCTTACAGGACCTAAAAGGACTAAAGACTGGTGAGCAATAGAAAACCTAGGTAGAAAAAATTTCTGTATGAGATCTACAGAGGAGCTTTATAACAGAGAGCAACTCAAGGAACAGAAGAATAGCTGCGCAACATGCTACAGAAATGAAGTATAAGCCCTTCTCTTCCATGGGGATAGGGAAAAATCAACATTGGCCATTAAAATATCAAAGGAGCCTGAGCTGCTTCTTTTCTGTTCCAACCCCAAACAGAAACTACTTGGCTGTATTTTGGAATCAAAGAGGAATAATAATCAGGAGAAAGAGAAAAACTAATTGGAAATACTTTTCTGACTGCCATTCTGGCATTCACACTACTGAAATAAATTTAGTTTCAAATATTAAGACATGGACTAAGATCTTGTGTTTAAGCCTACTCTCCGTGCAGGAGGACACAAGTGAAACAAAAATGAGCAAAAATGAAACAGAGGTGAAACATGTAACCAGGAAGGAAACGATACACTGAAATGAACCTTACCCTGCATACGTTCGTTGATACAAGGATTCTGGATCCAGACTTGCAGCATCTACAATTATTGCTTCATCAAAATTTTTCAGGATTTTAACATTAGCCTTTTTGACATTGGACTACAAATAAAAATTCTAGGTATTAGTGCCCAATGCAGACAACTACCAGCTTCTTAACAAAATTGCAATTTTAGTGCTTTTAACACTTAGATAAAGCTCCACCAAATCCCTAAGCAAAAGTAGAACAATTAGAGGGTGTCTACACAGCCTTGAATTCCCAACTCATATGACATTGTTTTTAACAGAGGGTGATAAAGTTCTGTGGACAGAGCCAAGGACACAATGCCCAGGTCAGCACACACATGTGCCAGGGCTGCTGCCTGAGCATTATCAGCTCAACAGATCCGTGTGCGCTCGCAGATCATTTGTTCTGATCTGGAACATCCCTCTCCCGCGTTTGGTAAGCGATTCCCAAACACAGATGCCTCCCCCATGCACGGAGAACAAACATTTATCTTCTGGTCTGGAGTATTTATATAAGATTATGAAAAAAGCCAAGGAAACATCAGAGCAACAGCAGGGAGAGCACAACACACAGCAATCCATTATCGCCCCAGCATGGAACAGAAACATCCACGGCAGCTCCTTTCCTGCTGCTCTGCCCAAGTGCTGCTCTTTATGCAAAAATATGCAGAGACCCAGAGATTCTCCTATTCACACAGGCAGGAATGCACACCACAGAAAGCAGCACCTCATTTCCTAAATTGCCCAGCCAATTACTGGCAGTTCCTCCTGCTCAGAGGATCAAGCAGCAGGAGGCTTCAAGAACACAGATTTTATTCCCCACTTTGCAGCTAGGGGAGGAATATTCCCTCCTTGCAAATTAGGAGGTTTAAAAATAGTACAAGCAGGTAGTACAGCTCCCAAGTTGCTGGAAACCCAGAACATGACTAACACTGGTGTGGAGACTGGATTTGAAGCACAGGGTGGCCCTGCAGGGTTCAATAAAAGCAGCACTCATTTGGATCTTCTGCTCTCAGCTGGGCTTGCAGTTTTCAAGCTGCCCTGGTTAYAGGTAAGCCAGAATCTACTCTGTGTGTGAGCAGATTGATGCCTTCAGCCCTAGAACGGAGTTTACTCTTCAGGACAGAAGATCTGGCACTTTAACGGAACTGAGCACCAAAACTTGCATGATTATATTTAAATTCAATAGCATATTCACAGATGTCAATTTTCACCTGAAGTTATCACTATGGTATTGATAAAATAATGTTATTTCTAATAACAAGCATTCTTACATGTTATGGCACTATGAAAAAGTCTTCAGTAATAGTAACAGCTTAATAAAAACGTCAATGATGCAAAAAAATAACAGCAGGACAATGCTTTGGGTACAATAAATACCACAGACACCCTTCCCTGCCAGGATCTGACAGAACTGAGCAGCAGGTAGATTAAACACATCCTAATATAACACAGGCTTCACATGAAACCGGAATGGGAAGTTTCAAATTACAACGTGTTTCCTTACAGTGTAAAAACTTGGATATTGACACAGAAAACCCAAGCTGGTACCTGGGAGGCAGAGCCATCCGGGGCCCCTATGGAATCACTGTCAGGAGAGCTACCAGGGCCATGAATACTCAGTGCAATATTCCCTCCTGGGAATTCATCTCCTCGTACTGAATGGATGAGGTCATTCAAGTATTTGTAGTAAAGGTTGCTGGACAAGAAACCAGGCAGGAAAACCTGAGAAACAGAAGGAGTCCTCTTTAATCAAGGCTGGTCTGCACAGTTACAGAACACATAAACACCTCAGTCCCTGTGTAGATGGAACACAAGTAAAAGCATCCACACATGGAATTATTCTGGATTAGCAACTGCACTGCTTTAAATTTTAATCCTAGTGCAAAGTGAACAAACCCAACTGCCTATTAACCAAATCCTCCACTAACTGGAACTGAAGTTCAGATTTTTTTCCCCCTCTAGAAGCTAAGCCTGACAGCCCAACAGGCTTTACAGTTGTTTTGCTTCACTGTTCACAGTTCTCTGCAGCTCCAGAATCAAATAATTCATTTCTAGTATCTGGGTATCCCAGAGTTACATTATTAGCCACAGCACTTGTATTAGACTTGCAAACAACTCCTACCAGGAGGAAGGAAAACTCTTTAAAGATATAAAATAAGCTGTTGATAGCAATTCACATGGGAGGAAATTCTGTTAGTTCCATTAAGCTGCAATAATCACCCGAGACAAACATTTCACAGAGCATTAACAGCAGCCAGTGGGTGGCATCTTCAAATCAGGCTGGGGGAAACAGTCTGGCAAATTTTACTGAAGCTGTTCTGTTACCCAGGTAAACAGGACGTTGGTAAAGGAACAGGACAAATCTGAAGGGGACACTTGGCACACCATGGAACCTCCACACCACCTTTACTAAGGTTCAACCCCCCCCGAGGAAGGGACCTCACCGTCTCCATGGTTGTCCACGCCTGCCTTAAGGGAGTGGTGAAGCAGTTGGGGAGAGGCCCCCCCTCCCTGCAGATGTTGGATTCGATCTCCAACCTCACGGAGTCATCAAATCCCAGAGGGTGCGTGGCCTGCAGGGAGAAGTACCTGGGGCAGGGCAAGGAAACAACACAAAAAGGGTTTGCAAACCTTTGCAGGTGCTCAGCGCTCACCTGTCCCCCAGACACTGCAAAAACCTGCACACACCTGGTCCCCACTGACACCAGGTGAGACCCCTCCACTCCCAGAAACGGTTCTGAGAGCCCTGCCCTGAAACACGGATAAAAGAAACAGAGAATGGGAAGCAGGAATGGAGCAGGAAACACCCAGAACTCCAAAGCAGCATTGGCTCTACTGCTCACATCATTGCAAACTGAGTTTGAGGATGGGGGAGAATGACTGATGAACCTCAGTGAAGTGTCTGCTTCCTCTCCAATTATTATTTCCTCCTTGGGTAATAACTCAGGGTTGTGATACAGTCTCACACTTAAGCTTAAGAATAAACATTTCCTGGAAGCAGTTTTGCTGTCTGTCTCCCAGTTGTGTTAYTGCTAAGGTGAAGTGCAAAATACAGGAAAAAAATACTCTCCTGAGAGTGCAAGTCTGATATTAAAAAGGATCTGATTGCTTCCTTAAAACCAGAAAATATTTCACAATACTAAGAACAAGCACTACTTGGCTTTTATTGTGTAAGAGAACAGTTCCTACAGCCTACTTTATATGGATAACAGCACCTGAACATTAAGGTTTTTCTGCAGTGATGTCTCTGCTATCAGGCTTAAACCCTTTCCCATTTTCAAATGTCAACCACTCAGCTTTAATATTTCACAACCAAACAAACTCAAGCAATCAAGTCCTGAAAATTCTGAGTTATGTTTAAGAATGGAATCCTTGTAAGGATTTCTCATGTATATCAAAAAATTTGAAAAGTTCATGTGTGCAAACACATCAAACATCACCTTAATAAATGCACCTCAGCAGAACAGCACAAGACTGCAAAGAATTTCCTCTTGCACAGTGCAACACAAAACCACAAGCACACAAAATTAGAACCTCAGAAACAAAGAACTGTTGAACTCCCTCACTTGTCATATAAAATCATGGCATCGTTCTGTGCTTCTTGCCCATCATACTGGCCTTTCTTGGCAGCAAGCTGAGACTGGAAGTTATCTGCTGCCAACCAGAACTGCAAGACATTAACTGCATCTTCCTTCTCCATGTACTGGAAGGGAAATCAGAAAAAGAGAAGAGATTAAAGAAGTTTTAGCAAGAAACTTTTAATAAGCATAACCTCCTTCTTCCCACTTAAAACACAGTCAATATATTAGTGATACAAAATTGTCACCAGGACAGAAATATTTTGAATTTTCTGTTGCAGACAGATTTAGCTTGTTTGGAAAAAAAAAACAAAACAAGCTTCTGACATTTCTTTTCTGTACTAATTTTCTCATTTAGTTTCCAAAAAACTATTTGTCTCATACTAGGACAGGAAACACCATTTTCATGCTACATTTAGCTTACACTGAGCTCAGCACATTGTCTCAGCTTCCCAAGCTGTTGTTTCAAACTACATCAGCTTGTCAGACTGTCAGGACAAGTATTTCAAGAGCTGATTCCTTAAAGGTGCAGGACCCTGAAACTGTGAAATCAGACATTTAACCTACCACATCCTAAAGGTGCCCTCTCTATGTGACACTGGTGAATGATTTGTTATCTGTAGTAACACTTAAGGCTTTCAAAGTCACTATTTCAATGTGAAAATCAAGATGACTATGTCAAAGCTTCTACAAAGCAGAGACTCTCAGAAGCACTCAGTAACTGGAAACCACAAATACTCATTCCACAACACAATGGACAGGTCTGAACATTTGAATTAGTTCTACATGGGAGCAGGAAAAAGTTCAATGATTTTCTCCCAGAAAAAGACACATCTTAGGTTTTTTATTATATTTAGAATCGTAGAGTCACAGAATTGTTTGGGGGGGAACAGACCCTAAAAATTACCCAGTTCCACCCCTGGCCACAGGCAGGGACACCTTCCACTATCCCAGGGTGCTCCAAGCCCTGTCCAACGCGGCCTCGGACACTCCAGGGATGGAGCAGCCACAGCTTCTCTGGGCAACCTGTGCCAGGGCCTCCCCACCCTCACAGGGATGAACTCCTTCCTAATATCCAGTCTAAAGCCATCAAGGAATGAACAGATTTTGTTTTTCATTTGCTAGAAAGAGATCAAAAAACAAACCCAAGTGCTGAGACTCACCTCAGAGAAGTAGAACAGGGCTGACTCACAGAACAGGATGTCAGCCAGGTACACAGTCCCACTGGTCAGCACCTCGATCTGGTATTTACAGAAGTGGTGACTTCGCAGAAACTCACTAAAGTGCCTGCACAGAGACAGTGACAATCACTTATCAGGGGTCAGCAGCATCCAAGCACCCTCAGAACCAATTAGCTCTTGCACAGAAGTCTGATACTTTTAGTTGGATAAAAGCCAAGCTAGCAAGGAACAGGGCAGGCTTGCAAATGGCAGAACAAAGAGATAGAGAACACAAAAGGACAAGAGACACAAGAATCCAAACCATTCCATCAACTTACTCTTGTTCCATTGCATTAAACACTATGGACTGTGCTGTAACAAAACAGTTGGGATCCACTTGGCCATMTTCCCCACAAATCTTTGCTGCAAAGAAAGACCAGGTTAATTTTAACATGGATTTGGTTGATGGAGCTGAAAGGCATGAGCAAAGACTAGTTAATGAAAAATTACAGTTCAAATCCACCAGAATCAGCTGGTTCTGACTGAGCAAAGAGCTTTTAAAGTACTGTAGGTGGCCAAATAATAATAATGTGGCTAAAGTATTTGATTAAGACTCAAATCAGGATCCTCTCCATAAGCATCAGCAACTCTTTCCCTCATTTAAACAAATCTCTCAAAGTTCTTCTGGAAATATTGCACAGCATTGCTGAAGGTCAGATCCACTGACACTTGTAATCTCCTATCTTTTTACAACTGCCTTTAAAATTCATAGAAACAAAAATAAATACAAGTGTGTAACATATTAAAGACATTTTTACAGGGACAGAGCAGCTCTGAAATGAGGAAGCAATTATTCATTCTTACCAACTATGTCATTTCTCATTGCTTCTGTAATAGGGATTGGTTTAGCAGCATCTGGAGAAATATATTTGGTAAAAGTACTAACTGCATCCCGTTCTATACCTGCAGGGAAGAGACGCAGAATCAAACTTGGAATTCCTTGGCATAAATGAATAATGAATGTCTGCTCTTCAGAAAAGCAAATGTCTAATTCTCAGTGATGTTTTCTCCCATAAAACTTTCAGTCCACTGCAGGATATTCCTATTCTGCTCCTGACCAGCTGCAGGGACTGTGTGATCTCCAGTCAGGTCACAATAAACCCAGCACAGACTAAGATGAAATAAAGCAACGTAGCTCCAGATTTTCCCTACCACCACCCAAGGCAGAACCCACTTCCTCAGCTGCACACCTTAGTCCCAGAAGCAACACCTTTCAGCAAGTGAAGTTCCCAATTTTTAGCTCTCATCAGAGGAAAGAAATCACTTTCACTTTAAAGAAATTAAAAAAAAAAAAAAATCTTAAAATGAGATGCCTCAGTGCTTTACACATCATCTTTTGATACTTGGGATTCTGCTCTGAAAGACAGAAAAAAGTATACTCAAAACTCTTTTCAGATTTCTCAAGAAGGATTCAGTGTTTTCATATTCTTTTTAGACATCAGACACCAGAGGTGCTTTCATGACTAAAATATCATTCCCTTGTTTGAGTGACTTTGGGGCTGAGGTTATGTATTGTGGAGGCACAAGATAAATAACTAAATGAGAAAGACAAACAGCAAGAGAAAGGGATGCAACACAAGGAAACAGTTGGGCAAAGAAAAGGAACCAATATGAAGAAAGAAGTGTTTCCTTTTTGCCTGTAGACTTGCACAAATGAGGGAGGACTGAGCAGATGCAAAGTAGAGAAACATGTTACTGTGCATGTAGCTCACTATCAAAAGGAAATATTTTAATTTGATCCTTACTTCCAGTAGCCTCTGAAGAGGTGGAATCCAAATGACAACAAATYAGTTACAAGGGGAGGAACTCTATCAAATAAATCCAAGAACAAAAACAGTACATTCCACACACGAATCTCCACAAGTGTCTTGTAACCATCACTTATGTCATTCTACGTAATACAGGACATTTACCTTCCATGGAAAGTCAATTACCAATTCTCAGCCTCATCATCCAAACTTTCTGCAATTCTTTTAAGGTGGGATGGATGGGATGAGTGAGGGAAGAACAGGACATTGCAATGTTCATCTTCATTTCTTATGATTACACATGGAAGAACAGAAGCAACCTAAGCTTATTGAGTACACAATGATTTTGAAGTCTCTTCAGCAGCTTATTTATTTTTAAACAAGTCAAACAATACACAGCTCAAACTGACCAGAGGCAAGTTAACATCAGTGACACAYAAAACTTTCTTCCTTGCACCATCACATCACACTCGCTAAGAACCTGAGAGAACTCAGGCAGCTCCCTGCACAAAACAGCAGCAGCAAAAACATTTCCCACCTTTTTAACCAAGGGGAACACACAGCACTTACTTTTCATGAGTTTTCCTGACAAGTCCTTTAGTGCAGAGGAGGGGCTGTTTCTATTTGATACCGAAAGCTTGGAAGATTCTTGCTGATCAGCTGGAAGAGAGTGAGTCCCTGTCTCTGGTTTTCTCAGACAAAGAGCACTGGAGCCGTGGCTCTCCTGCCCCGGGAGCACCACGTGGTTGTGGCTGGTGGCAGTTCTGTCGTCCCTGTCCGAGCCCATGGGCTCGCTCCGGAGCAGCCGTGCCGTGCCAGAGCCCTCCAGCCTCTCCTCCAGCCATCCAGCAGGAGGAGATGAGGCCAATTCCTGCTGTTTGGAGGGGGACACCGGCTCTGCCAAGGAGCTCTGCTTCACCGTGTTCAGGCTGTGGGCGCGGATGCGGGACCAGGTGGTGGAGTGGAAGCTTTCGGCCTCTAACCAAAATTTAACCAAGTGCTCCATCCTGCGCAGCTCCATGAACTGGATAAAGTAAGGGAGGGCTATGCTGTCCTGCAGGACTTGTTCAAGGGTCTTGGAAAGGCTTGATTTGGTCTCTTGGGCCTGATAGTTCAGACACGATCTGCCTAAAGGAAAACATAAAAGGGAATGAGTCCATATAGTACCACAGACAGGGGGGTTGGATACAAAAGTGTCCTGTAATGTAACCGTGAAGGGGCAATTCCAACATAATGCCAAAGTAAAGGAGTTGTCTGTTCCCATTCAAAACCCTCCGAGGGTCACACAGATGCTACTGTAACAGTAGCCACACTTTTATTACCTATTTACTAACCTGAAAACCAAGGGATGGCGAGTGCAGCAGTAACACACAGAATAAAAAGAAACGTTGACGTTATTACAGCCTTACCTAAGTCTCCAAAGTGAGCAGCTTCCATGTGACTCGGCTGCTTCTTGAGGGCAGCTGTGCGGCTGCTGGAGAAGGAGTCCATGTTGGCAGAGATGGCATTAATGGCCACATGGCTTGGTCCTGCAGCCTCCAGCAAGGCATGATTCCTAGTGCTTCTCTGAGGGGAATGTACTGGGATTGGAGCTGGAATCAAGACAGGAATTGTTAAAGCACAAAGACTCCAAGACCTCTTCTAAACATTGCCCAGTGCTAAGCACCCCAAAATACGCCAGGCAATTTCAAGCCAGTCTCATTAAAACCTCATTATTCCACTGTGTGTCATCTTTGATCAAGGGTCTGATTACAGTAAAGGCCACGAGTTTTATTATAGCAAGAATAAACTCACTCCCACCCACCTCTATTTTCCTTAGTCAGCAGCAAATCAAGAGATGCCAAGTCTAAGTTTACACATGAAATATTATTCCTGAGTCTTCCTGCTTCCTTGATAAGCACTATTCTAAGAGCTGAACATGCTGTCAACTATTTAGTTTAGTTCCAATGCCCTTGCCAATCCATTCCCATGCCTTTTTGAAGGCTAAAATGTGTTAAAAAATCCTGAACTACAAAGCTGTGAGTTGTAATAAGAATATTTTTCAAAAAGATTTTTGTTGTTTCTACTTGGTTTCAAGAGAAAAAAAAGCAATAAGGAAATACCTCTGACGAAACCCAGGTTATAAACTCAAACCCCCCTGGCTGTTTTAGGACATGAGTGGCTATTGGAGCACAAAGAGAACAAAGAAGAACTTCCTCACACAAAACTCAGTCAGTGAAAAAACATCAACTAATTGTCAATTGATGACAAAGCTGAAAAACCCAAAAATGCTCATAGCAGATTCCAAAGCTGCCAGGAAGCTGTGTTAGATTAGGATGTCATGCAGGGCCATCTTACACCTCTGACTCAAAAATAAAGCATGTCAGTGACACGTTATCTCTGCACTTCCCAGGGATGTGTTTCATCAAGGTGTCAGGCAACTCAGGCTTCACGACTTCCCTGCTGCATCACTTTATTTTTATTCACAATTTCATGACAGCTGTTGACAATTTCACGCTTGCATGTCACAGCACAGATACCTCAGCAGCAATGGTATAGGAGAGTTGAAATATTTAAGTTATCGCAAAATGCTTGTCCAGTTGCAGGGTTTGACACTAAGACACCACTTGCTGCTTCTTACAAAGCCTTTGGGTATCTCATACCAGCAATAGCAGAGAAAATACCTTTTTTCCAAGGCCAAGGGATGCCACACTCCTCACAATGCTTCAGGCTTTTGTCAATTAGATTTAAATTTAACTTTATATTACGGACATTTGAGTAAAAATTATCCTTCTTTCCCTAAGGGTCAAACACCTATTCAAAGCCTCAGGAGAGCACCACATCACCAACCAAACATCACAAGGACCAGGAGCAGCTGCTTCCCAGGCTGGAAAGGTGCTCTCTGCTGCAGCAGCTCACAACGTGCAACACTATAGATTTTCAAATCTAATTTTGTTTTCAGGGTCACCACACTGGAGCCTGTTCCTGGTAAACTCTTCCAGCTGCTCACTGGAAATGGCAGTTGCACTGAAAAGTGCTATGAAACGGATGCAACTCACTGTTTCCTGCATTTGATTTGAAAGACAGACCACCAAGGTGAAAGAAGCCTTTAATTCTCTCTTGATGTGCAGATAACACATTAACAAGTACAGCAACAGGATTTTGTCTGAGGGTATAAAAGTAACAGATCAGACTCACGCATTTACCTCACCTCCTTTCAGTACTGCAAGAAAAACTGACAGGGTAAGCAAACTTGTTTTCCCACACTTTCTGAATCTCTTTTGCACCAAGATCTTTTTGCCTTTCCTAAGAGATTCAGCAGCACCACACGGAGCAGCAGCAGAATGGCTCGTTCTGACCAGGACTGGGATCTTCAGCCTCACAAGCCACACCACACAAAGTTAAATCAGACCCTGCAGCTGCTTCTGCAAATCAGACACAGTACAGCTGCCTTTTCCAAACTCCAAAGGACACCACACCTCAGCAAGAAACTTTAGGAGCAATTTGTTGTGGATAAGGAACAACCACCACGTGCAAGGTGACCGGATTGCCCRATCACTTTGAGTTAAAGCTCATGCCTGACATAATTTAATAACCTTCTGCACCTACAGATTCAGCAAGATGAGGAGGAAAGATGAGTTACTATAAATACTCAGAAACAGAACTAAGTTTTGGGTTTGGTCTCGGTTTGATGCACAGGTCAGATCTGTGCTCAGGAGTAAGGAAATGATCCTGCTGGGTAAGATAAAAATGGCRGAGATCTGAATTTACAGACAAGATTTTGATCTTACTTTTAATTGCTTTCACATCTGTGGTCTTTTCTTGTTCTTTGCTTTTCACTGTAAAATACAAGGAAAAATGTTAATGCTATTTTGGGTGACTAATGGCATTTACCTGAGAATGGACATAGAATTCCCAACATCAGCAAGTATCAGAGGCACATGTAAACTATGATTTTGTTAAAACTGATCTCTCATTTAAATCTGCACATCCAGCAACTGACAGAGGCTTTCAAAGCTTTTCTGTTGGCTTATTTTCAAAAGCAAAACTTTATCAACCATTAGTTAAGTTTAATGAAATACAGTGTATTAAAATTACCATAGAGGAAGATGTTTGCTGTCTATAGGATTAAAGCCAGGCTACATTCAGGGTTACTTTAATAAACAGCATGAGCTGGGAAGAGTGGGAAATGTGTGTTTTAAGTGTAGATGCTCTCTGTGAACCAGAAATCACCTAAAAACAACATCTSCCTCGTGTTACAGGAAGAGCAGCACAACACAACACTGAGGAGATGTGGGCTGGCTCTGGCTCCATGGAGCTGCTTCCACGCACATGATGGATCCCACAGAAATGCTCTGGAAACTCCCTGCAAACAGTTAATTCTCTCACAAACAGTATTGCTTCATCATCATCAAACCTCGGGTGAGCAACTGATGGGGAGATAACAGTGTCAAAAGTTGTCACGGAAAAGCGCTTGGGAGATTTATTTTTTTAAAATATTATTATTTTTTAAAGGAAGATCCTAAAGGAAGTAACTCAGGAGATCTGTTTAAAACAAAAATAAAGCAACCCAAGCAGTACATAAACAGGATGGCAGAGAAACAAATGCAGTGGTGATATTGGAGAACGTGATCCACCAGCGAGGCTGCTCCAGGCAAGGATTATTACTACAAATAGGTCATCCCTGAACACCGAGACTGTGGAGCCCTTCCAAAGGTAACCACAAGTCACAGGCCAGCACAGTCACACATTTACATCACAAAACACGAGCACATCACAAAAAACCACCCAAACCATTCGTATTCCGACTCAGGGATTTTAAMTATTTTAAAGAGGAACTCCAGTCTCCGGTTACATAATTGCCCTGCCCCGGTGGCTGCAGCACTGCCTGCCAGCCTCCCGTGCGAGCAGAAACACTGCAGGGCTGCAAACTGGCAACTCAGCGTCGAAAATTTAAGCTGCCAGGGAGCACGTTCTGTGACAGAGAGGTTTAAGTGTCCATTAAAAGAGGTGGATTCTCTCTAAAGTGACCTCCTGCAGCCTGATGCAGCTGCGAGCAGGGAGAGTAACCAGCCTTTACATAACTGAGGCTGATGTGCAGGAGAGAAATCACCGAGAGAACTGCATGTCTGAGGTAACGCTGAGGCACAAAGGGAACGCAGCAACCTCTACAAACCCTTATCTTTCCAAAATCACTCCAATATTTCACCGAACCAGCTCCTAACTATCAGCAGTAATTCCAGAGTTTCACACAAGGGTYCTCCATAAGCCTATTTTCAGTTTAAATACCTCTGTTCCTTCTTACCAGCTACTCAGTTCCTCCCTAATTACCTAATTACTACTGGAAATACAAACTCCAGGTTCGTGCTCCCAACCCTTTCCACACGGGCTGCCTCTGTCCCCAGCAGCTCTGAGCACAACAAAGTAACTTCAGGGGACAAAAATCAGCTCCGATCYGGGACAAGACCAAATTTTAGAGAGTGAAGTTTCACTACATTAATTCCCTTTCACTTCCCCAAAAAAGCGGATGTTKTGTGGTGCCTGTGTGAAACCAGAGGGAACCACAGAGCGGGGACCCAGGGTGAGATTCCCAGTGGCCAATCCCATTCCAAAGGGTGCCAAACCGGCACGTGACATTTAAGTTTTAATTCACGTCTTGAAATGGTCGGAATAAACCCAAAAACKGTTCACGGCGTGTCAACGGAGCACAAAAAACAATGTGAACCTGCTRAGGGCAGCCAGGCAGTGGGACTGCACGTTATTCCCAAGATATCCCCAAGAATGAGCTGTTCCACTGGCAGCAGTTTCATAACCTGCCCTCAAGCGCTCAGCTCACCTGTTATACTTTGATTTCTCAACCTCTTATCCACTCTCAGTCTGCCAGAGCTTTATTTTAAGGCCCRAGCTATAAAAACACTTCACCCTTGGTTGTGATTTTTCTACAGATCAGTAGCTTTATGACCCTTGCTATGGTTTTATTTAAAAATAGTTTTTAATTTTTACCCACTGCAATATCCTCTTAAAGAACGACAGCTCACCCCAGGAACACTGGTGTTTGTGGGATTTTGGACTGCACGTGTCCAGAGTTTTATSCTAAGCCTTAATGTGCTGCTTTTCTCCCAGCTTCAGTTTAAATCTYCTCTAAAAGCCAACTCTAAAAATGGAGATCACAGTGTTTTATGCACAGCCCAGATGAAAGGTTACTTTTCTCCTCTCCTTCACAGTGTCTCTCTCGGGCATTTAGTGCTGATTTGCCTCTCTGGCCAAAGATCCTTTAATCAAAGGAACACAGATCCTCAATTACACTTCTCATATAATCAGACCTTTCATTGCTTTCTCCCTGAGAAAGTTTCCACCCAAGCTGACCTTGTCCCTGTGATCCCACATCAGGATGAAACCTCAGCTCCACAATTCTCAACGAAGCAACAGAAGCTCTTTTTGAACAGTTTATAACCACTATGAAAGTTTTATTCTGTAGCTCAGTATTTGTATATAAACACCCCAAAAAGGATTATGGCACTTGCAAAGCCCTCAGTGGGCTTCAAGAGTCTTCAAATCTGCTAATAAGAACAGAAGTTTAGACTCATTTCTCCCACAAGTACTGCACTAACCTCCCCCAAAGAGTGACATTTTCAGTGCTGCTGCTTTGGCTGAGCAAGCTCCAGAGGACGTGTGAGCCAAGAGCAACATCACCCCAGGTACCACGTTCCTGCTTCCCAGGATGTGCATTTTGGGTTTAGTAACCCAGAAAGACTTTAGGACAGCGCTGCATCAGAATATCCATGGTTGCATTGCTCGAGCTACAGTGTCACGAGGTAACAGAACTTTCCCAAGGGGCCCTTCCTAAAAGGTGCCACTTTCAACAAAAACCACCCAAACCACAACTGTGCGGGTTGAAAGYGCAGGGCTCTCGCTGCAGCACGAGCACAAAGTGCCTTCAAAACGCTGCACTCCCAGAGAACACTTAAACTACACCCATTTGTGCTGTTGGAGCATTATAAATATTTCAGGAGCCCTGAATTTCCAATCCCAGCTTGTGCTGCCTAACGAATGTATCACAAAATAAACTGCCAAGGGCTCCTTTGGCTTTCACGGAGAGCTCAGAGCAACGAGGTCTCTTTTCCACGGAGCTTTTCAGCTGCTGCTGTCCATTCCTAGCGCGCTGTATTTTTTACAAAGCCAGGTATGTTCAGCGTTGTGAAAAAATCACCCGTGAGGTGCTCAAAGGCTCGAGCCCTGCACGAGGCTTGGGAGGTGCTACAGCCCCCTCCCCGCCCCGGTCACCGTCCGGAGCGGCCGGGAGCCCCGGGCGAGCGCTGCAGCCGCCACGGACAGCTCGGGGGCGGCACCCGAGCACCGGAGAGCCCCGACCGCAGCCGAACGCCCCGAGCCCCGCCCGGCCCCGGCCCCCCCGAGCCCTCCCAACCCCGCGGGAGGACACGGGCGCCGGCACTGACCGTCATTGGCGGGGAGGCCGCTCCTCAGCGCCCGAGCGTCCTCGCGGGGCCCGGTGGCGGTGCCTGGAGGGGCAGGGCCGGGGCCCGGCAACCGCGCGGGGGATGAGCCCGGCGGCCGCCCGCCCGCCGCCCCCCTACCTTTCCGCCTGAAGAAGGACATAGCGCCGGGGAGGGGGCGAGGCGGCCGCCGGGGCGGGAGAAGGCGGGAGGGCAGGGGAAGGCGGGAGGGAGGGAGGGCAGCGCGCCGGGTCCTATGAATGAGGCTGCTGCGCCCGCCCGCCGCCGCCGCTCCCTCCGCCTCTTCCTCCCGCGGCGGCGCCCGCGGCCGCCATGTTGTCAACAACCGCCCCGCGCCGGCTTCCGGCAGCGCCGCCCGCGCGGCACGGCGGGATGCGGCCGCACTCAACATGGCCGCCGCGGCGTCGGGCGCGCGGGCCAATGGGAGCCGGGGCGGGGCCGCCATGTTGGGTGAGGGCAAGAAGCCCGCGAGGGTCCACAGCGAGGGCGGCCATCTTTGCTCAGGGCTAGGGGCGCCGGGCGGGGTGAGGCGCTAGCGGCCATCTTGCTTGAGGGCACGGGTGACCTGGGGACGCTGCGGCAGTTTGGGCGCGTCCTGGGGGCGCAGGGGACACAGAGACCTGAGGGCAGGGGACTGAGAGACCTGAGCCCTGAGGGCAGGGGATTGAGAGCCCTGAGGGCAGGCGACAGGAGCCCTGAGGGCACGGGACAGCGGGCGAGCACCATGGCAGGGCCGTGAGAACCGAGGTGCCCTCCGAGGCGCCCTGGAGACCTCGGAGACGTGTCCCAAAATGTTCCCTTTGGCCATGGGGGCCGCAGCAGAGTAGATGGACAGACAGATGGACAGCCATTGCCCCTGTCCGAGCTCCCACCCAGGGTCTGAGGGCTGTGCAGTCCCAGCGCAGGCTGTCTCCAGCCGCCGGTTCCTGCAGGCCGTGTCACCCCTGTGCAGGGCACGTGGTGGCCCGGCTGGTGCCTCGTGTGGTGCCAGGAATGTGGCAGCTGCGTCATTCCATGGCAAACCCCCCGGACACAGCTGCAGTGCAACCAGAAATCCCTGCCAAGCTGGTCAGGCCATGGGGACACAGCCGGGCGCCGGGAATCAGTGTCTGATAAGTCAGTTCCGTCTGCGTCCCGAATCCTGCCACAAAAATCCTCTTAATTATCCTCCCGAAGCAAATCTGCTCTTTCCTCACCTACCAAGGACGTTTGTCAGTGTAACACAGTGCTTAGGTTGATCTCTGATATAGAAGCTTTACAAACACTTCATAAGGACTGTGATTATAAATTCTGGTTTGTGTAGGAGGAAACTGAGGCACGGGGCCAGAGAGCAGGTCCGACATCCCTGTGTCACACTGGATCGATGCAGTGTCACCCCTCTGCCGTGTAACTGTCCTGCCCTTGGTGCCTGAGCCATGAGAAAATGATGTAATTAATAATCATTGCCTGAGTTTCTGCACTGTCGTTCATCCAAGTGTTCCAAAGCTCTTTACAAACACTCAGTAATTAAGACTCATAAATTGTAAACGGCATAAAAGGTATATGGGGATCTTCCAGGGCTGGGATGGAGCCGTCTCCTGGGCAGGATGGTGCAGCTGATCAACACCCTGTAGCAACTGCATTTTCTCTTTTGATATTATTTTTGTTAACTGATGCTCTTTGATACGGTTTTGTACACATGCCCAGGGGCTGGCTGGAGCATAATGAACTATTCTATATGGTTTCTTTCTGCATAATGAATGGAATGATTTAATTGGCACATAACCTAAGAGACTGGTAATAGGCTGAAACACTCCAAAGATGAGCAAATTGGAAAGAATGGGATGACTCAGGGAACACTAAATTAACATCTTCTGTCAAAAAGAATTTCTCTTGGGTTTCAGTTGTATATGTTGGGGTTGAACAAGGATGCAATGATTTACACCCTTTGGGGTGTGTAAATTGCAGGCATTCCCCACCCTGCTTGACGAGGAGGACCTTCTATGTTGCAATTAATTTTCAAACAGCAGCTCCTTTTCCAAAAACCTCACCCAACCTGTCAAACTGTTTGGAATAATTCAATTATCTTTGCATCAGACTCCAGATAACTGATGAAACCTTAAGAATTTGACATGAATTACCTTTCTGGACTGAAATTTTCTCCCTTTTCTGGGAATGCAGAAGGGCTGAAGCTCCATTCCAGAGTTGGTCACTCAGCCTCGGATCTGGATCTGAACGGGAAGTGTGAGTGACAGCAGTTCTGGAGTCTTTAACAGAACGTGACAGTTTAATTATCTGAGCAATCAGTTAAATATGACTTCAGGACATGGGTTGGCCAACATCAGAGAAGCTGAGGGACTCCTCCCTGAATAAAATATTCAAATTAAAAAAGCGCCTAACTGCCTGGTGATTTTTCCCTCTCCACTGCTAGAAAAATAAACAAAGTTTAATATTTGAAAATATCTGAATGGAATGATCTTGTTTGGACAGAACTAATAAAGTGGAACAAGACTTTGGTGCCTTTGTCTCAGATCATTAATCACAGAGAACTGCTCTGCTGAATTACAGCACAAAACCCCAAATGTAACACAGAGGCCATTCCCATTTCTCCCATCTTTGGGACAGTCCATTTATTCACATGATGTTGGATTCTCTCTCATACAGAGAATTCTCACTACTTTGGGAATACAAATACCAAAAACTATACGAGTAAGGGCTTTAACAGCTGAGATCTTCCTCTGGAATAAACAATAATGTCCTAAGTACATAAGGAGTCAAAGATGTCTTTGCACRGGAACTCACTAGAGCTTAAAAATCATATATTCCAAACATTGCCACTGGAAGTGTTAAAAAATAACAAACAAATAATTAGACATCTTGCAAAAGAAGCAATACAGATATAATCACCAAGAATCCAAGAATTAATGGTGGGGGAGAGTGGGAAGGATGCAGCACAGACATAGATTGGTGCACACCAGGATGCTGGGGAAGCTGGAAAATGGGAAAGACGGAACTGATACCTCACAGAAAGGGTGCCCTAAAACTGCAGTTGCAGCATCTTCAATTAGAGACTTGTATTTTTCTCCTGTATTTTTTTTTTTAATGGGAAAACAAGTCCCTGCCTGCACACATAAAATTCATGGCAAATTTGGATGTGGCTGACCTCAATCCATTAACCTTCATGGGAACAGGAGGGCTGGTACCTGCTTCCCARCTGTGCCGAGGATTTCAAAGAAGGGAATTCTCCCACATCCCAGCCTGGCAAAAATTAACTGCTTTTATTAAAACATTGCAATCCCTCCTTGTCTCCTTCCACTGGGCACATGCCCAAGGAGGGAGGTTTGTTCCTCCGTGCCTGGGCACAAGCAAGGGATGAAGAGTTTCTGCCTGACTTTCACTGGGTGAGTTAAAACTTGAGGTCTGAAGTGTAAAATTGGAGTAAAAAGGAAAAAAAAAGGCTCAGTCTCAGCAGGAAGAGCTGTGTTGGTGACCTGCTGCAGATGTGCTGGGCAGCAGAGCTCTGGGGAAGCAGCGCTGAGCAGGAGGAAACAGAAAATCCCCCACATCAGGTCCTGAGCTCTTCCYAGCCGTGCCTCAGGCTGCTCCCGCAGGAAGGGAGCCTTTTCTGCAGGGCTTTGGAGCCACTCTGGAATTATTCTGAATGAGTGAAAGCAAACGGGCTCGTTCTCACCTCCACTCTGCCCAGATGGAATGGCCAGTGCGGAACTCACCTCAGATGACCTTCCTCCAATCCACAGCGTTTTCCCCAAATTCTTGGCCATTCTRTGGTGTCATAAATACTTGAAAAATGATAATCTGGTTTCAGTTAAAAGTTAAAAAAATAWTAATCTAGTTTAAAACCATCTTCTGTTTCTCCATTTATGCTTTTTTTCCCCCCYTTTTGCTTTTCTAGATGCCTCAAGGAACACAAGTGATGCAACCCATGACAGCACCCGGGTATTTCTTCAAACCAAGGATATTGGGAACAAACCAAGGCTGAGTGTGTTGTCCCTTCAAAACTTTCCTGGAAGTCACAGGACGAGCAGCATCCGCGACATTTCCAAATGCAAGACGCAGACACACCCCCATGAAGCCAAAACGCTGCATCCAGACAGAAGTGCAGCGTGTCATCGCGGAGGCTTTGCCCGTGAGTTCGGCTGTAAGAGCGGATGTTTTGCCATCGGGTCGTTCCCGGGGCAGCCCGGCTCCTGCAGGAGCACTCCGGGCGCACACCAGGAGAGGGTGCCAAGCCCCCAGCTTCTGCTGCCGGGATCCGCACGGGCTTCCCAGGACAGCCGGGTCTGGGGACTCTGAGCCCTCTCCAAGCGCTGCGCTTAAAACATCAACCAACGCACCCTGGAGCTGAAGGAAAATCTCTCTTTTTTTTGACCAAAAGCTACCCAAATGTCTTTGACTGTTTCAACGTTATGGGCAGTAAGTGCCCGAAACCCGCCTGAGGACATTAACGCAGGATAAAGACATTTTTTGCTATATTTTAAAAAGGATCTCTTTCTTTTTGCGGCTGATGGACGTGGGACCGCTCGGGGAGACAGCTGAGCTTCCGGAGATCGAGAAAACCCCGTAAGATCTGCGAAGCACAAACATAAGACATCARTCCATGCTGCACAGCCACCGTGAGGTTCAGCAGGAATAAAACCTGATCCACGAAGTTTCAGAATGACTGTTATAAAAATCCATCTGCACTGGGAGGCGCAGCTTTTACACCTAAAGTAAGYGCAGGCTCCCGGGCAGCCGCTCTGCCTCGCTGCCCGCTCTGCCTCCAACACCTTGGAGAAACCTGCGGGACTGAAGGATAACACTGCCCGAGCGAGCAGACMCCGAGTGCGAGACCTCCCTCCCACGGAGGCTCTGCGGGCGTTTTAAATCGCCCGCGCGGTGACACCGGGGCTGCGAGAAATTCCCCGCACGCCCGCATTCCCCACGCGTGTCCCTGTCCGGGAGAGCTGCAGGAGCGGAGCCGCAGCATCGCCGTCTGCGGGCACCGGGGTGGGGGTTACGAACATCACCGACAACCGCAGGAATAAACCGACCCTTTCGGGGCCGCTCCGCGGCCCGCAGCGGGCAGGGACGCGGCGTAAAGCCCCCCAAAACGTGCGCGCAGGTGACCCCGCTCCCCCCGCCCCGGCTTCCCCCCGCCCGCCGCGGGTGTCGCAACCGCGCCCGTGCTCAGCCGCGCCCCGCGGGGGGGGCGGCGCAGGCAGCGCGCAGGGAGCGCGCAGGGAGCGCGCAGGGGCGCGGGCAGCGCTGCCGGCCCCGCGCCCGGCCCCGCCGGCCGCCCCGCGCCGCCGATGCTGTCGGTGCCGGTGCCGGTGGCGGGCGCGGGGGCGGCGCGGGGCGCGGGCTCCCTGCCCCGCCGGCGCACCATGTGCAGCGGCGTCGGCTGCTTCTGGGCGCTGCTCTCCGCCGGCCTCCTGGCCGCCTGCGCCGCCGCCTTCCTCTCCCCGGCCTGGCTGCTGCCGCCCGGCCGCGCCGCCGCCGGCTTCGGCTTGCTCTGGCGCTGCGCCGGGCCGCCCCGAGGCTGCCACGGCTCCGCCGGCCCCGGCGGCTTCGGAGACATCCCCTCCGGCTCCTGGCAGGTGAGCGCCTCCCCGCCGCGGCACCCCCCACCGCCTCTCCCGGGCTCCCCGGCATCCCCCGTCACCTCCCCGACATCCCGCCTGCCCTTCCCTGCGCTCCCAGGCATCTCCCGTCACCTCCGCGGCATCGCTCCTGTCTGCTTCGGGYGCTCCGGGCGTCCCCCGTCACCTCCCCGGCATCGCCCCCGCCTGCTTCGAGCTCCCCGACATCCCCCATCACTTCCCCTGCATCCCCCCTTGCCCGCTTTGGGCTCCTCGGCATCACCCCATCACCTCCTGGCATCCCCCCTGACCTGCCCCAGGCTCTCCAGTATTTCTCTGTCCTCCTCACCTCTGTCCTCCTCACATCCCTAAGGTCCCCTTGTCATCACCCCAGCATCCCCTGTCCTGTCCTCCAGACCTGCTCCAGCATCCCTGTCCTGCCCTGAGCATCCCCGGCATTCCCTGCATCCCCCATGCTGCCCTGGAGCATCCTCTGCATCTCCCCGTGCTCCCTCCAGCATCCCTTTCATCCTCTGCATCCCACACGTCCTGCCTCTGAGCATCTCCTCAGCAYCCCCTGGGTGTCCCGTGCTCGCTGTGGGGTCACATCCCTGTTTGGAATGCTTGGCTGTTCTTGGGGTGCTGCGTGGAACCCCCGTGCCGGCGTGGTGGTCAGTGCAGCCCCAGCGTGGCCGCGGTGCAGGTCCCAGCCGTGGCCCCGGCACTGCCAAAGGTCTGACCTGGCCACCCTGCCCCGCCAGGGCCCCAAATCCCTCCGACCTCCCCGGGCGGGCTCCTGTGGGGGTGTGCGGGAGRGAGTCACGGGGAAGCTGGAGAGGTTTTTGTGCTTCCCAACGGGGCATTGAGCATCACTTGCCGGCTGAGTTTGCTGTGCAGGAGGGAGCAGGGACGTGGATGAAACCGCTGCCCCTGGGACACGTAGGTCCAGAAATCGAGCCTGGATGTGGGGGACTGTGGTCGTTCCCCCGCCCGGCCACCTAGGGTGATGCCCTTCCCCTTCGGGAAGGAAGGAGGCCAAGACGTCCTTGCTTGCCCCATGGGGTCTGGGGGTGCTGTGGTGTCCCAGGGCGACAAAGAGCCGCTCGTCACACTGGGTGTGTGTAGGGACCACACAAAGCCCTGCCCCGGCATCCCACCGCCCGCTCCCTTCATTCTTAGCCTCTTACCCCGAGGTCTTGAGTGTGATTTCACTGCCTCTGCTCAGAACACACGAGCTTGGACTTGCTCCAGGTCACTGTGTCACAGAATTCCCAAAACCAGGGCTGCATCCCCGGGAGGTCGTGGCCGTGCCCGGCACAAAGGGTGTCAGCAGTTGGATTTCTCAGCCTGCCATGGAGCTGCGCTGTTATCTCTCCCAGGACAGCAGCTCTGCGTGTGATTGCTCAAATCCCATCACGGTCCCTAAAATTGGCATTAGAGACAAATATTGTGAATTGCAAAGAAAAGAACCAGCTGTATAAACTCCTTCCTATTTATATAAAAAGGTGCAAAAATGCTCTTGTTTCCATGGGCTGGCCTTTGTGCAGATGTTTTTGCAAATGTGATGCAGATAAACACTTCCAAGTAATAACAAACTTTAAAGATAAGAACGAAGCTCAGCAGTGACTCATTTGAACAAGCTTCAGCCTCTGAAAACACTGAGATCCAGAATATAATGTAGCACAAAGTCTCTGAGCTCCTGAGCTTGGGCTGAGGAAGAGATGAATAATCACAGTACTGGCTGGAGTTTGCAGGGCATTTTGGTGACCTGTCCATGTCACCTTTATTAATACCACCCAAATAATTAATGAACAACAAACAGTGCAGACGCTTTCAGAGGAAAGTGCTCCCTTACCAGCTTTCTGCCATGATGAGGGGGAGAATACCTGTTGTGATGGTTATTTGATGGGCTGGAATATAATAAAATAGTCCTGACAGCTTTGCTGAGGCAGGCGACAGCTTTGGCTTTCTTGCATGAGCAGCCTCCGAGCCCGCACGCCTCGGTGCTCAGCACGGGGGGAGCCGAGCGCAGGGAACCCTGTCCACGAGTTCAAGCAGGAGATTTCTCTCCTTCTTGGAGACATGGGGAAACCGTGGCTCTTTTTTCTTTGCTTTCAGAGCTGTGACGTTCATTTCCAATCTTTCCAGCGATCTGGTGGGCAGCTCTTTCTTTACATGAAAGAGCCAAACGCGGACAGGAATCTGGGAGCTCCTGGAAAGAGCCCCCGGCGTTTGCTGAAGTGGTGTTCGCGGGCAGGAGGGTGGGAGCTGGGGGGGGCAAGGGGAGCTAAAGCTGATGAGGGGCTCGGGAGCTCTTCTGGAATGAAGCTGGTGGCACATCTGGGGGGATGCAGAGAGCACATCTGGGGGATGCTGAGAGCACACCTGGGGAGGATGCCCACCTGCAGCGCCCGGGGGTGGGAGCAGCCGGGATGTCCAGCCCTGGGGAACATTGTTCTTTTTGTCTCCTGCGACGTGCAGGCTCAGTGCTGTTCCAGTGTTTCCCTGCTCCAATGTGCCGATTTGTTGAAGGGGTGGGGGAGCCTTCAGTCCTGCAAATGATCGTTAATGCCAGTTGTGTGTGCACTTGGGGGATTATGTTAATCATGCTACAAATGATGCTTTGAATCATGTCTGGAGGTTAATTAACATGCCTTTCTTCTCTTAAGAGGGCCTTCATGTCTGCTTAGAGTTGCTGGCTTTTTTCTGCTTCCTTTCATAATTACTTTGCAGCTCTCTAATATCACGGGTACCTTTAATTTAACCCTGTCGGTGCTCAGGCTGCTGAGGCTTTGCACTCAGCATCATGATGGTTTTTTGATGGGGTGGAATATAATAAAACATCGCTGATGGCTGGAGATGTTGTGGACAGGCTGGGACCTTGCAGGAGCTGATGGAAACTAGAGAGGATCTGGCCTGAGCCAGAGAGGAGAAAGGATGGTGATGGTGACATTGCTCAGCCAATTTGTGAGTGAGGCCCTTACAGAGACAATTAATGGAAAGGAGGATCTGTTGTGTGAGGACTTGGAGCTGTGAGGGCTGGAGGGACACATCCCAAGGAGTGCAGGCACCATGGGGAAAGGGGATTGCTCTTGGGAGGCCATCTGGAAAAAACAGGTGAACTTCTGAGCTCCGAGCTGTTTCATTGCATCTCACGACTTTTCCTTTTCCTGGTGGCAGATCACTGTGTATGTGTACGTGCAAAATAGTGCTTCATCCTCAGCTAATTTATTTTCTCTTTCAGTGGGAGCATTTGGCTCATGGGTTCCTGTCTCAGTGCTGCACTTCCGAAGCTACTGCTGCCACATTTCAAATTTCTATTTTTATTTTTCCAGATAGTCTCCAATTATTTTCAGGCTTTGCCAAGCATGTAATCTAAAATAACAAAGAAGCTGATCAGCCCATGATATTCAGGTTAAACCCACATGGACCATTTGCCTATGGAGCCAGTGATGCCATGCTGGAACAGAGCCCAGAATAATGTGCTCAGGACAGGGGGGGAGGCTTTGCACAGCCCCAGCAGTTTCTTGAATGGGTCTTTCCTGGGTTTTCAAGCAGGATTTGAAAAGACTCAGCAAAGCTTAGTGAAAATGTACAGTAAACCTGCTTACCCTTTTATTAGGTAGTGCTGAAGGGTTTGATAAACCTTCCTTGCCAGTTTCTCGCTGTCAGTTCATCTCTGGGTCTCTGATGTCACCTGGGGTTTGCCCACTGGGGCCAGGTTTGCAGAGTAGTTACGCAGCAGCCGTGATCCCAGTGAAAAAGCACATGGGGTGSTCGTGGAGATGGGAAGAAATCTGTCACACTGAGGAATATCTGTCACTCCTTTTCTAGCACAGGCTCTGGAACAAGGGAGAGATGAGCATTTGGGGAGTCCCCAGCTTGCAATGTGACCCAGGCAGGGAACTCGTGTGTGTGCTGGCTCTTGGGCAGAGTCTGCTCTACCTCCAGAGTCGTGTATCAGGCCAGCACATTAACTTGGGATTATCAGGAAATCAACTTTTAGCTCCTCATCCTACGAACTTCCCAAGAGACCAGACTCTGTCTGCCAGTCCATTTGATTTTTAATTGCACTTACACAACCTTGGCAAGAGTTGTAAGTGCTAAGTGTAAGGAATTCTTGACATCACCACCTTCATGCACATTACCTCGAGCTGACTTTATCTCCCTTCATCAGCCACCCAGAGTTTTTTGACCTACATTAACAGGACAGAAAATACCTGGTGCTGGGGAAATCTGTAATTCCTGGGCTGTGGCTCCACATTTCAGTGCCCAAGTCACAAACCATCACCAGGATTCACTGACCAGTGACCCACTCATCACTAAGCTGGGCTGAAAGGGGTGCTGAGACAGGACCAGCTTAAGGGTGGGCCACGGGAGGTCAAGTTGATTGAAAATGCAGCCAGGCTGCTCTCAGGATTAGTTCTCTCCAGTGCTCTCAAAGGGAAAGGGAAGCTGCTTTGCTTAAACAAAGCACTGGGTGTCAGGGCTGCAGGACCAGGGCCTGGGCAGCAGCCAGGGCTCAGCTGAGATGTGGCCACTCATGACAGGGATGGTCAGGTCACACAGGTCACCTGCCCACACACCTGCTCCACAAACAGTCCTGAACTGGGAAGGGCATTGCCTGGGCACATCAGAGACATTCTGGGGCAAGCGTTGCATTTCCCCTTCACAGGGCTCAGAGCAGAGTCTGGCACAGGGTGGCAGGGACATGGCAGGGACATTTTGACAGTGGAACATTCCCTCCATCCTCTTGAGGCTGCAAGTCCCACTCCCTTCGGGCTCCTCCTCTGGCTTTGTGTGGAAAAGCCAGATGGGAGGGTTTGTGACCTGCAGGGCATTCCCTGGCCAAGGCGATGAGCCCAGCTTTGCTGCCAGCGCCAGGAAAGGGCTTATCCCGAGGAGGGATAATAACAGAGTGAGGGTAAGAAGGGCTGATCTGGTACCCAGCACAGTGCACTGCTTGCTGCCTAATTAAAATTTCATTAAGTTGGTTCGCATCCCTTGATGGAGGTCACAGGCACACCATTGATGTGCTAATGTCTTACTTTTTCCCTTTTTTCTCTCTTTCACCACTATCCATCATCCTCTTAGATAAAGCAGTGCCATTAGGAACTGCTTTCCAGCATCCCCAGATGCAATGGCACTGAAAGAGAGACAGCCATAATTCATCAGACTTATTATCTGTCTCTTATTTTCTCTCTAATTAAAAAAATGCCTTTCCCCCCCCCTTAATCAGTTTAGGCATTAACCCCTCTGGTGTTTTGTCGAATATCCTGATTAGCTGGAAAGTGGAAAAGTTGCCTGGAAGGCCAGGACTGGCTGAGCTTTGTGTTGGTGGAGGTGATTTTTTGCAAAAGCAGCTAAATCTAGGCTGGAGAGAGGCAGCCCCTGTGCATGTCGTGGTGTGGGCAGGTCCCCATCCACCAAATCCTGAATTTGAAGGGGAAGAAATAAGGGCTGGATCCTCATTTCCTCCTCTGCATCCCTGTGCCCCAGCCCAAAACATCCCAGCTCAGGGGATTGAGACACCRACCACCCTCCCGGCAGCATCCCACCTGGAGCTCTGCGTTGCTGCCGGGCTGGTTTGGGGAGCTTGGACCCACTCCCACCATTCCCATCGGATAACAACGGGCAGGGGATGTCATTTGCATGGGAGCAGGATGGAGAGGGAAGATCAAATAGGAAGGAGAGAGCTCTCAGATGGCGCCAAAAGGAAGGTAATTGCCGGGGAGGAGAAGCCGAGGATGTGTGGGATCCTCTTCCTGGCCGTCGCTTTAATGCCGACCAGATGGCGGATGTTTGTTTCCGCGACTCGTGTGGGGGAAATACGAGCAAGCTGCGAGGCTCGATCCACCCACCCCGCGCTCGCAGCGTCTCCCGCGGCGCCAGGCGCCTCTCCTGTGCCCAGGTGGAGATTCCTGGGTTTTACCAAGATCCCCGGCGCCTCTGCCCAAGGAGAAGGCAGAGAAGGCACCTACCCATCCCTGCATTGGCCTCCCGGCTCCTTGCCAACATTCCTGCAAACCCCAAAGCTCAGGTCCTCACCCAGCACTGATTTGTTTTTTTAACAAGGTTAAAATCTTGGTGTCCATTCAGTTTCTACCTCTCCAGGTACAGCATTATCCAGTTTAACCCCAAAACATATTCCTGTAATGACTATTTAATCACACAGAGCTCTGATGGGAAAGGGCTGCACATAAAAATGAAAATTGTTTCATTTTGCCCCCTGTTCCCTTACAGTTGCCTTTACAGTTTTTCTCCAGCTCATCTGGGGTTTCTCAGATATTTTCTATCTCAACAGACACCCCCAGAAAGCCAGACAAACTGTGGCCTTCACTTTCTTTTTCTCACTTAGCCCCTGGTCTTATTTCCCAGTTATTTAGGGTATTTATTTTCTGCCCCCATTTCCAAAGATGCTTAAACATCTGAGCAGGGCTGAAACACCCCAGCAGTCTGTAACCTTGCCCAGCCTACTGCTCTGGGTACCACAGAGCCCATCCAGGATGGCAGCTGGTGAGAGTGGTCAAGTGCCAATTAATAAATTGCATTAATATACTAATGTGCATCATGACCCAGTTAATAGCATGTGATGGCAGGAGCTTTGCCAGCTTGGTTTATCTCTGCTGAACCAAACATGGGTACTGTTTCTGAGCACTAAACATCAGACTGGACAGTTTATTTTCCCTTCACCCTTCCTGCTTTAAGCTGGCTTCAAAAGATGAGTTAACTTTTTAAAACTTCTCATTAGGGATAGTAAGGAATTCTTCCCAGGACGGCCATTATGTGACATTTTAATTTTGATTTTTTTGGTGAATGAAACAGCATCTTCAGCAGATTTATTGCTCAGTGAATGGCCCAGCCATGGCGTGTGTCAGACCTGTAAAACACTAAAATAACGGGCAGGGGATTGTTGTTAATCGGAATTTATTACGCTACATAAAGGCATATTTACAGTCCCACCAGGGGACGATTAATTTGTTTGGGGATAAACAATTAATCTCCCTGGGAGTGGGAGCAGAAAATCTGACATGGTTTTATGTCTTTTCCTAGTGTGGCAGAGACAGGATTGCTCACAGCCCCAGGCTGCTGGGCTCCCTGGGGGGGTTTCCCTGGCACTGATGGGGTCTGCAATGCCCAGGGATGGGCAGCCCTGCTCCTCCCTGGCAGGATTTGCACTGGGAGCTGTGCTCCTTGCTGGGATGAATGGGCTTTTTCCTGCCCCTGCCTGAGCTGGGCTCTCACAGGCAGCTTCTTGCATCCCAGTTATTCCCCCATCATGTCTATTTTTGGGTTTCAGCCTTTGCATCTGTTTCCTGCATCCTCTCCTTTTTGCTCAAGATGCAACAGGCACAAACAGGGAGGAGAGAGGGAGATATTTTAGCTGCTATTCTTTGGTACCTTTTCTCCATGGACTTCCTCAAACTTGAGCCTTATTATTTTTCTTTGAAAGCAGCTTTTTGATCTGCAGGAGCAACTACAGTACAGGAGCACTTGGGGTAATTCCCAGCCCTGGAAAGGTTATGACAAAAGCAAAATTTCTGGTTTCCAAGAGCATATCCAGTGTTCTGGCAGGTAAAGCCAACACACACCTTGTGTTCAGGCAGCTCTGGCCATGGTGTCCCAGCATAATGTGGGAGCCAGACCAAGACCACAGGTGTGCCCTTTCCTCGTGTCACCTATTTTGGGGCAGCTGTGCCCCTGCCATGCCTTGTGCCCCACAGCAAACCCACTCAGTGGCATTGCCCCTTCTGCCCAGCAGCTCAGCATTCAGTGGCTCAGCATTCCCGGCCCACATGGCAGAAACCAAACCTCACCATTTACCTACACCTATTACTCACATGAATTTTCTCATGTTTAGTCACAATGTTCCCTGCTTGGATTTGGTGGGGTTTTGGCCACCACTGTGCACATCAAGGTGATGCCAACTCCAAGACCCCTCAGTTTTGTTGCCAAACCCTGATGGCAGCTCCCAAACCAGACCAGCTCTTCTGTCAGCGTAACACTCACCCGCACCCACCCTGTTTGTACCTTTTTCCTGTCACTTTGTCCTGAAAAACACCTTCACATCCCTCCTTTGGGATTAGCAGTCTGAGCAGCTCATCGGTTGTTTCCAGCAGGAACTGCGAGTTTTTAGGGGATTTGAGCTACCACAATTAAGGAGAACCTGGATCATTAAAAATAATATGCTTCACACAAGAGAGGAACCAGCCTACTTCACAAGACCCCTTTCTGCTGAAAAATTCATCGCTCTAAATAATTAATGGTCCTCTCAAAGGAGGATGGTTTTGCCGGGCGGAAGGTGAAATGCAGATGCCAGGCAGAGTAATCCTTTTTTTGTTATGAATCCAGATATCCTAGCCATGCTGCTGCCCCGGGAGTAGTAGGGAGTAGGGCTGTGGCTGCTCTCCCCATGGGACCCCAGGCTGCGAGGGTGTCTGTGCAATGGGGTCACCCATCCCATCGCATACCATCCCAAACCCCGTGGATCCTTCCTGGGGGCCGCTCCCTGCTGGGAGTGTCCTGACCTTGTATCTTAAGCCCTGAAGCAGCACTTGTCTGTACAGGTCTCAGTGGCTTGGAAGGCTCTGAAGAGGAGCAGTTATCCCTGTTGGAACAGCCTCTCCATTTCTCTGGGTAGTGTTTGCACTGCTGTTCCTTTTACACTGCATGTCAGGAATTAATTTATCGCTGGGACAGCATTTGCATTGCTTAGTGCATAAATATGCTATAAATAAGATGCTGATTTCTAATCACTGCACAGCACCAGGAGAAATGCTCACACCAGGGTGTCAGGGTGGTGCCCATGCTCCCCTGGCCTGTTCCTCATCAGCACCAGCGTGTCCCTTCTTGGAGCAGTGGCAGCTCCGGGGCAGGACCCTGCAGGCAGTGGCTGTGTCACCCGGCACCAGCCAGTCCAGCTGCTAACAGCCAGCTCAGCAGTAAATGACAGAGGCAGACGTAGGGCAGTGCCAGACCCGTGGGGCAGCACCACTGATGGGAGGGGTTTTTTAGCTGTTTGGACCTCCCATAGCCTTCACAGGGTAAATCCAATTCCTCTTGCCCTGCTCAGCCTGCCTGTGGTTCCTGCAGGATAACTTACATGTAGATTATTTACTCCTGATTTGTGACCTCTTTGCTGAGGGGGGACAAATGGAAACCTGTATCGGGGTTTGTTCCTGTGGTAACCATGGCTGCCCAAAAGCTCAAATACAGGGGGAAAAATAAAAAAGGAAAATTGTGCATTGCTAACCAGAATGTCTCAGCAGGACAAGAGGGCTGGGTAAGGATGGAAGTGGGACCTGACCTCCTCAGGGTAGCTCCTGCACAGGTTATAAAAGCAAGGCTCATCAGGAAGATGGGAATGAGTCCTGCCTTAGAGCTGTGCCGCTCTAGGGAGCTGAGGCGGATGTTACTGCAGGGTGACTCACCAAAGCCAGAAGCATTCCATGGAATTTGCTGTGAAATGACAGGAGTTGACGTGGCTGCTGCAATGCTGGGACTGAGGTGTCCTCGCGCTCTCTGAACGCTGTCGGGAGCTRGGTGCTGGAGGAGGAGGGTCACAGGTCCCCTCATTGCCCCTTGGCCACACTGTGCCCCTGGCTGGGCTGGCACGTGTCCCTGCTGGTATGAGGACCACCTTGCTGCCAGTCCCATCCCATCGGCAGAAGTGGTCACCCGCACTGGGGACAGAAACAGCAACAGTGCAGTGATTAGGCACCTGTACCCAAGGGTGAGCTGTTTTGCCATGAATTAGTGCTTTTCCCAGTTTTTGGGCTGCTGGGGGTGGGAGCAGCCTGCCATGTCAGCAGAGCTGCAACGAGAGCAGCAGTGGGATCCCCAAAATACCTCCTCACTGCCAGGCCTGCTGAGGCAGGTGCTGTCGTGAGATCCATGTCAGCCCTCAGTGGAGGCCCTGACACATCACAGACATCTAATGGCACTTGTCTTGGTGACGTGGCCCTTCATGCATGTAATACACTTGCTATTATCACTGTGGCCTGAATACCAATAACCCCTGGGAGCAGGGGATGGGTGAACCGCGGGCTCAAGACTCAACGGTGAATCGGAGCAACAGAAGGCGGAAGGGAAAAGGCGGGAGAAGCCGCCCATGAAAAAGGGCCAGGGCTCCACTCCCCACTTGCAGAGGGGGGATTTGTGGGGAGATGTGGCAGGGGTGGTGGTGGGAGGACCTCTCTGACAGCCCCGTGTCCTTGCAGACGAGCGCCGTGCTGTGTGCGGGTGGCTGTGCCCTGCTGGCCCTCAGCTCCCTGCTGGCCATCGTCGCCGTCCTGCTGCCYGGCGGAGCCTGCGAGCGCCGAGTCTGCACCCTGGCTGGCTACATGCAGACAGCAGCAGGCAAGTGATGGGGGCTTGGCTCTTTGGGGTGGAGAGATGGCGCGTCCCTTCGTGGCATCTCGGAGCTCAGCAGCRTGAGGAGCTTGCAAACCCTAACAAACAGTGGGAGAAAAGCAAGTGGTCCTCGCGGTTTAGTAACTGCCTCCTGTATCCATCCTTATGACATCTATTGAACAGCACCTCCAACCAAGTTCCCAGGTCTGTGGCAGAGCCTGGGCTGCCGGTCCCACTCACCGCCCCCAGCTCAGGGCCTTGTATAGGACAGGGGGCTGTGGTGGGTGGTGGAAACCAGGCTGTCTGCTGGCAGGGCACTGCTGCACCTCGTGGGGTCCAGTAGATGCCCCCTGTGAAGTGTCCAGTTCCATTTGGGCCATCTTTGTGGCTAAGCCTCTGGAGGGATTTCCCTCTCTGAGCTTTACACCCGAGACAGGTGGTTGCCCAACCTGTTCTGTATCTTCCTCAGCCTCCCCAGGCAGCCCTCTTGACGCTGCATCCACTTAAAATTCCATTGCGATTGCCTGTACTTCTGCCTCGAGGGAGTGCTAGAGCAGAGGGAGCAGGCAGGAAGCTGGGGAGGGCCAAACCCCACTGGAGACTGGTCACCACTGCAGGGAGCCGTGTGTCCATGAGCTGAAGTGTTGGACCAAACCACCCCAACTGGACATGAGCCACGACAGGAGATTAAACTGCCCGTTCTTGTCTGTGCCCGAGAATAAACTCCTTTCCTTGGAGAAATTCTCAGGGCCAGCCAGGCTTTGTTATCTGCCTGAAAGCATTCAAGCTGCTTTTGGGGGAAATCCTGTTACACGCAGGGCTCATCCCACGGGAGCAGATTTGGGACAGATGGAGGAGCCTGGTTTTTTAGCCAYGGCTGCTCCAGCTCAGCCAGGCTGTGGGTCCACAGAGACAGCTGCTTGTGCCTGTCTCCATCTCCCASTCTGGAGATGCCCATCACCCCTCTAGGCTGGCTGGTGGCCAATGAGTCCCYTGGGTGTGGGACAGAGGCTGGAGCAGCCCCATGGCAGCAGATCCCAGCTCCAGCCCAGGGATGGGTCACTGGGAGGTGGCTCAGGGTGGCCTTGCAGGTGGTCTCCCATGCAGGGGATGATTGGGATGGGAAGGGGTAACCCCACGTTACCTTTGCCTGGGGGGTGGCACATCCCTGCTGCATCTGGCTCTGCAATGAGACAAGCAGATACAAAGCAAAGGATTAGGAAGAGTCCCTGGAAAGGAAACTGACTGTGGCAGATAAATACAAATGAGGCGCTGCGAGGGTTCTGGTAATATTGAACAGGCTGTAAATAAACTGTAGGCTCTAAGCGTTATTGACAAATGAAAATTTACTGGGGACGTTCAAGCAAGCTAATGGGTTGCTTTAAACCCTGGCATTGCCTGCTAAGCATTTTGTCTTGTGCTTTTTAATTTTGTGCACTGTGGATTAATTCCCATTCAGAGCCAGGCAGCCCTGAGTCAACAGAATTAAATGGTTTAATGTATTTGGATTCAGAAATGCTGCCCCTCCATAATTTCTCTCCCTGTTCCCCCCTCCCTCCCTAGGAGGAAGCTCTTCAATAGAAATCAGCTGCAGCGAGGTGRCAGGCAGAGAAACTCCTCCCCAAAAATCACATTATCTCAGAGAAAAACAGGGATTTTAGGATAGATGAAATTATATGGGAGAGAAGGAAAGCAGAGCGAGCCCATGAGGTTTGGTAGAGCAGCTTTCTGATGGGGGGTGGGGGGCAGCTCTGCCMGGGGAACCCCTTGAGATGCTGGCAGAGCAGTGGAGTTTTGTTTCTCCCAAACCCCAGGTTTCCCTGAAGCACAGCAGGCCCCACAGCCACCTTTCCTCTGCCTGCCCAGACATTTTCCTACAGAAATCCAAATTTTGCTCCTATTTTCGCATCTCACAAAGCCAACTTGAGGTATTTTTTGAGAGCACCAAAGGCATGAGTAAATAAGCTTAATACTATAAAACATTGAATCAGGCAATCTAATGTCCTAATACATAGCCAGCTGCGTTCAGCCAGGAGCACAAAACATGCCAGAAAGTGCAGGAGTAGAGGTACCAGCAGAGCCAGAATCAGCCCCCACAGGCTCTGCACTGTCTCAGAAAGATGCTCTGAGCTGCATTCACATAAATCCAGGTGCAGAGGCCAAGGATTGATTCCTGAACCAAACAGGAATCAATCCCAAGAGCAGCCCCACAGCAAGGCCAGTCAGGCTCAAGCTACAGCTTTAACACTTTCCTGCTGTTTCTTTAGAGGTCCTAGTTGTTCCTTTACCAGCCCCAGAAGGAAGGAAGATAAAAACCTCACACAGATAGAGCAGAGCACCAATTGCAGATGCAGACAGGCCATCAGGGTTCAGAGCTGGCCTAATTGCCACCACACATTAACACATGAGTCCTGATGCCTGGCATCCRTTCCTTAAAAACAAAAAACAACAAACCAACATATCCACACAAATGACAAGAGGATGATCCTGAATGAAAGAGCAAATGAGCAACAGGGAGAGGGGAAAGGATAAAAGAACATTTGCTCAGCTCTCACACCCTACAAAGTCAAAGCTGTCGCTTAGAGATTAGAGATGGGGCTCGCTCCCTCTTCAGRGTGTCAGCTCACTAAAATTAAAATCCTGGGGGATCCCTCCTCCCAAACCTGCATGGCAGCACCTCCAAAGAGGCTGAGRTAGCCAAGCTGGCCCATTGATGTGTGGGCTGCCCCAACCCCCAGCAGCCCATTGCTGCTGCTGGAGAGGGTTCCTGGGGCTGACCCGAGGGACCGGGAGGGCRAATGGGGGCACAGCTGAAATCCTGCCACAGTCGTCCTTCAGCAAAAGCCTCTTTCCYGGGGTTTTAAAAATAGGAGTTAATTCCAGGAAGAAATGTCTCCTGCTGCATGGGGCTGTAAGGGAAGGACAGGGAATGTTCTCCAGGGCTGGTTGTGCCTGTACAACCTCTCAGGTGGCTCCCAGGTGCTGGTCAGGGGCCTGTGGTTTATAGCTGGACATTAGAGTTCATCTCTGCACAGCTCTCAGAGCAGTTTCTGAGTGACTGCTGGTGGTGAAGCTGCTGGAAGGAGCACGGGGCCATCACAGCGTGTCAGGCCCTGGCTCCACCCACGGGACCTGTCGGTGATGCCCCAGGGAGCCCTAAGGCTCSGCTCTGAGCTGTCACAGCCCACACAGCCCCCAGCAGTGTCACTGCCTTACAGGAGAGTCCTGGAGGTGCTCAGAGGCAGAGCAGCCTCTGACAGGTTTCCAGCATGGACTGTGCTCCATGGCCCAGGAGCACCTGCACTCCCACGGGAATGGTCTTCCCAGAGGAATAAGGCTTGTTCCTGGTGAAAATTGAGATTGCACCCGAGGCTGAGTAAACCCCAACAAACAGCAAATCTGGGCCGATTTGCGCTTTTGGGGTGTGTGGGACTGAGGGAAGGATTATGGGTCTGCTGTGGGATTAAGCTGCTGGTGATTCCATCTGCTGCTTGCGAACAACTCTTCCTAGGTAGGACTAACAGTCTCCCTCCACAGCTCCTTTTGCTGCCCTAAAAGCCTCAATAAAACCAGGACTGTGTTGCTTTTTGGAAGCTTTTCCCAATGTGCTGTTCAGGCAAAGGGSTCTTGCTTTGCTGGTGAGGGGTGGCTGATCCAACCTCACAGTGGCCCCACGGCTGCTGATCCTTTCCCTGGTCTCAAAGGCTGGGAAGTGGCCTCACAGGAGGAGGCTGCAGAGCTTTGCACCTCCTTGAGGGCACAGGCACAGTGGAGCACAGGAAGCCTTCGGGGAGAGTTTTGCTTTCACCCCACGCTGCTCTCTGTCTAATCCTACCACCATCAACTCACTGCTCAAGACAAACCCAGTGCTGAGGGCAAATGATCCTGACCTGCCTGTGCCTTTCTAAAGTTCTTCTGGTTTCAAAGAGCAATTTCCCAGCATCGCTACGACAGAATCAGAACAGCCATAAGGCTCCAGCAAGACAGGCAGAAACTCCCAGTTACACGATTCCCTCATTTAGCCACACTGTAATCCCGGGTTTCATGGTAGTCCCAAGAGCTTCTTCCTGCAAAATTTGATTGCATTCTGCAGCCAAGATCCCTCTAACTGGCAGCAGCTTGATGGCATTACAGAGRTGGCCTCAGCTTTTGGTCAGTTAAGCAGTAAGGCAAAATGCAGGAGACCTTCTGATTTTTGAAGTAGCCTGTTCTTCACACACTGATCATCCAGTAAGAACACATCAGGAAGAAGAATTGTTCATTTTCAAATCAGTGTGAACCTTTGAAATGTTTGAAGTCCCAAGGACTAAAAACCAACCTAGATTAAAATGGCTCGTGCCATTCCCAAGGGAGAGCTGCAGGATGGGTGGGAGGTTTGCCCCAGCCAGGAGGCTGTCCCAGTGTCTGTGTCCCAGTGTCTGTGTCCCAGTGTTATTTAAGAAGGCAGCGTGTGGTCCTCCCTCCTGATTGTGCCTCCCATCCCGCCCTGCATCTCAGCCCACCTTTGGGATCGATGGTGCCCTGTTTTCCCCAGCTTGTGCAGGCTCTGCATGGCAAACAGCACCATCATCCACATCCCTATTGATCCCTCAGACTCCTATCGATCAACCTGGTGACATGTAGGTAATGTGTAATTAGTAACTTAGATAAGAACAGCACCAGGAGCGAGTACAGCCAAGCTGCCTGGCTACTCCGACCTGTGCTAGGGTGTCCATGGAGCAGCAAATCCAGGGCTCGTGGYTGCCTGGTAATTGCTGACCTGCCATTAAGACACTGAAAGTGGGGCTGGGAGCCCAGCGCTGCAACTGACACTAAAAATGTTCAGTAGTGGCCAAGGAGAGGAGGGTCGGAGCCGTTCCCAGACCTCTGTTCCCAGCTTTTCCCACTCCCTCCCACACAGCCGGGGGCAGGGCCGACCCACAGCCGGTTTCCTGATGGGCGTTTTTGTGGCTGTGGCCCCATCCTGTTGACGCCGAGGGTTGTTTGTCAGAAGACATCCTTGGGATTGGGAAGAGGAACTTGGCAGTGGAAGCAGGGGGGAAGCAGCGCCCTGTTGTCCAGGCACTGATTCGATTTGAAATCACCCAAAGCTTCCCCCATCCCTGTTTAAAAATAGCATCTTGGCTTTTATCGCAGAGCCCACGCGGTCCCTCTTCTTGTGGCAGTAGCTTCTTGAAAAATATGCTCAGTCCTGATGCAATGACATTGCTGGATGTGTTCAATCACCAGAGCAGCATTAACAAAATGTTGGAAAGGTTCCTAAGAACTGCAAGATTTAGCTAAGCAAGAGAAGCTCCAAAAATAAGCAAAGCCCAGTGTTCCTGCAAAGTGCTTGGGCATCAAAGTAAAACACAGCAGCATAAAAACTGAGCCTGGAGATGTGTCTGGCTCCTGAATCACGAGGGCAGCTTGTTTGTCTTTTTCTGGAAAGAGCAATGCTCCCATCACAGCTGGCAGAAACTGCATGATCCTGCTCCCTGCTCAGGTCCTCACTGCCATCCTCACCCTCTCCTCTGCACATTTCACATCTTGGCCTTGCAATAGAGACAGCGACTCACACTGTCGGAAACCCTGGTTCCTCCCCTAGTGCAAGGCTTTTTTCTCCCTGCTTTCTTTAATTACATTAGCAAAGTCAAAAAACTGCCTTTGGCACGTTATTATTCAGTCAGTGAACTCTCACTAATTCCTGACACAACCAATAAATATCTGAGGGTAGGAGCCTGCTGCCAGGGAGCTGGAGAGGGTGGAGCCCAGCCCGAGAGGTGCCTGCTCCAGCGCCACTATTGCTCACGCCTGACTCACCTGTGCTCTCATTTTTTTCACTTGTGCTGATGCAAATCCTCTTGTGCTGCATTTTCTGCTAATTTCCTCCAGAATTCAGCTCAGTAAAAGCCATGACCATCTTGAGCCTTGGGCCTGGAGCAAGGACTGCTCTGAACTCTGCGGAGATGCTGGGCACCAGCACCAAACCCAGGTGTTGTTATTCCATCAGTCTCTGTGTCTTTAAAAATTTGATGAACTCCTATGTTAAAACCAACAATTGACTTTTTTTCCATCTAACTCCCAACTGGGAGGTGTCACCTGGGAGGATGTTGCAGGGGAGGAAAATGAACTTGTCAGATCTGCAGATCGACAGGCATGAAAGTGGAACCACAAACATCAACTCAGCTTCAGCCTTTCAGGAAATTTTTACTTCTGCTGAAACAGTAATTTCTCTGTGCTCACTTCAGTGCATACATTCAAATGACAGATCATCTTGGTTTGAGAACAATTTCATGATTTTACTTCCAAAACCTAAAATCTTCAGTGGAGAGCCAGACCATTAAACATAGCAGTGAAAAGGGAGAGTGGTTGGCAGCTGTCCTCATGGCCAGGCTCCCTGCCACAGGTTAAGTGCAGATCAGCCTTCCCCAGGGCTTAAGCTCATTTCATACAAGGTGCAGAGCTGCTGAAGGAGAAGGGGCCAGATCCTGGCTGTGCTGTGCAGCAGCTGAGCCCTGCTCCACCCCAGTGAGAGGAGATGGGGATTCATTTCCATCTGACATTTGGACAGTTTTCTTTCCTCTGCTCAGTTCTCAACCTGTGCTTTGATTTTCTCCAGGTGAGTTTTGCCATTTGGCACAAACCTGCTGACTTGGTGCCTTTGCCCTCCCTTCAGGCCAGGTCTCAGCAGCAGCAGCGTGCCTGGGCTAATGCCAGGAGCAGAGTATTTCTCAGTAGCCTCATTTAGAGAATAAACCAGCCATGTCCTTTCATTGGTTTCTTGGAGAGGGGCAATACATTTCCAGTGGCATCAGTGACAGAAGCAATATCCTTTCATTGCTATCATCAGAAAAGAGCAACTTTATACTGCAAGAAAGAACTATTTCACTTGTACAAAACATATTTTTTATTCCCTTAAACCTGAGGAAATCCTTGTCATATTAATATGTGGCTGAATTGCTTCTCTTTCAACAGTTCTCCCAGGGATTTGAGCTTAGACCAGTTATTGCACTTGGATTCAGTAACAGTCCATAAAAAAGTGTATTCTGTAAATAATAACAGTGCTTTGTAATAAACGGAAACTACAAATAACAAGTACCACTGGGACTCCAACGCTGCTGCCCCTGAGGAAATACAAGCCCCAAGGAGCCCAGCACTGTGCCAGAGCCACGTGTTTCAGATGGGAAAATCCATACATCATTTGATTCCCTCTGCCTCTGTTTAGTTTACAGGCAGTTGTTCTTTCTTCTACAATGCAGGACATTTACTTGCATTTTAACATTTTCAAGGCACCAGGGTGGAGCTCAGGGGTGTTACTAGAAGGCTCCTCAAGCCATATCTTTTCAAGCAGGTTCCTTCTTGAATTTTTGGTGAGGGATGGCTTTGATAATGGCTTGTCTTTCATGAAGCTTAACTGAGCTTGTTGGTTATTGCAGCAGAGAACCACTGCAGGAGAGGGTCTCCCTTCAGCTGCAAGTTCAGGTTGTGTAATAAACCAGATCCTGCAAAGCTTGAGAGCATTTATCATTTAATAGCTGTCATTAGTGGCTGCCCAGCCTGCTTGTTGCATGCCCACAGTGCTGAGAAGGATCACGTCTCCTTATCTCCTTGCTGTGTAATTACGTGTTCAGCTGATATTTCTTTTCACAAACAGTTTGGCTTTTCCCTTTCCCTCTCCTTGCTTGGCTCATATTTGTTGGCTGTTGATGGAAAGATGGAGACAGACCCCTGCAACCCCCCCCAGGGCCACCTGAATGACCTCCCTTGCTGTGGGGAGGGAGCTGGTAGCTGAATTTCATGCATCCTGAAGCAATTGTGTAGACACCGCATCATCTTTATTGACTCACCCATCTGGGCTGAGCGTAGGGTGTAACACAGAGAAAAAAGCCTCCCTGTCCTCTCTGATGCTGACAGGGAGCTCGGGACTGTCAGGAGCAGTTTGCAGCTCAGTCTGCTCAAGGAGGCATTTCAGGGAGCTTTGGCCAACCCCCCTGCCCAGCTCTCTCTCTGTCAATGCTGCAAGTTTTTGGCCTGTTGCTAATACCAATATTAGCAGCATGGAGCAGTCTTTGGCCTTGAAGAGGGACATAAATGTTTGCTGGGCTGCTTGGATCCTGGCTGTGATTTAAAAGGCACCTGAACGTGGGGACAAGGACCTGTAAGGACACAGAGCAGGGCAGTGCATAGAGATGCCATCATCTCAGTCACCTGTCTGCCAGCACCAATATGCTGCCCCAAAACCTAAAGCTTGGTATCAATTTAGGGCGAGGCAGTGAGCCCCCCAATGCCTCAAAATCTGTTTTGCTGAGATCAGATGAAGCTCATGGGAGTCAGGAAGGTCTGACAAATGGGTCTTTCCAACACCTACAGCCCCAGCTGACTGCTGTGTCCTGGCTGCCTGGCTCAGACCCTTTAGTGGGACATGGGGCCTTTCAGCCCTGCTTTGCTTGCTCTGATGAGCGTTTGGCTTCAGTGTCCTGGGTAACTGGGAGGTGGTGCTGGGTGAGCTGGGGAGCCAGCCCTGGGAACAGACACAGGAGCAGTGGCTCTGGGCCAGATCCACTTCCTTTCTGCACAGTCTGACAAAGCAGGGAGTCTGGCAGAGGTCTCCATCCTCCTGTGGGCACGTAGCACAGAGCTCCCAGGCGAGCGCTGGTTCGGAAATGTTTTGCTCTGCCTTCCTGTCTGAGTGTGTGCTGAGTTGTATCCCTTTGCTGGTAAGGAACAGATCTGCTCAGAGGCGAAATTTACCCCATACCGAGTGTAAACACAGGTGGAAATGTGGTGAAGCCCTTTTCAAAGTCAAGGGAATAAATCTGTTTAAAAGACTGAACATCTGGGGCAGGGAAAGAGCAGGTGGAGCATTAACCCCAGAAAGGACAGTGGTGCTAAGGGATGGCTGCCTGGGGAAGAGGGCACAAACTGCCTGATAGGGGGAGTGTCTAAGTGGAGAAATTACCCCAAACAGCATAACAGAAAGGAGAAAAGGCTCCTTTTTGGATCTTTTTAAAGACAATTTTTTTTTTTGAGCCCTATGAGTTGCATCCTAGGCATTTTGGATGGAGCAGGAGGCTAGAGTAGGCTTTTCCCCTGGACTAATCTCATCTGACCACTTTAAGGCACCATGTGAGGGATGCAGCCCCACGTGTCCTCCAGCTGCAAGGAGGGATAAGCAGGATTTTGCTCCCTGGTTAGGCAGCTGTTGCTGTGCTGCAGAAGCCCTGGCAGGGCAGACCTAGCATGTTCACACCACTGGGAATCAGCTTCATGCTGATGGCTTGGTCAGCTCTTCTGGTCCAAGCCAATGCATTTTCTATATTCTACAGTAAGAGCACTCCTGAACAAAGGCCTTGGTCCTGCAGGGCTTTATTCAGCTGCCTAACCAAAAAGCTAAAAACATGGATAAGCCTTGGATGGCTGAGGAAATGTTAAATTGTGTTCTCCTCCCAGGCGTAACCTTGGCAGAAGCACAGCTCTGGCTGCTAAAGCCCATAAAATGAACAGCCCCTGTTGCTCCTGATAGGGGCATAAAATTATAATTACTTGAAGAGTGACTTACGATTCAGTGAAACAAGGATCTTCTCCTTTTTGATTGAATTACTCTGTGGTTATTCCTAGAAGACTGGAAGCAGATGGCGAGCTCTGGCCAGGCATTTAACAGCCTGAGTTATGGCATGGAGGGGATGGAGCTGAGCAAGGCTGCAACCTGCTGCTCCTGCCTTCCTGCTTGCTTTGGGACACCCTCCTGCTGTATTCCCTGGGAAAGGAGAGGCTGGAGGATGGGGCAGGATGGTTTGCAGCAATGGGTGGAGATGTGGAGCATGACCAGTAGCACAGGGCTTGTTTTGCAGCTCAGGTGGCAGCACAGGAATGCAAAAATGTTGTTTCTGTAAACCCAGTGCTGCTTTGGCTCAGGTGGGCACATCTTGACAGCAATCCCAGTGTGTCGTGTCAGGACCCTGCAGATCTGGAAGGTGACAACTGCCCTCCTGTCAGGCAGGAAAGCTCCCCATCCCTCCAGGCCCAGGAGGAGGACGGATGAAGGCAGACAGTCCCCTGGGCTGGGGCTGGAACAAACACAGCTGTATAATTTCTGCCTCACTGCTCCTCCTGCCCCCATATATCTTGAGCACATCAATAAAATCAAACAGACTATTAGCAGCACGTCGTGTTATCAGCCATGGATGTGTGTGCTGGGCATGAGGCAGCCATGCAACCTGCATTTTATGAAGTGCTGCTCCTACCACTGCTGGGGCTGCAGCGATTATCACATCTCCTCACAGCTGGGCCACACCACAGCTTTTATGAGCTACCCTACATCAAAGGGCCTTTCTTTTTAAAGATAAATTAACAATTCTCTCCCTTTCTTTTTATTTAATGGCATAACAGCCAGCTGATTACTAGGTGAGACACAAATCTTGTTGCCAAGCTGTGCTTACTGCATTGTCTATTTGATTATTTTTATTGAATAAGCAAATGTTCTCTCGGAGCTCTGAAGTCCTTATGAGGGAGACTCATTTTCTGCTACCGTGATCTCTTTGTCACGGGTGGGTGATGTATGAAAAGGAATTGCAAATGGCTGTTTACAGCAAGCAAAGTCACGGAACAGCCCACTTCAATTTCTGCTATCTGTCGGAGGCTGTTGTTGCTGATGGTCAAAATTAATTAAGCAGGAAGGAAGAGAGCAGGGAGGCAGTATGCATCCAGTTCTGACATTGAAATATTAATGGTGAGCTAATCAAGAAAGAGTATCTATGAATATCTAATCAGCTCACAGTTTGCAGTTTTACTGATGCAGTGAACTTCTGGGCAGCAGCCCTTTCCAGGAGGTGTTGGGAGGGGAGGTGGGCTGGCTGCTCCTGATCGCTCTATCTGGGAATAAACAAAGAGCTCCTGCCACTGACAGGGCCTGAGGGACATTTTCCTTTTACATCTCACATCCCTGCTGCCACTGGATGCTGCTGAATCCTTCCTGCTGTCACCTACAGCAGCCAGGTCAGAGTGTTCAGCCCACAGCATTCCCAGTGCTGTGTTCATTCCTCCTCAGTGCCAGAGGGCACATGGAGGGCTCAGCTCCTCCAGGACTGAGCTGCAGCATTTGTCCACATTCAGGTCTCGGGAAAAAGCTCAAAACATTGCACCTTGAACACACAACCTTGCACTCTCACTCCATGCCTGGTGCAGGCACCCCAGGGGAGGCAGCAGCTGTGTTCCTGTCTCTCCTGCCAGTGTGTCACTGGTGTTTCCAAGTTGAGCTTCCAAGCTTTTTAGGGGGAAACAGTGATGGTTGTGCTGCAGGACTAGGGTGCACTGCAGACACCCCCATGCCCCGTGCCTGCTCCAGCCACAGTGGAGGCTCAGTTGATTTCTCCCACCCACCATACAAGCAGGGAAAACCAGGAGGAAACAATCCCATGGCAAAGCTGGGCCGATTCCAGTCAAAGCCACAAAAGTAAATGTCGGCTTTGGGTGCCAGGAGTCGTCGAGCATCATTTCTTTCTTCAATGTCAGTGTAATGAGGGCTGTGGCTTTGGAGATTTCTATTGCTGTGTTTCTGCAAACAGTTCCCTCCTCTAACCTCTTGGAAATTGGATTTTGTGGGGCTGAGCAGTTTGTGTGCAGCAGATAGCAGCAGGACTGATAAGCAGAAACCTGTTTACACACTCACTCTCATCTAATACTACGATTGGGCAGGGGGCTGCCTGGATTATTTTTTAAATTTTTTTTCTAAACACTATCAAATGTAATCCTTGTGGCTGAATGTTTCGCTGCTTAACTGGGAGAAATCTGAACTGGACAGTTTTAATGCATAACAAACAACATGAAAATAACTTAATGTGAGGCAAAAGGATAAAGGTAATAAGTAAATATTAAGTGATACTAAGGAAGAATCAAGTGGTGATCAGGAGGGAATAGCAAACCTACACTGTCCTGTGTGAGATGCTATTTCATGCGTTGCCAAGGGAGTAGGGACTGGACACAACTCCAAATGCAGAAAGGAGAGAGTCCTGGCACATCACTCCGACAGCCACAGGAACTTTCTGGGAAAGAAAAAGGAAAGCAGATGGTATCAGTTAGGAATACTGGAAGGTATCAGGGATGTCCAGGGAAGTGGTGGAGCTCAGTGGCCACATCCATTGCCTGTGGGAGGGAGAAACCCCCCTGTTGCAGGTGCATGGACACCACAATGCCCAGCTCCAGCTCTGGGGCTGGCGGGGGAGCGAGCAGCAGGATTTCTCCAGGAGGAGCACTCTGCAACATGCTTCTCTCTTCTGCTCCAATATAACCCAAATCTGTCAGCCTTTAGGGCTTGCTGAGAAGGTCATCTGTGAGCATGGCTAATTATTTCAAGCAAAGCAGCAGGCTAATGCCACTAACCTGCTCCTGGGAGCTGAGCTCTGCCCCGTGCCTTGGCTCCATGGCTGCACACAAGCTGCAGGGAATTACGGATGCAGGGGGTGTATGTTAAGCTCATGGATATAAACAGATCCCACTGGCATGTACCTTGAGCACAGAGAGGGAAATTCACATTTTTCATAGCCGATTCACTCAGTTGTCATGAAAATGCTGTTCAAGCCAAAAGGCAGAATCTCTCTGCCATTTAATTTTCTTTAATCTGCTCTTGACATTTATTGAAAGAAGTATTTTACCCACATCAAAGCCAAAGATTTCAAAACATCCCATGGAAAAAAACTTAAGGTCAGTTCAAGCGAGGATATGGTGGCTAACATGAGATGAAAGACTCTGGTTTCCACAAGAAAGGTCTGTGCAAAACAAGAGGTCACTCTGCTCTGTGCTCTGAGGGCGCTTCATTTGCACCCCTGGCAGGAGCTGCAAGTGCTGAGCTTTGTGTGTTTGACACCTTCAGCAATTTAAGCAAGGCTGTCCTTAATATGAACAGGTTCAAAAGTAAAAGATGCCTTGATAACACGACTTTTCAGAAGGCTCTTCACATGGGTAAAGTGTTTTCCATGGCTCTGCCCGGTGTTGGCCCAATTCTCTTTGCCTGGGGCAGCCCTCACAGGCAGAGCAGGGCCCTCTTTGCCTTCACTCTCGATAAGGAAGTGGTGCTGCTTCTCACATGATTAAATGAGCCAAAACACTTGACAAACTGAACAAGCTGCTGAAAGTGCATCCAGTAGAGGGGCCAATCCTGCAAGATGCCTCTGGATGTGTTGAGCATTCTGAATGCCAAAACTGAAGAAAGATGTAAAACGTAAAAGATCCTCAGAAAACTTCTGCATTTAGTTCATTTTACATGGGTAGAGGTAAGAAGCTGACAYAGGTTAATTTATAGCTTGGTTGTATGCTGATTGCAAAGTACACATTTCCAGTCAGCCACTACGAGTAAATCACTTTCCCACTGGTTCTCTTGGCATATAAAAGAAATTTCTCCCTTCCCGACATTTAAAAAAAATCCTAATATGTTATACACTCCATGACTTTATAGCATCTTTAATATTTAAARGGCTAGAATCTATAACCTCAACCTTTAACAAATGTACAGTAACGTGATAACAAATTTGCCTCGAACAGCTGCTATCTTGGTACCAACTGGCACGAGGAGGAGGGAAGTAATTGGCTTGTTTTCAGATAATTACCATAATTGTAGTGACACCATTTGGATCACATCTAACTGCGTTCCTGCTGCAAGTTGGATAATTTAATAATTGGCAGAATTTAGACTGACAGTAAAGGTAAAGTCAGCATATGGTGGGGAATCAGCAGGCACCTCCCTGCGCTGCTGGTACAGGCTCTGCTGCTCTTGCTGTGAAGTTTGGCAAAATCTTTAGGTTTTACTGCTTTTCTTGAGTTCTGTGACTGGGTCACATCTTTGCTCCTTTTCTGATGCTTGACCTGATGAGACCACGTTTTGCACCTCTTGAACCTTTTGATTTGAGATGAATCAGTCYAGTTCAGCCCTGCCCAAATTACTACTTCCTTTGTGCACCGAGTATTTTTAGCTGTCCTAGTTCTGCTGGGGGCTCGTCAGARCTCTGCTCTGAGAGGGGATTAAACCACAGTCAGGTGCTTCCAGGCAGCAGCCAAATGCCTTTCCCAGAGGTTGAACCCAGATCCCCTGGAGCRGTGCTCATTCCCCTGGCTGAGCCCTGCCGAGCTGCAGGGGTGGTGGGGCGTGGAGAGGGTCGTGCTTGGCACGATGCACTGGAGAGAACTTGTTCCTCTTGTGCCTTCCTGTCCTTGCTGCTTGTGGCCAGCGTGAAGGGGACTCAGCATCTCCTGTGCCTCCAGTCGTGAGAGCTGYCCAGAGTCCCGGGAGCAGGGGGCTGCAAGGTAAGGCCAGGAGGAGGCTGATGCTGCTGGGGAAAGGCAAGGAGGTTTCTCAGGTCAGCTGAGCACTTTTGCCAGGAGTTGCAAAATGGAGCACTGAGCTACTGAGTTACTGCCCTGCAGTGCCTGTCTGTGGCCTTGCCCTGCCTTTTTCTGCAGTGCAGACGTGAGGACAGCTGACAACAACACTGACAGAGCCCAATGAGAGGGAGGAGGCTGCTGGAGCTTCTCCAGTCCCCAGATGGGAGATCTCTTAAGGGCACGTTTGCTTATTCTGTTTCTGTGCTGCTTCTGCTTTCCCTGGGCTGAACCCAGACACCACGTGTGTTTTCCGTGGGTCCCAGAGGGCGAGGGGACTGGGGATACACCATTAGCTGTAGGTCTGCAGYGCAGCCCAGGCATGGGATCCTGGGGGATCCATCACATGCTGGAGACAACTTTGGCAGGGAGCAGGGGAAAGGCTTATCTCTAATAGACCCCTCTGCCAAGATGAGGTTGACAGCTCCATCCCAGACTGGGCACACACAAGCCTGGCACAGGAGGGAGGGAAGGGGGATGACTAAAAAGCAAATCCCCAGGTTCTGGTGGGTGGTCTCCAGTGCAGCAGTGGGAGGGAGTGGGAGTGTGTGCTGCACCAGGTTTGTGATGCCCAGGAGCAGCTGCTGATCCCCACACGTCCCATCTCGCTGCCCCACACACAGAAAATGCAGGGTATCCGTTTCCTTGCAGCATTCCCTCCCCCTCTGTGATTTATTGCTGCCAGGAGGCTGTGCATGTGGAGGTGGCATAAATCTCACCCAAAAGAGAGAGAAGGAGGAAATTTGAATTCGCTTTCTCACTGGCATATTGAATGCAGCTTTCCAGTTCACTGCTGAAACCCTGAGCAGGTCCCAGGCAGAAGGCAGAGGCACTTCCCTCAATATAAAATAGGGCTAGCATTGGGGCTTCCTTCCCTGCTGGAGGAGGSTCCCACAGCCAGCAAGGAGCAGCTCCCCCACTCAGCCCAATTATCCCCAGATTAATTTCAATCCACTCCTACTTATATTTGTGGTATCAGCCCACATAATTCTGTAGTATTTGCAGGCTTCCAGCATTCACTGTGCTCCTCTGTGCTGATCTGCCAACAGCCACAAAYCCTTTCCTCATTCAGACCTTCCAATCCTCCAAGTCATTTCTGTGTCTCACTCACCTCCCTCCAAGTTGCTTCCACTTTTCCTCTTGTGCAATGCCTCCAAAGCACTCCCTGGGCTGACAGTCACTGTGCTGGAGTTAAAATCCCCCAAGCAGCTACTGGAGGATACAGAAAGCAATTAGGGAGATTACAGTCAGACCATGGTCATGCTGCTGCAAGGGGTCTGGATGTCCCATCACAAGCAGCCAGCCTGGACTAAGAGGCTTTCAAATAACAGAGAATAAGCAAACAGAAAAGCCTGGCAATTGTTGTCTCCAAAACTGCATTTTGACTGGAGGTCCATCAGAGTTTTCCTATGTCAACAGTAAACTGGATACAGGGCAAAGCAAGAAATGCAAAAGAGAAAGGAGAAAGCAAGGTGGATATAACACATTAATCAGAGGCAAAAGTTGGAGGCAGTCTGCAAACCTCTGCTCCTGCAGGGGCTGACAGCTGTAAATAGCACATTGAAGCCATGGAGGAAGTAAAGAATTAATTACAGTGCCAAGACCCAATCCCACTTCCAGCCACAGGCAGCATTTATTAAGATCTCACTGAGGCAGGAAAGATTGAACAAGGGACTCAGGGGACTACGAAGGGGAAAAGAATTAATCAGTTTGTCTCAGGAGACTGGAGAAGTCAGATTAAATAAAAACTGGAAGTGAAATGAAAGGGGGAACGAGATGGTTGGAAACCTGGACCTGTTTGACGGAGAAACTCCGGAGTCACAGCTGGGAGCAGTCCCAGGGGCTCTAGTCTCCCACTACAGAAGCTGAGAGCTTTGAGGACAAAGGCTGAAAGTTTGCCTTGACTTTTTAATAGGTTTAGAAATGTCACTTTAGGCCTCTTCCTTCCTTTGCCTGGCAAGAGGAGATCATGAAAGACACCCCAGCTCTCCCACCTCTGATCCTTGCTCCAGTGCATCACCAAAGAGCTCAGATTCCCCACGTCCTACTTTAACCTGGACCTGAGAGTTATTCCCCAGCCTGCCAAAATTCCCTGGTAGCCAAGCAGGGCAGTAAGGGAAGCTGCACCCAGTTGAACAAACAGAAGTCCAAATCCCACAACCAACACCCTAAAAGGAACATTTTTGTCTCTGCCCATTGTCAGCCCAGTGTTTTCCATCACAATAACGTTCAATTATTTCTCTTCTAAAGTGTACAACATTTTCTCCTCTCTTTTGTGCCGTTGCTTTTCTGCCTGTCCCTCTGGGAAAGGTCACTGGGCTTCCACATTCCTGCTGTGTAATGAGCTGTGACAAATGCTGGTGACCAGGGCTGGGGTCACAGAGTTTTAGAGGGCGTTGAACACCAACATCACAAGGAGGGAGCCTGTCCCCAGCCTGTGAATGGTGTCCCATTGCCAAACTCCTTCCCTTCCATGCAGCTCAGTGGCAGAAACTCCACGGAAGCCAGATTAGAGACTTTTGTCTTATTCTTCCCCCTCGAAAATCCCAAGTCTGATATATTCATAAAATAAGACTTTGCACGTAATCAAAGTAAAGAGTGAATGGAGGAGCACACTTTGTCTTCCTTAGTAAGTTTTCATCTTCAGGAAACAGGAAAGCATTCCTACTTTTCCTGCATGTCCAGAAATAGGCTGTTTTGAGAAAACCCTTATGGAAAGTGCATATCCCAGAGCAATGTTTCTTCTAACCCCAACAGCATTAATTCAGGAGAGACACCAAAGCCTCGCTTGTTGTAACAGAAGCACTTTCCAATAAAACTGATATTTAGAAAGTTCCTGACTTTATCATATCAGTCCCTTTCACAGAAGCTCTGTGCTTACTTTTTTAGCAAACTTCCAGGTTACTGGAAATTACTGGTTACACCCAGCACAGAGAGCAGCAAAGCAGGTTGCGAGGAATAGAGGCTCCATTAACAGCTGCATTGGGTAATAACCCTTAACATCAGAAAGCATCATAGCAGGATGATTTTTTCCCCTGTGTTATGCCAAAAAACAGTAAAAAAAAAGGTATGTTTTGCTGATTCTGTGGTGGTATTTCCTAGAAAAACCACTAAACGCTGTTTGCTAGGTTAGCTGGAGTTTAATGTGCATGAATGAGGGGAGGGAGGGATGTGTTCTGAATTACAGCTCCTGGCTTTTGAAACCTGGTGCTCATGTAATGCAGCCCCAGCATCCCAACCCCAGCATCCCAACTCCCCAGTGTCCAGTGGAGGAACAGCAGTGACTGTACCTGGTCACTGTCCTGGAGCACCAGCACCTGCCTGTGTGCAGTCAGCCCCTTCCCCTGACCTCAGATTTAAGGTGAACAAAGCACCAAGCCACAGCTGCAGGAAAGACTTAAAAAACCCCACAAGCCACCAAAAATAAAAATGTCTGTCTCCCAACACATGTGTCATGTTTCAAACCAAACCAGCCAAAGAACTGAATGTGAAGCCAGTGCAGAAATAAATTCTTCTTCAGAAAATGAACAAAAAGGATGTTTGCCTGGGGATACAGATAAGACAGGAAAGTAGAGGAAACCCCTGAAAGCTGGAGGTGGAAGAGCGTCCCCGAACCACCTCCCAGGGTCCCATGAGGCCCCAGTTTCARTCTTTGGGCTGTACAGACCCAGCTGCACCATCTGCTTTTCAGAGCTGGTGCTGCCCAGTGACACCTCACACCTACACTGGCTGTTAACTAACCCAAAAAAGACAAAACCTTCCCATCCCTTTCCAGTCAGCTTTTCCAACGTGGTGGTGGTGAAAAGACTTGATGCATCTCACTTTAATGCCCCCAGGGCTTATCGATGGATCCCAAAATTAGATCAGCAGACCCCACCAGCAGGCTCAGGAGTCTTAGCTAGGCTTGTTACCTTAATGAAATGCTAATTGCTGCTTGTGCAGACTAAAAAAGTGCCTTTGGTCCTGCAGCAGCTTCAGTTAAGCAGTGTTAATTGCCAAAGCTAATTACGTTGCTGTTGCTCCTAGATACTGGTTCAGGTTAGGTCTATAAACAATAAACCCAGTAGCCAGTGCCCTCGCTGCTTTCWGTGCACAGCAAGGCACAGAGCAGGTGCTCGGCAGGGAATAGGGGCTACATCCCAAGCTGGTGCCACACTGTACAAGACAGGACCAGGGCGGTGACAACCTCTAGACAAGAGACTTCACAGGAAATCTTGCTAAAATTTTTAGGATTTGAGTTTTGAGAGAAAATACCAGGAAAACAAAAAGGTCATCTTTCCTCAGGTCCATAAAAAGTTTTATTCACCTTTTTAACCAGCTATCCTTAAAAGGCTTTAAATGTCTTCTTTGATGCAACTACTGGAAGCTAAGGAGCAAACAGATTTGGGATTCCCCTTCCCAAGTTAAAAARCCCCCTCCAAATGCCTTTTTTGTTGTACATCCCACGTCTGTTTCACTGATGAAATTCCCAGCTGAAAAAGCTGCATTATACCATTCAGACCACCAGAACTTTGTAACATCTTTCTGAAAAACTGTCAGGATAAAACATTTACTGTTTAGAACAGCCTGGGATAAGTGCTCCAAAGGGGTTTCACTTTGCCAGGCCCCTTGGAAACCACTGCCTTGGGACTGGAGGCAGAAGCAGCCCGGTGTCAGCAGCTGTGCAAAAACCAGGATGAACCTTCCCTGGGACACTCCCAGGGCAAACAGGAACAGCCTTGGAGGGCCACAAGTAAAATTCTCTTGCGTTTGCCCGTGCTGCCTTCTGCTCTCCTCCTCGGGCTGGACAGGAGCAAAACAAAGCAGGCAATGCTATAGGTTATTATTCTGGAGAGAACTTTACAGAATCCTGCTTAGGGAACACGCAGTAAAACAGATTTTATCCCAGATCCAATTAACAGCTGAGTTACGGGACTCAAGTGAAATAAAGGGCAGTGAATCTCCCAGACTATTTACATGATTTATTGGAACACGGCTGTCTGCAGGAGCGGCGGCTGCTCTCATGTTTAATTTATGAGGACACGAGGGGGCAAGGGCTCAGTTACCAAGCTGTCGGGGGGTTCCTACCCCAGCAGTGCTACAATTCTCCTACAACAAAGGCACTAACAGCCCCCCTCGCCCCAGTACTGCCGGCTGCTCGCGGCACGTCAGCCGCGGCTTCCCGACGGGGCTCGGCAGAACTGCCGCTGGAAAAGCACCATTCATTTCCTCTCACTCGTTGCAAGGCTTATGCAGAGCAAAGAGCCAAAGCTCAGACATCCAGAGGGGAAAAAAATACATGAGTTCCCAGGCTTGCAGCTGAACTAGCAGCAAGGGGCAATGCATGTAGTGGGAGTTTCTGTAACAAGCATGGAGAAGCTGGGACATGAGTCTTCTCATCTCTGTTTCTGAAACTTCCCTTTTAAAGCATCTTCCAGGCCAGAAAAGGATATTTGAGCTGACAGCTTTGGAAGAGCTCCACCATTTCATGTTTGTATGTTTGTAGAGGAAGCACAGAAGGGTTCTCAGTGACAGATGAAATCTGCAGGCCTTCTAAMACACCAGTTAAAGAGATTTTGCCTCTTGAAAGCCAAACTATAAGGTTTCTATAGCAGAGATGTTTGATACCAGGAAACTAAGTGTTGTGAGAAAATTAGTGTCCATAGTTTTCTCCCACTGCAATCAGTATTCATATAAAATAGCTGCTTTCCCTGTCTTGCATAGCAATGCAGTAGTGAGACCAGCTGCTGTTTCATTTTTTTCCTTATTTTTTTCAGAAGTAACTGATACACAGTGATAGGAAAATACAGTCACAAGTAATGTGACTTTCTCTAAGTGTCTGTTTTCAAGAAAAGTGTTTTTCTRTGTGTTTGGGKTTTTTTTAACACTTCAGTGGTGTWCTGAATATCTGTTAAGACAAGAGGCTCCAATGCCATGTTGTATCAATATCACAAAATTGGGTGCTCCTGAGGGAAGGAGCCTAATTAGGATTATTATTTATTGCTAGAGCAGCCTYAGATTTGGCAAGTCCTCTCCCAGCAAGACTGTGTTCACTCCTAGCATATGTTGTTTGGATCCATCATTTGAACTTAAAAGCTAGAAGTACTTTTTCTCTAATGGGTAGAGACGCAAGCTCTCSTCCAAATCTCTCCAGGAGGTGGAAGGCTCTCCCGGGGGGTTGCCTTTTTCTGTTAAGTGTTTCTCTAATGGGCTTGGAGAGAAAGCAGCACTGACACAGAGCAGAAGGAGCAGAAATCAGCCTTACAGTTGCAATTTAAAGCTTCTGCTCCCAGCCACCTTCTCTGTTCACCTTATCCACTCAGTCTGATCTCTCATAAAGAAACCAGAGAATCCTCATGCTTGTTCCCAAAAATTGACTTAAATATTTTAATGCRCATAAATACAGTAAAAATATTATTTGCAGAGAAAGCCATCCATCAGAAATCAGGTTGCTACACTCAGTTTTGTACTGTCAGATAGAGAACCAGGCTGCCTTAAGGYGAACTTCAAATGGAACCAAGTTTTAACAATTTGTGCATCCTGCTCCCTAAGATGCAGCCACACAAGTCTCCCCAGGCTTTGATATTCCTGAGTGATTGCTAACACAGCTCTCAGGGGCACCTGAAACATGACAAAATAAGACACCTGAGCCCTGTGGGGAATTCTAGGCAATTGCTGTCAAAGATGTTGTGATCTCTCGTGTCCCAATTTAGGGAGCTCAAGAGAAATAGCAGAAAAAACAGTTTTAAATGAAAGGTGAGAAAAATATTAGATTAATGCATCAGTAGTTAAGTCTCTGCAACAGAAAGTGCTGTTTTCCCAACACTGTTTCACCCAGTTCCTGGTGTAAGATAATAAATCCTACAGTTCATAACCTGCACACTCATCTTAATAAGGGATCTGTCCTCCTTGGGAGTGCTTTGGCATAAACTGTGCTTACACCTCCAGTGTGCTGAAGTAACACAGCTCATACTTTGCTTTTGACAGGAYAGGAGCACACAGTGCTGCCCCAGAACAGAGCAGGGATTGGCACGGTCTGCTCTTGCAAGAGCAGTAACGTTTGAGTTGCACTAGAAATCAGAAGTGGGAATTCTCTGGAACACAGGATTGGACTAAGAATTAAAACCAGGTCTCCCAAGCCATAAACAGTGCCAGCCCAATCACCCCTTCTGATTAGAAAGGGTCATTTTTCTCATTTGCCTCATTCATACTCACACTGGCAAGGGAGTTGATGCTTGCAAATTCAGCTAAAAGCTTTCAACCACATTTCCACGAGCACCAGTGCAAAGGCTGTTGCACACAGGTGCCATAAAAAACATTATTTGAAATACAGAAGATTTTCAGGGTGCAGCTCCCTCCCCTTTGCTAGCCCTTGCAGCAGAGTTCACAAAGGCTTTGTTGGAGCCACCTGGGATGCCCAGTCTCCAAGCAGGGCTCCCTGGGGTAGAACCACTGTTGCTGCAGAGTGAGGGCTCAGCAAGGAGCTCCTTCCCATCCTACCTGACCAAGGCTGCCAGCAGGGAAGCATTAGGGGCAAAATGTTTCCTCTGGCTCCTTTTCAAAAGGATTGGACACAGCACATTTTATCATTCTACTTTGGGAGGAAATCAGCAGTCAAGCCAGACCAAGTTCTAGAAAACTCAGTGTAGCACTTCAGGGTTTCAGTTTTATCGAGTTATCCAAAGTTTGGCAGCCAAGTAGCAAGTGTGAACAAACAGCCATTAACACCGTTGTTATTATTATTTACTGCCCTCAAGTATCCAGTACTACAGGGTGCACAGCAGAGGGGAGGAGTAGGCTAGCACTTGTTCCCAGAAACCTACAGCTTAAATTTAGTCCGAGCAAAACAAGAACTTCTATCTCCATCACACACCCCCCTCCGCTCCATCACAGTCACTGTGAGCCCTTAGTTTGAGGACAGTGTTGTCACTGACAGTAATTAAGGCCATAACAAGAGGCACAGCYGGTGTCTTTGCTGGGCCCTGGAGTGCTGGGCACAAGGCAGGGAGAACCTGGCTCAGCCCCTCCTGGCATTAAAGTTTCCCTGTGTTTGGTGTCACAACAGGTCCGGTCAGCACATACCTGGGCAGTCACTGGGCTCAGACAGGTAGTACCATGAGCTGGCATGGTCTGATGACTTGTGATTATTGCTGCAGACTTAAATAGCCACATACAACTTTGATAACCAGCAATTGCTTGACTCAGCTCCTCTCCTTGCCCCCCTTGCCCCCCTCAGCCCCCAGGCCCTCACAGTTTGCTCCTGGGAGCTCGTGGCTCTTCTTCCCCGTCAAGCTCCCCCCACCCCTGCTGACRAACCCATCTTTAAAAAACTGTGTCAGCTGCGAGGATGCAGATGGTCGCATTTGCATCAAACAACTTTTAAATTATCATTCAAATTAAATTAAATTGAAAATGCAATGAGCTGTTCCTGTAGAACTCCGTGCACAAAGACGAGCTAATGAAGGTCACATTTGTAGCCAGTGAGGAACATTTAAACTGTATCATGCCTAGCACGGGATGCCATTAGAATAACATGTCTTTCTAAATAAGGATAAATTACTTTAAAAGGCCTTGCGCAGGATTACTCCCTGCTCCCAGAACAGGCCTGGTCTTTGGGCCCTCTGTGGTTCAAAGAGGGAAGAGCTGTGCTGGGTGCAGCAGAGCACCAGCAAAACTCGTTGGCCGTGAGTGTGAGGCCTCAGGCAGCAGCCTGGGCCAACGCAGGTCCTGCCTGCTCTCCTTGCCTGGATGCAAAGCCAGGCACACCTGGAAAGGTCTGTGGAGCTCAGCCAGGGGAGATGATTGAAGCATGCAGTCCCCATCCCTCTGGTTGTAATTGCTTCATTTACACACATAGAACTGGATGTCTTTTGCCTTGCTCTGTGTTTGCAGCCATTGAAAAACCACCCTGTAATGGTTTTGGTGACATCTGTCATCTTCACGGCTCCGTGTTGTCACAGGGATGTCACAGAAGTGAGCCATACCTAGTTCTGTGTGCTGAGATGACAAATGTAACCTSTTTGGCTCCTTGTGAGGCTTCCCAGGGCTGGGCTCTGGCGAAACATTGGTGAGTGCAGGAGCAGAGCCCTTGACCCAGCATCCCGAGCCCAGGCAACCACAGAGCAACAACCTCAGCAAGCCAACACAAAGCAGATATTTGTAGTTCCTTTTCTTTCTCTCTCCTTTGCATGTCACTGCCCCTTATCTACAGCTGCTGCAGGCCACATCCCATGCTTCATCCCGGGAAATGAAGTAGCATTTAGTATAGGGAAATAAACAGCAATAGCACATCCCAAATGCTCCTTAGCAACAGAGCTCCTGTTTTTACACGTTCTCTGCTCCACACTCAGGTGAAGTCAGATGCTGAGAGATCAGAGAAACGTGTGAAATGGAGAGTAATAACAGGCACAATTTTTGGCATCTGGAGATAGTTTTTATATGCAAAGGCTTAAGAGCTGCTGGTTCACTATAGCAGTAGCCTGCTGTCTCAGAGAAGAGCCAACACCTGCCATCAAAAGGGGACTAAAGTGCTTTGCTTTAATCAGCTACCGAGGTTTTAGTTGCTTTAAAGTGACTGAGTGCATCCAAAGCCTTAGAAAGCAATTGTTCTAAAATCCATCCATCCCCATTTCTGCCCTTATAACAAAAGCAGTTCATTCACAGCTGAATGCAGCTCATAATTCCTTGCAAGAAGAATCACCAGGTTCAGTTTGTGAGCTGAGGACAGTGGCTAAGTGGATTGACCCTGTGTGCAGAACATTGCTGAGAGTCAGTGATGTGCCTTTGCTGACTCTGAGAAGAGCATTGCTCAGATGTTTTTCCTAAATGCTCCTAACAGTTGTAAATCTGAGGACAGCCCTTCTGATCTCTGTGCATGATGGTCTAATTCGTATCAGCACAGCTGAGAAGAAAATCTGGACCTGAGTGTTCTACTCAAAGCAGGCTTTTGTGTGATGACATCTGAGAAATTGCAACAACTGGAATTAAACTATTTTACATAATCCATTCATAAGATAGAGCTCATAAATAATAGTAGGAAAACAAACTGTCAAGCCAAACTGATTAAAAAAAAGCTTGAAAGCTGCCTTACAAATGAGTGGCACAATAGCAGCTCAGCAGTGAATGGTGATTTATTCTCTGGTTTGTAAACCAATGTATTTATCAATAGCTGAAGTTCAAAGATTATGCAAAAGTAACAAAGTCAAGGATATRTGACTAGGAGGAATGTGTCACCACTGCTGCCTATCTGGATTCAACAAAGGAATTTAATGCTTTGTCTCCCTGATAACTGCAGAACAACTCTGTCTAAAGCCACAGCTTCCCTCTGGGCATGGGAGCAGACTTCCAGTTCCAGTTTCTGTGTCTCCTCCTCATCAGCTCTGGGGAGTTGAGTTAAATGGTCGTGATCAAGGAGGTCCCAGTTTGCTTTTTTGCCACTRTTACCTGCTGTGGTACGTGACAAGCCTGTGGCTTGGACACAGCTCACTTCCTAACCCTGGAAAACTCAGTGATGTTTCACAAGAGATGAAGACTTTGAGTCTGGCCACTGAGTTCTCCTGCATGGAATTCCAAGAGTTGCAGAGGAGCCTTTGCACTGTCAGTTCATGCTCTCCTCAGAATCTCTATGGGAAGGGAATTTTTCCTCTTTAGATGTTCCATTAGAAACTGCTGATGCAGAATCCATCAAATCCATTAAAAGTCCATTAAGTCTGAAAGGCTGCTGTTWGTTTCCCTGTGTTGTCTGAAGAATTTGGAAGGCCACAAGTTGTGTGCTGCCTGTGGCAGATTATCCTGTGCTGGCTGGCTGTGTCCTCTGGCTGCAATATCCTGTGGGCAATATGGACACGTGGTTTTGAAAGATGAGAGGATACAAGGCCCTTGCAATCTGCCTGGATGGCCAGGCCAGTGCCTTTGAACTGTGTCACACAAAAAGGACAGCAGTGGGAGACAGACAACAAACGAAGCCCAAGAAGTTTGGCCCAAAATAACCATGTCATTTTGCATCAGAACAATTCTGTCTGAGACATTTGCTCTTCAGTCAGTTGTGAACTGTGCATTCTTCCCTAATAACTGCATCAACAGGTGGTACTTGCTTAAATTATAGCTAGAGTTGAAGATGCTGGTACTGAGTATGACAACTCCCTTGTATGTTGGCCCGAATGAAAATTCACATAGGATAAATGTCCTGGAGCATTTAACAAACTTGTATTAATACGTCAATTTTAACTTATATGCAAAGGATAATTTCAGGTAACACCATGAAAAGGTTATTTCTAAGATAAAACAAGGCACAGTGATTCAGTGCAGCCCAGGATGATCAGGGGATTTAGGCAGGGCAGACTGACTGGGACACAGGATTAATCTTTGCAAACTGCTGTCAAGMCAAGTGGGCAGTTTCAGCCAGAGCTTGTTCCAACAAGTGACATGCRGTGATTTTGATGAATCCTCATGACACCCTGTTGAGAACTGGTGATGTTGTACAGACATGCAGCATCTTGGAATCTTGCAGAGAGCAGGGACACACCTGGCACAGCACAGAGGTCAGAGATGAGCATGTGAGACGCTCGTCTGGTTTGTTGCAACTTCCTGGGAAATTTGTTTGGGTTTGGTTAAGTTGACTTTTAAATGCAGGCATCCTACGGAAGGAAACTTCCCTGAATGACAAGTCTGATGTAGTTAAACAAAACCATTTTTGAAATGCAGAACTCCAAACGTGATTAAAATGCAGGTTTTCCAATGTAYATTTCATCAAGGCTAACCATGAGCAATCCTTTTAAAGTATTTCCTTTGATGGCTGGCTGTTTATTTGGATTCAGTGAATGCAGGTTTGGTGAAAGAGGATGTCAAACAGGTCAAGAGGCGAGACGGACACTGTGCCCTGGAAATCCAAGCCTTTATTATCTGGTCTCCACGGGATTTCCTTTCCTACATGGAAAAATGTGTGGTAATGCCATAGCAACAACAAAGGAACAAACATAGCAGGACATGTCTCTGCTGTTTAAGGCTTAGTAGACTGGATTTTGTAAATGACTGCATTTCCAGAACAGTTATTTTGCTTAGAGTAGTATAAACAATGAGAAGCTGAACTAAAGGCACAAGAAATAAGGATGAACAGCTTTCCATCTTCTCCTTAAGGATTTTTTCTGTAAGGCAAAAAGAGCCTTATAAATATTAAGGGCGAGTTGAAAAATCCTCATTTTAATTTTAAACCRATTCCTCTTCCTCGTCTCTCCACACTTATAAAGGAATCATCCTTAAGCCCCACGATAAACTCCTCACCCTGTGTGGGTAAGMCCAGACGTCTGCAACTGCACGTATTCCCTGCCAGCCAGTTCCCACAGACAAAAAAGGGGCTTTGCTGAAGGATTCAGGGGTTAAACGGCCCTTGGGGAACTGGGATGTCTGTGGAGATTCACAAAAYGGGAAGAGAGAGCGGCACTTTAAGGCTGGGGAGTTCCTGATGTGGAGGTCCTGCTCCCGGATGGTCCTGCTCCATGTCCGTGTGCCAGCAGGACATAGAGGAAGGCATAAGGTGCCTTTTTCCCWATGGATTTGCTCTAGTATGTCACAGGAATGCATGGCTCGCCAACAGCTCTCTGAAAGCCACTTGCAAGCGGTAGATCAACATGATTTATCAAAATCAGTTTATAATCACGACACTGATCTGTCAGTCAGCAGCCCCAGAGGGAAGTTTTTGCAGCCCTCCCAGACCCCTTAAGATCCTTGACATGAAATGCAAGGCTTCCTGAGCTGCCTCCTGACCTCTCCTGTAACCTTCCTCTCACAAGCCATTATTCTTCACACAGTGGGCCCTGCCAGCAGAGCCCATCAGCACCTGTCACGGAAGGGGTCTCACCTTAAAACTCACACTCTGGCTGTCGTGTTTCAAACCAGCTCTTTATCAGAGGAGACCAAAGTCACACCAAGGAAAGATCTAAGGAGGTGTGTGTAAGAAGGAAAAAAATCCCTCCAGTTTTCAGGAAGAATGGGCCACGCTAACTACATTTCACGGTTACCCTGTTTTTGCTGGAGTAGATCTCCCCAGACTGGGTTGCAGTGCCTTCATTTGCAAATCTATTTTTCATATCCATCACAGGCTTTAAAAAACAGTCCCTCTGACCTCAACCTGTGCCCACTTACCCACTATTATGCTGCATCTGATTTCACTATGAGTGTCTTTGAAAAGAGTAGCCAAAGTTGGGYAGTATCCAGAGCCCATCAAAAAACCTAATGGGAAGAGGTCCCAACACACCTCAATAATTAACGTGAGCACACGACTGACAAACTCACTGATAGGGTTTCATCCAAAAAGCTCCTTCATAACTAAGAACAGCACTAATTATATGAATTCTCTAATAGTCCAGTACACATTGAAATCATTTCAGTAGGCACAAAAAGACATATCATGAGATTAACACTTAAACAGATTGAAAACATCTGGCTTTGGGAAGTGGATTGGTTAGACAGCAGCTTTTGCAGGGCTTTGCAGGGTTATTTTCCCCTTTGGATTAATCTGCTCGACTACAGAATAAGTATTTTTCTGACCTGCCAGCAGACACAATATTAATAGTTTCTAATTCTTTCGTCAGCAGAACAATAAGGCGAATGCATGCTTGGGATTGGATAGAGGGGAGTCTTTATGATCCTCCAGCATCCCTTTAAATTCTCCTTCTGTCACTTGCAACAAAACAGGCACTTTTTGGTATGGAAAACACATGGCACACAAAGAAAAAGGAAAAATAAGCCTGCCACCTTTAAAGGCAGAACTGCACTCAGATTTATGGGGTTGTGGCTAAGGAACAGAATAACAGCTGATATCTTTTTATGGGTGATTGGGAAAAAGAAAATGTATTTCATATACTATTATGTACTATTATACAATGGTTAGTCATCTCAAAGAGATATTAGATGGACTTTTTTTTCATTAAAATGCCATTAACAAATGAAATGGGTGGGAGGAGCCATTGACTTGGTAGTGGTAAATGACCTGATCACAGGTGAGTAATAATAATTGTGCATCAGCAATGATCAGTGCCAACATGACAGATAGCTCAGATTTGACCAGGAATATTTGCCATCAAACCTCATTTCTATGCACCCAGCTTCATGCCTTCTATCTTTATCACCCAGTGCATTTTCTTTTCTGAGAGCAGGCTGATTGCTACTAATCTTCCAGCCTGTAACCTAATGCTCTCTCTTTAAATGAAGTCCCCATATTGTTGATAAAGAGTCATTGTGTTCGCTTATCTCCCTCCTCTCCAGAAGTGATAGCAGTAAATCTGACTTCTCAATTAACCTGTGCTGAATTAGAATCTTTATGATCAAATTGGTTGATGTCAATTTTATTTTTTTTTTTTTTTAATMTGGACTGCTTGAAACTCAGTAGGAATTAGGATTTGTGAATCTCACCCGAGCCTCTTTCTGTGTGTCAGATTGCTGTGGTGTACACAGATGAGAAGCCATTTTCCTGTCATTCTTACAAATTGCTTCTCTTCCTGAAATTTTCGAGGGAGGAATGAAYGTGGCTTTGTGTTGCAGGGAAAGCAACAGAAATGAGATCATTTACACYATGGAAAAATAATGGATGTTTCACAGATGTAGCAAGCAAAGGCGAGTATGGCATTGATCYGTCTGTAAGACAGGAGCCAGAGCTTCTAGAAATTCATTAACATTATTATTTTAAATGTATTTTTCTGGGATGCAATGTTATACATTGGCACGTGAGAATGAAGACATTCAAAATTCAGCATACTTACGTCATCTGTATATTTTCAAAATCGTTCTTTTCAGATTAAAGTAATCTGTGGCTCACAAATGCCACATCCCATATGGGAATCTCATCAGAGGTCGGGGAAAAAAGTGAATGAGTCAAGACAGGCAAGAATTTCCAACCAAGCCAGGGGAAGAGGCTCGTGGGCTGCTGGGCTGGGAGCACATCCAGCCTTCCAGCCTTGACACAGCACCGTCAGCCTGGGCTGTCCTTTGCTCTGCCCCACAGGGGATCTCTGGTGTAGGGACATCCTTCTGCTCCCATGGCAGCTTTATAAAGCCTGGTGTTAGCCACTGTCTTCCCTGAATGTCTTTAAGTAGGGCTTAACCTGGCTTGCTGAAATTCCTTGGCAGTTTACATAGATAAACCAAGTTTAATTACAGAATGTTTAATTAGAGGCTGTATCTAAGATCATCAAAACGTCTCCCACTTTAAAAAGCACGTAAATTTCATTAAAATATGGATACCTAAGAAAAGAGATTTAGAGGCTAAATGGAAGCCCTGTCATTACTGCTTCATTTCCTTGCTGCTGTTTGAGTTTTGACGGGAAGGGCACTGGCAGATGATCCTACTCTGATTAATACAGTTCCGTTTAAGATTTCACCTATAATTATCCCCTGTAGGAACACGAGGACCTGGCCAGGTTTAAATCAGCATGCCCTAGATATCTTCTTTATTCACCACGTAGATACTTCAAATATTTTTCTTGTTCGAACAGGGATATGTAGTTCATCTAGACTGTGTTTTTCTGGCAAAAGAAAGCCTGCACTAACACACATAGAGGTGATCTGTAGTCTCTCCATTACAGATTAAAGCACAAACCAAAACTAATGCCATAAAATAAAAACTGGCACAATACGAAACCTGGGCCAGAGTACACACTTGCACTGACTCCCATGTGCAAGATGCTCTGTAAAACTCCAGAAGTGCAGATTTTCCTTAAGAATACTCCTTTGCTGAAGATTTCTGTAAATTTCAACACATGCTTTCTCTTTCCATCCAATATTTATGTTTTCCTTGTTAGATTCTGTTTAAATTCCCATTATTTCAGGATCATCTTGTAATGTTTGCACGGTATTTCAAGGCACCTCTCAGTTAAAAGACATTAAGGTAATCTGTGATACTATAAATAAGAGGCTTTTTTCAGAAAGTCCTTGAGTCATTTTGCTGTAATGACAGCAGGGCTCATTAAACAGCTGCATCTCCTGCACAGACTGGGGACGTTGGCAGTGCTGGTGTGCCTGCAGTTTGTAACAGTCCCCAACGTGACCCCTGGGAGCRCAGCAGGAACAGAGCCAGGGGATGTAAACTGGATGGCAAAAGGAGCAGTGTCAAAGTGCAGCCCGGGCAGTGCCTAGGGTTCTGCCTCCCTTCACCTCTGCTCAACACTCCCCTCCTCAGCTCGTGCCACCCCGCTGTGCTCAGCAGGGTGACATTGTCCCGGGCATGGCAGCCACGAGCACAGTGCAGCTTTTCAGGAAGGAAATCCCACGGCTGTCTTGTCCAGAGTTTCCCGAGCGGTGTTGGTGTGTCAGCACCTTTCACAGGGGCACACTTAGCTCTGTGTTTCAGCTGTCCTGGTTTTGTGAATATATCACAACAACTGCCCTCCCTGTGTCCATGTGATGAACTCCCTGGTTCACCTGGGTATCAGGACCAGGGAGATCAGACTTGCTCTGAAGGGCCCTTCCCTCCTCCTGCTGGGGATGCTCACGGCTGAGAGAACCCAGCTGAGCACTTGCTCAAGCTGCTGAAAGTTCAGCTATTTATTGTACAGAGGCAAAGCATTCCAGTCAGTACATCCAAGCACACTGGGGTTTGATTAGAACTTTATAATTTGCCACTGGGCAATTTGGACTATGAATTTGTCTGCGAGTCATTTCACAAGGTCCGAGGGGTTATATCCTCCATGAGTCGCTGAACACAGGTGAACTTTTATAAAATATTGTTCCTTCAGCCCTTCACTAAGTGTGTACAGAATACCAAGCTCCCAGGCTGCTGAATTAAAGCTGTAAATTTGAGCTGTCAAAGCCAAAAGATGTTGGACCAGGCAGCAGGTACCTTTATGACATTTCCTTATTACAAGCACTGAGATGCAATTGTTCATGGAGGGCATTAAATCAAGTTGTGGACGGAAGCTGTGACAGAAACCTCTCAGGTTCCTGCCTTACCACAGGCACTGCAAAGTACTTGCAATTAACCTGCGTAGCTGGAGAGCTGCAGAGTGGAGATGCTTTTCTTTGGGATGGATTTTGCCATTCCAAATTTAACTGTGCACCTGTGGCACCGACCAGTTGCAATTACCTTAATGAACTGAAGCCTCTGGAGCAGCTATTCCATCAAGCTTTCAGGACAGCACGTGGTGCTCCACTGAGCTGCATCATCCCAAAATGGCATCAGCCATGGAGGAGCAACCACTGTGTCCAGAGACACAGGAGGAAGAATGGGCTGACAAAATTAATGATGCTAGAAGGGGACTCCTGTGCTGAGTAGGTTATGTGGCTGTTGGTTGTATCTTACACAGTCCACAGTAGATCAGCAGGTACAGTGACTCTGACAGGAGCTCACCTGTCTGCACTGAGTGAAAGGTTTGGTGTGGACACGTCCCTGGGGACAGAAAAGGTAAACACTGAGCTGTCAGATTCATTCAGCCAGGCCATGGTTTCCCATCAGAGGAGTTTACCTGGGCTTTGTTGTTAATTGTTCCACTCATTGCTTCTCTGTAGTCAATCAAATTTAATTCTGTCCGTGGATTCAGTAATTACATGTACTTGTTTTTATGCAGGGCTAATAGACCACCTAAGGCTCTGTGTGAATTAGTTAATGTTTCCTCCTGCAAAGCTGGCGTTTGTCCTGTACTGTGGTGGCAGGTGCAAAATGTTCCTTGCAAAAGCATATGGAGAATCACTGAAGTACAGCAAATGCTTATGGGCTTTCCAAGGACAGGGTTAAAGGATCATGTTCTTTGATAGATATGAGCAGAGGGTTTATTTTATATTTCTTCTGTAGCCTGAAATGCCTTAAAATTACTGCTGAGAAAGCAGATACCTCAGAGGAAAAATATAAGAGACATGGAGGCAAAATAATAATTTCAGAAGGTGCTTAAGCCAAATGGGAATGGTGACAGTGAGCAAACAGCCTGAAAGGAGCATGGAACATTGTCTGGTTTGCACTGAAACACAAACTTGTGGAGCAAAGTTTTTAGGCTGGCTGCATAAAAATTAAGGGTTCTGTAGGGAAAGATAAACTGGTGTTGTCAAATATTAATCTGCTGGTCACACTGCAAGAGAATTGTGGTTCTTTGTAGATATCTGGGGCCAAAACCTGGCCTAATGAGGTCGGTGGCAACGCTTCTGTTGACTCAGTACGTGCAGGATTTCATTCTAATTCTGTAACTGTTTTTATTTCCTGTAAATAATCCCGCCTAGAGCTTAGGAACATTTTTAAGTGAGGGTTTATTCCTCAGTGCTTAACTATAATACATTAATAAATCAGTAGCCAAACTAAATAACTACTGGTTTTTGATTATATTTCAGCCTTCTCATTTATTTCTGGTTTTCCTCTTTCTCATGTTATGTTGAGAACATGTCCAAAATCCACATTTTCTGGCAATTTTGAGATGCCCATAAGAAGGGTAACAGTTATTCAGTTCTCCACCAAGCAGGGCGTTTAGGCAGCAGTGGAGGCAAAAGCTCAGCATTAGTTCAGCTTTGGTTCCCTTCCCTTTCTGCTGATCCCATGAAATTGAAAAAGCAAGTGGAAAAATAGCAAAAGATCCCATCACATTTTCTCCAGTTTAAAGTACTATCACGTTATGCAAAAGCCTGAGGTAAGCCTCAAAGCTGGATCTCTTACGTGGCAATTTCCTTGAAGAGTTGTTGGATCACATTTTTGTAAGGGTTTCTTCTACACACGAGTATTTTATTGCATCTGTTTATCCCAGTGACCTGGAATTCATTTATGTGACAAAGATATTTCCATAACTGAGCTTCCAAACACAGAGAGAAAAATATGACACATCTGCTTTTAGTTTGTCGTTTCTGGGGCTAATTTGAAAATGAACACCAGCGAAATACGTGTCAGGCACAGAGGATTCACCTCGTTCCTAGCAAACTTCCAGCTCAGAATATTCTGTGATCTGGAAATAAAGATTTCAAATGCCACACTGCAAACTTCTAGGTGGCAAAAACTGTGCCAAACCACAGAATTAATATGGCTCTGATGCAGTGTAAGGAAGGATTGCAATCAGTGGGCAGCTTCCTGGGTACTAAAAAGACAGGCAGGAATTTGGATCAGCTGGTGAAAATCCTTTAAATCTTCCAACTTGTTCCCAAGTCCCTTGCACAGTGATCAGATATGGCAGCTGAGACTTTGTGTCCTCCCCTGAACAGTGCACCAAAACAAGCAGCAGGGATGTCTTAGTTTGGGAACTCAATGCATTTATAGCCTCTAAAATGAATGTGGGGCCTCTTTCTGCCTTTGTCAGACAAAACCCTAATGGAACTGGGACTAAGAACAAGTGCTGTTGTGTCCTGGTGCTGGGCTGTGACATGGGGGATTTTTTTTCATAGAGAGAAAATGAGTTAAATGAATGGAAACTTTTGGCCCCTGATGGCTGATGTGTGCACTTAGGGCTCATCATTTGCCCTGCCTAGATGCACATCACTTCTGCCAGAACAAATGAGTATTTCCCTGATTAATCTGGAGCCCTCAGGGAACTGCTCTTTCTGTACATATATTATGATCATTAAGGAGCCTCACTATCCCGTGCTTGTTGCAGGATGTGGAAAATGCAAAGCAAATTGTGCAAACTCTGCTCTGTTTATTGGACACATTTCTCTGTATCTCTTTCAGTAATGGTGTAATTCAGTATCCTGAGATGATAAATGATGTATTTAAGTTCATTTTTTCCATGCTGCCCCATAAATGTTATTAACTCAAACATTTAAATGCAGGAAGATGGAAACGCTGTGGGGTTTTTTTGTCAGTGTTGAAGGAAGCCTCCGTCACGGGGCCTGCCTGGGGCGTTTCTCACTGCTGTGGTGTGGGGTTGGCAGTCTCAGTGCCCATGGCAAGGGGGTCCCAGCTCTCAGCAGGGTGGTCGGGAGCCGGGCAGGCCCAGCTGAGCAGGGCTGCCCCAGGCTGGGCTGCTGGAGACACACAAACCCAGCTGCAGGGCTGGCACTCCTCCCAGAGCATCCTCACGCCCCACGGCTTGGAGCCGGCAGCAGCATAGGGGAGGGACACAGGATAGAGGCCTTTATTTGAAAGCACACCTTTCACTTTGCAAACAAATTACTGGTTAAATCACATCTGACAGGCTCCAGAGGAATTGCTGTGGGAGCAGTGCTGGAGTTTAGGAGGCAGGCGTGACTGTGTTCACCTGACAATTAGGGGGCTCGTCCCACCCACACAAGTGTCTCACCATTGTATGGGATTGGACACCTAATTAAACAGCAAATTAGCATTAATAGCTCCCCCTTCCACTGGCACAACCACCTCATTCTGGTACTGCATAAGGTTCGTGGAAGTCTTTCCACTATTGCTTTTCTCACATGAAAGAGAATTTGTCTGATATTGTCCTCTGCTGGGCCTATATTGATTTCTTTTTGAAAGTCGAAAATATATGATGCAGTGCTCTTGAAAAATTAGAAAAACAAATCATCCTGCAGCCCAGTATAATATGTTTCAAATGCTGGCTAAAGCCTATGTGAAAGCAGAGAGAAATATGCATTTTTTGATTACAAGGTCTGAGCTCAGAAACTGGCTTCACTTCCCTGACCCCCTGGACTGGAGGGCACTGCTTTTCTGGCACTCTCACAAGTTCACAAGGTCATCTGCACTCCCAGAAGAAACTCAGAATTCATACCTGGAGTTTCAGCAGGCAAAAAAGAGAACAAAGAGATACTGATTTGCAGTTTCTTTACATAAAAATATATTGAGAGAAATACTGGGATCTTATCGCTATGGTTGGATCCTTACGTAGTTCATTTATTAAGAAAGTCCAATGTTTATTTAAGCATTTCAGCTCCCCTTAGAAAATCTAGAAAATAAATAAAGTTCAATGTCAAAAAATCCACAGCAGAGCTATTCTTGTATTAATAAAACAATGGGAATAATACAGATGTCCTTGAGAGTAACTGTTTCTTACAGAGATAAGATGGTGATTAATGGGAAATTTGTTCTTGCCAGAGGTGGCTTTCAAGTGTAAGTAAATAAAGAGTATGGTCCCATTCTTGCAGTCTACCTACCATAAATATTATTAATCTGGTAATAGGAAGCTGTAATACTGCTGGCCATTCAGAGGTTAAGATTCTGAAAACACCCTTGCCCCTAAGGTTATTCTATTGATGATGTCATTTACTATGATGCCACAGGAAAAATAAATGGCATGGCTACCAATTCAATTCAGTTTTAAAATAATTTCCAGAATAGAAAGCTAATTTCTGGCAGTGCCACTGCACCTGGTCAAAATCAGCCAAAGATCTTAACCTCAAGGCATGGAACAGCCTTTATGAAGCTGGATTTTAATCCTGAGAGAGTGCTGGAGCAAATTAATATGGGTTATGTCCAGTGGCACATGTGCTGCAGCAGCTCACCTCCCCCCAAGCACTCAGTGGGAAGCAGGACATTGCCAGGAGGCACCAACCTCCTGCAGTTCTCCTTAGCCTGAAGTTACTTGCACAGGAGACAGAGAATTTCCAATAGAACCTTAACGAGAGAGAGAATAAAACCCTCCCCCACACAGACATTCAATTGTCCCTATAGTTTATTTATGGATTTTGGATTTCATGGTCCAAATTTATTAACTAAGTTATTCTGTCAAGAAATATAAATGATGATCATTTGTTGCCTGCACCACTTGAATAATTGTATCAAAGTGTAATAAAATTATTGAAGGGATTTATTAACCTGATGAAGTAACTCATTAAATCCTTCAAACTCATTAATGAAGAAGGAAGTGTGGGCCTTTTGGTATAATTGGACATGGGCAATCGTGCAGCTGGGCCAACCTGATAAGAAGGATCAGTTATCCCAAACCACTTTTATTTAGCTAGCAATTTGGGGCATTTCTATCACTGCTCTGGATTTCTACATGATTTTTCTAACCTAGGTAGCTCTGCCTCAGAACTCAACTATTTTATTTTGTTTTACTACTTCCTTCCAGCAACCTCGGACTAAATCAGTCTCTTGTGTGAGATGTGGCTGGAGGTTCTTTAAAGTAGATCTGTCTGCTGTTAACTGAGTGGTGGCTGGACCAGCACGACTAGCCCAGGACAGTTTTGACCACTTGTTTTAAGAGGACATTCCTTAAAGTTGCTGCGTAAGGCTTGGCTAGAGAACACAGGGGTCAAACATGGCTGAAATCAAAATATCAAATGTGCTGTGCTGATTCATTTGCACAGGCAGCAATCATCAGAGAGAGCAAACCCTGCTGAGGGCAAAAACAGCTGGATGATAGAAAGAGGGTGCAGTGACTGAGGGAGGATGGATCAGCGTGCAGCACACGCCTGAGGGTCAGCCCTGGGATCACCTGCTGCATTTCCAGGCAGCTTTCAGTGAAGTAGCAGTTGCTATCCCATTTCCCACCTGCAGGGAGCATCTGGTTTAAGCCAGAGCTGATTCCATTTATAACGTTTTTAAAGGATAGGAAAACCACTGAGTGAGTACACCTGCACTGTCCCAGTGTGCAGCACTAAATAGCTTCCAAACACTCAGGGAGCATCACTGCTGGAGGTGCTGCTATAACCCACTTCAGCAGGACAGAGTCCACCATATGGCTACAGCTGTGTGGCACCTGGGCTGTAAGAGAAGGGAGCTCTGGAGTAGACAATTATTTCCAACATTACTCATGGTGTGGCTGATTTATGGTGGGCTGGAATCAGCAGCATGAAATGAGGGTTGTTACAGAACTGTTCTTTATGATCAGGTGGTGGCACGTGAGCTTCTGCTGACTGATGACATTCACAGGACTAGGACATCTGAGAAACACAAAACTGGTTTCAACCCCCTGTCAAGCAGTTTTTATGAGGAGATTTGAAAACATGCAATTTGTGTCTTCCTGGTAGTTCCTGTGCCCTGGGAAAACCGATGCTGGTCTTTGTAGCTTAAATCAATTAGGAGAAGGATGTAGGATGTCTTTTTTGTTTTAGGCACGTATTTTTCATGGTTGCATTCCAGATAAAATGCTCTTATGTCAGGGATTCTAATCACCTTTCAGCCATATATGTAAAATACACGTCTCTGAGAGAGGTAATGAATGCAACATCCCTGAGGCTTGAGGACTGCTGGGATGTGAAGTGCAGCTGTAATGAAGTGAGACGTGGGCATTACTCTCAGACCTCCCACCACCACTGCCTCGGCTGCCACACCGCACAGTGTGCGAGACAAGGTAGAGGATGGGCAAAGTCAAAACAAATTCACTGTACAACGCTTTACAATAAGGTCACCTCTGGTGGAAGGCTGGTATTTAATGGCCACCAGCTTCATTATAAATCTGTTTTCATCAGTTTCTGCTCTGCTTAAATTGTGAGTCTGGGGAGAGGTGAAAAGATTGATTTAAAACAGACCTGTGGGCTGAGCAGGTGGGGAGGAGAAGGGAGCAAATGTGTCATGTCAAATCATGACATTTCAGGTGATCTACACATCACTGCCTGTCTTTTGGACCTCAGCCCCTGTTCTAAACAGCTATTTAAGAACTTGGATTTGACAGCCAGAGCAGGAGCCAAGACCTGCTGCAGGCTGGGCAGCATCTCCCCCTCCCAGGTGAGCTGGCTCAAAAGCAAAGACAATATAAATGTGTCTGTTCCCTCACTACTTCCAGCTGCACGTGGACCCAGGCTGACACTGTTCCTTGCTAGGGAATGCATCAGATGGTAGATGGAAGCTGCTCTTGTTCTCAACCAAAAGATCATAAGAAAAAGCATTAATTTAAATTTTCAGTCATCAGTTTCACTCCCTGCTTGAGCTGAAGAACATACCAATTTTGGCAAGGATAGGTTAATTAAGAAGCAAAGCAAAGCGTGTGCCACCCTTATTTCTATTTGTAGAAATGGAGTTGCACAGTTAACCAATGTGCATTGCTTAGAAAATGTGTACCATGTTATGTTTACCTAAAATAGAACAACTGAAATATGCACTTTTTATTAGCACTTCTTAACTGTTGAATAAAACGTGACACAAAGATAAGGGAATACAGGCACGATACATTCAGAACATGCTGCTCTCAGCTAAAGAATCCAACACTTAAATATGTCAATATTATATTATTAGTCTGCTTCTGTGTTTGCTGCTCTGAGAGAGATGAAGTGAGCATGACTTAAATAATTTCCAAAAAAATAAACAGAAAATCTATGTAATTATTGAAGCAGTACAAAAGAGGAAAATCATAATGGTTTCCAAATGAGAGTGCATCTGACAGTCCCCATTCCTTAGCTCTCTGACTCTTGTAAAATTCTGTGTAACATGCTGCTATTTTGAGAAACATTAGCTCTTGTCTCTCTTTTACAGGCTGCTAAAGAGGCTGTATTTCTCCTAACCTTGCAGATGACAAAATGCACTCCTTCACCATAGTCTACACAGTGCTAGATCATTTCAGCCTTTTTGAGTAAATGACACGCAACTCTATAACTGTATGATTAGGCCCATAGATTACCAGATTACAGCTATAAATCTTCACCATAGCTACCACTCACTTGGCAGAAATAGTCAAGTTTCATCATTTGTTCTCATGTAGAAAACATGCTGTGAAATGCAGCCTCAAAGGTCACTGGGATGGCATTTCCTTTTGTGGCCCTTAATAAACTTGCAGCTAATGCAGTAATTACCAAGCCCAATTACCTCTGTGATGGCTTCAGAGAATTTCTTTTCCAAAGTCTGGATAGTCAGATTCCACTCCCTTCAGTTGATAAGTGAGATAGATTCAGCTATCCCTACAATTGCTAGACATTTCTGAAACAGGCTATTTGTAGAATGAGGTCCTGAGTGAGGGAGTTGTGCCAACAGAACCTGAGGGGGGTATTTAAGAGGCACTAAAAAGATTTGTGTAAAAAAGGTGCATGGACACCCTTATTTCAGTGCTAGCTTTATTTAAAATAACGTGTTCCTATTCTACCTCAGCTAAATCCAAATAAACTGAAATGGAAAACACTGTTTGATATACACATATTTCCCCATAATTTTGCATCTATATACATATAAAAATACAACTTACTATATCTGATGCAGTTCCTTAGCTTGTGAGCTGGAGTCACATACTCAGCATTTCTTTAAACACAGAGTTTGGAGACACTGTACAAACGAATCCCTTTCCTTTGTTAGCTACAAAAGGGTTTGACAAGCTACACAGCTCTCGTTATAACTACATTTATATTACAGCTGCTAAGTGCTAACTTGTGAGTTGCACCATTTAGAAAAGCTAGAAAAGGAACTGCTATAATCTACTTCTTTGGCAACAGTCCAGCACTGATAGAAGCTCCTCAAATCACAACATGTTTRAGTGAAATGACGCCAATGGAATAATTCTTTACAAAGAAGAGCTAAACTGTGATATGTTAGAAGTGGCTGTGCCATTATTATGAGTTCCAGCTCTTTATTCAGTTACAAAGGAAGGCAGCTACATCTTTATACCAAGCATATGGGCATTATTATCCCTTTTCCCTGCTCTTCCTTTTGGTTCCCTTGGAGGGAATAATTGCTAGGGCTGCTTCCAAGAGTTTGAACTACAGGTACCTGACATGCACCTGCCACGAGTTCAGCAGAGTAGAATGGCATTTAACAGGGTCCCTGTTTGCCTCATCCTCCAAAGTTTTGCTTTTATAACAGCAGGATTTTGTCTGGTTTCTTTTATCTCTGAGAGGTCACTTTCCTGTTTATTTTATTTATATGTAATAGGCATTTAAAACGACGCCTGCTGATTTTAGATATATTTCAGCTCTCCCCAAATTACTTTGGGTAATTCCTCCTTTCCTGAAGTAGTCAAAAGTTAAAAGAGAAGGAGGAGCTAATAAAATTATTAGGTTTTAACAATTATATAAATATATATAAACCTGAGAGGAAATGTGTTATTCAAAGTGAACTGATTGGGCATGTGAAGAACTGCCAGCTTTAATAAGGGAGGTAATGGATTATACGTAAGAGGAAACTTCTTGATGAGGTGAGTGGAAATTGCTTTGGTAGATTAAGCTCTGTCAATAAAAATCTTCCAAGAAGACATAAGACTGTGATAATCTGTAATGGGGTTGGAATAATACCCTTGCTTGCCTATGATTCAGCCCTAATTCCAATGATTGTCTGTTATGTCCCACAAGCTTGCAATTAATCCATCATTGTCACAAGTATCAGGAATATAATACACTCCTAAAGTAAGCAAATTAAATTTCTAAGACAAACTAATCTTCTTACAGCAGGTAATTTCAGGAAGAGAATTCATGCACACAGCGTATTTTATTACTACACATCACCTGAACATATTAACAAACACAATAAAATAAAACAGCTTTTTTTGTTCTCTGCATTTGTGATCCACCTTTGGATTTCCATCCATTTCGGTGTTAGTATAGAAGGATTAATATAAGCTTAGCCAAGCTTAAACATTCCTGCTTCACAATACAGAGAACTATTCAATTATTGTGTTTCATATGTTGAAAACTCCATCAGTTTTGCCAAAAGAAGTGGCAATGGAAATAGTCTGTTTTTGTCATGGTCTCTGAGAGTGTTGTACATTGGTGCCCTCTGCACACACTCCAGAGAACTGCATTGCTTTGCTTTGGTTTAAAATCAGCTTGAAAATGGTGTGATAGATTTAAATAATTAAACAGTTTTGCAGGAGCTTAATGAAATGAATAAACCATTGCAATGACAAAGAGTTATATATTATTAATTTTAAAATAGCAGAAAACGCTATTTTCCCTGAATAGGAGTGTCATTGATTCAGTATTTTCACCAACAATTTACATTTTTTTCCTACAAAAAGCCCTGTTTTCCCTAAAAAGAAGTGTCTTCCTTTCAAATAATACCTTATTCCTATTAAAGTGTTTTTATTTAGAAATCAACCAATTGAGAAAGCTACTTTTTAAAAATAAAACCAGGCCTTGGCCCTTCAGAGGAGGAGCTGCCATTTACTGTCTGGCTGTAGGACACCAGGGAAGCAAAGAGGGTGAGACTGTAACTGTTTGGGATTAGAAAGTAGAAATAAAACATGACTTACTGTTGAACCAATGTGCTTGGCCTTGTCTCTGGGCTGCCATCAGCAGTGGCTGTGAGTTACTGCAGAGGAGTCAGGTGAGGAGGACCCAGCAATAACAAACACTGTGTGGCAGATAATAAAACAAACAAAAAAAGCAGTTTTTAGCCAGACTAAATAGCTGATGGGAGATTAATGAAATGATCAGTCAAGCCATGTTAAAAAAGAACTCAACTGTCCATTTTAGCAGCAAGTGCCCTCACACTCCAGAGGCTTCATGCTGCACAACACACCCAAATATGTTGTCTGGCCTTATCACCTTGTATGACAGCAGGATTACACCACACAGAACGGTGAAATGCACTCACTGCTGCATTCTGACACCTTTTAAAGTGATGTTTGTTGTTGGAAAGCCGTGCAGAGGCGTAAGTGTTATACGAGGAGCCTAAATGGAGCCYCACTGTTTCTTTGTGTGTTGCCCCAGCTCACTGTGCTGCTGACAGACAGCACCATTAAGCAGTCATTAGCACCATGCCTGAAAGCTTGGCTTCTGTGGATAATAACGGGCTATTCAATATTTTGAGCCTTTGTAAGAAAGAGGGCACCTAAATGAGAATAATGAGGTCATTCTCTGACATGCCCGAGGATATGAAACCATGGGTAACTTTTTAGCCCGTTTGATATGTGAACACGCACACTCAGCTGTGACGGATTATTTCTAGCCTTGAAAAAAATAAAGCTGCTTCCATTAAATCACACCATGCAACATCAGCACCAAGTGGTAATCAAAACACTGGTGTCACTGTAAAACACAGCCTTCAAAATAATTCTGTGTAACCCAATCAAAAAGAAAACATATATGGAACAGATACGTGAAGCAGAGCAAGGGGTTGAGACAGTGTCAGAAAAACAGTGAAGCTTGACAGTTAGGAAAGGATTTTATGATAAAAAGGATTGTTTCCAATTCTGCTTTTTTTTTTTTTCCACCAAATGAGATGCTATTTTGGCTTTGAAAACATGAACAAACTGAAATTTTAATTTTAGACCTGCTTCTTGCTTAGAGCAGTGGCTGTTTCTCATAAAACTGGCTCACTTTCCCAACACTTCACAGAAGGTTTCACACCCCGGAGCTTTTCCAAGATTTCTTGTGCAGTGGAGCAGTGTGGGTTGCAATGGGGCTGTGCTGAGAACCCACTGTGCACCACAGGCTCTTGGGCAGCCACTTGTTCCACGTCTCAGCTGTGTCAGAGTGAATCTGCAACTGCACAGGTCCATGGATTGACAGGGTTTAGTTTGTTGATCAGCTCAGTGGTTTAACTCTCACTGCTGTTTACAACAGCAATAGGAAAAGTCTCCCTTTYTTGCAGTTGTTTCCTATGTTTCTGCCACCAGAGGTGGTGCTCKGGGAATTTTCCTGGGTGTGTCAGAGTACCACATGACTTGCAGGCTGTGCTGGCCCTTAGCTCTTTTGCATCTTTTGGGAAAGCTCAGTGAGCTTTGCTGAACAAGATGACAGAATCATGGAATAGTTTGGGTTGGAAGGCACCCGTGAAGGTCATATAGTCCAACCCCCTGCAGAGAGCAGGGATGTCCTCAACTAGATAAGATTAGTCAGAGCCCTGTCCAACCCAACTTTGGATGCTTCCAGTGATGGGGCATCCACCACCTCTCTGGGCAACCTGTGCTGGTGTTTTACTACACTCAAAATGAAAAATTTCTTCCTTCTATGTACTCTGAATCTACCCTGTTTTCATTTAAAACTATTACCCCTTGTCCTTGTCTAGTTTAGCTTCATTTTTACAGTATTTTCATTTTATATTGTTTTTAGTGGTGTCACACATGTGCAGTTAAGGGAGATCTGCATAACATAACTTACTTCTTTGTATTTAGCCTCAGCTTCTGTAGKTTTGTTACTGTCAGGTCCTAAATGCAGGAACACAGCTGCTGACAGCTCAGTGTCCAGGTCTGTGAGCTCTCCCTGCCCTGGGCACCCCCAGCAGGTGCAGGTGCCTGAGGATCAGGAATTGTGAGACTTGCTCAGGATGCTGCTGGTGCTGGGAAGGACCTTCACCCACCTTGTGCCTAGAAAGAGGAAAAGACCACAGTGACCACTGCAAATTATTCATGAGGTTTAAAGGAAASAGGGTGGTGTTTGGAGCAGGTGACACACTTGGCTCTCAGAGAGTTCCACTTTTTGGCAGGCAGCTTCTCTTTGTACCCATACGTGAGATACCCGGAGGGAAACAGGCTGGCAAGTTTGCTGCTGCTCCAGTTTCTCTCCTTTTCATTTCCATTTTCTTCATCTTGTTGTTTTCTACAAGGGATTAACTCAGCGGTTCCATTCAGACTAGAAGGAAARGTTTAATTCAAATTATTCAAGGACTGTGTGTTAAACTTTTTGACTTCATCTAGCCCTCAAGTTTATTCAAATAGTTTTTTAATTAAAAAAGATTAATGAGAGATTACCCTTTTTTAGTGGATACTTTTAAGATTAAGCCTCTCCAATATTATAATTGGAGTAATATGCACATGCCCTACCTGTGTTTGGCAATTCCAAACAGAGAGARTAGCATGCAGTGTTTGTTTTACAATCCTAATGTTTCATTAGATGTTTGCTGGTTATGAATTATCTATCAGCTCAAACATAACTGTTAATTCTGATTGCTGCTATTCTTGAATCACTACCCTGAATTTGACGAAAACGCTGTCCTGGAAAAATGGGAAGGCAGGAAAAGGGACTGCTCCATGGTATCTTTTCAGTACATAAAATAAAGCCTTTAAAAATATGGTATAGATTTTAAATAGAGTGGTAATTCATTAGCAGTAAGGATGGAAAATAAAACACGATTTCTGTGTTCTCTCCAACAAGAGATGGTGTAACCCCTCACATCAGCCTGGCTCAGCCCCTCTTCACTTCCAAGGTGGGCAGAATCGGGCTCCAAGAGTTGTTCCTGGAGGATTTTAATGCATCTTTATCATAGTCACGATTTATACCTTGGGCAGTCTCATTTTCAAAGTTGGAAAAGTGGTTCTGCTGTTGATTCAATTACCTGCATAAATTGATGTTTGAATATGACATGGATTCCTTAAAGACTAAAATCTGTGAAGTTCTATTAAAAGCCAGTGGATAATGAGGGTAATTGCAGGAGGCAAGTCTGGCTTTCCAATGACAAGAGACATAAAATAAATAAAAAGAAGAGAAACTGTGTTGTTTTTCATCAATGGGTCAAATGCAGCATGTTTAAAACAAATTGAGTCTATACTGAGTCCTACATTATCAGAACCTCATCAGCAGAATCTGACAAACTACATTTGAACTCTTTCATTGAAAGTTTCTATTTGGCAGAACAAAGTAATTGTTTGTCTCAAGCACAAAAATGCTGTTGAGAAGAAAATGAAGCTGGTTTGGAATCTGCAGACTTAGGAATTCTTCTCCTCTGGATTCCATTGTATCTGAATCACCTCACTTTTTACATGGCTACATAATTTGGATTACAGCGTTTCTGAAGTTATATCATGGCAAGAGTTCTCATGAAAAAAATCCCAACTTGCTGCCATGTCCCACCACTGCTGTCCAAAAGAGGTAATTATGAAAAGGAAGATAATCTGCCAATCACAAGGGGGTTTTATAAGCTATTACTTTTTCCATTGATTTTAATATAATGTATACTTGCCTTTTTAAAATAAGGAATTTTTTTTCCAAAGGAATTAATGTTTGATAATAATCGATGTGGTTTTTTTCTCCTCTCTAGTGTTCATAATGGCTTCTGGGCTTTTGGTTTACCCTTTTGGTTTCAACTCTGCTACTGTGAAGAGATTCTGTGAGAACTCAGACATCTACTATGCAGGAGACTGCCAGATTGGATGGGGGTACATGCTGGCAATTGTTGGGGTCATGTTGTCTGTCTTTTTACCATTCTTTGCAAAATATGCACCAAAAGAGCACATATCTCCAACTCCAATACCTACTATTTTATAGTATTTTATTACTGTTTAAGAACAGAACATTCCTGTCTACAATAATGGGCAGAAATTATTATAGCACTTCCAGTTAGCTGTCTTGCTAAAGAGAGGAAAGGAGATGGGGAAGAGAAGGTCAGATTGACAAAGACCAAAAGTGCATTGATAGTCTTCCGTAAGCACGAGCAGCGAACACTCTGGAATTGAAATAGGATTAATCAGCAGCCTTTACACTGCTCTAAACATATAGTGGCATAATGCCTTAGACAAAAAAAAAAAATCAGTTTATCCTCAAAACATCTGTCTACCTCCCAGTTTCTTTTGTGTCTCAAAGTCTTAAAAGCTTCAATTCACTTTTGATATATTGTTAAATGTCAAAACTTTTATGAACCCAGTAACTTTAAAATCAACAATGATATTTTGTTACAATTATTTTGATTAGTGAAAAAAAGCACCTACTAGTAGCCACAGCCTAAAATTAAGATTGATAGCTAAAAAGAATTGTATACAAGAAAAAAGTTTCTTTTTAATCTATATRTAGTAGCAGCAGTTGCATATTTTAAGTCGTGGGTAGTGTTTTTACTACCRCTCTAATTGCCAAGATTTAGAGACATCTTCATGAAGACTTGGGTAAGATTTAAATTTCTTTTTCATGAGAAATCTAACTACTTCCAAACACTTCATGATGATTTAATAGTTTAACAAAAGGGAAAAAAATGCTAAGAATTGTGTTTTCAATATTTCTTAAATTATAATTCTAGGTGGACTTTAACAAAATTCTTTGAACTATCACAACTGTAGATTTTGGGTTTTGTTGTTTAAGGCCGAAAAGAAAAATCTCTGTTTACAAAAATCTCTGTGCCCAATGGGCCTTATCTATAGTGCTAATACAAGCCAGAATGAACTAGATTCTAATATTTCCATTACAATTAAGAGTCCATTACTGTAAAAAATAAAAAAAAGTGAAGTGAAATGCTATTGAACATGACTAGTAAAAATCTGATGCTGTGTCAGAACTAGCAAATGGCCATATTTCATTAGTCTGTATGGGAATTTTGTGAGGTCTGATTTCCACCATAGCACTGAACTCATTACTATCAAGCACTGAAATAAGTGCACTTGATTGCCTTAAGCAAAAGAAACATTGGGTTCTAATCTCACTCCACTCTTGTGTTTTTTCATTTAAAATAAAAATTTAATTCTAATTCTATTCTCATCTTTTATTTTCTATTATTTATTAAAAAGAAAAATCACATAGATTATATTTAATTCAGAGTTGTACTTCTTAGTTTTGTATTTTGGCACAAACCAGGTGATSAAATTTATTATTCTTCACTTAGCTGAGTCCAACGGATTCCTGAATTTTTWATTTTTTTTAATGGAAGGTGTACATGAAGGGACAGACAGAGACATGTTGAGGATGTATAAGAAAATGCAAACAGATAGAACAATCACTGTGTTATTTTAATATACATCAAAGACTTCTGCAGTCTTGTTTACATTCCTCACCCTTCTAAACTTCAATGGAACATTACGTTGTTTTCCCAAATAATTGTTCCTGTTGTTACATTTCCATGCACTCTAAAAGCAAATTCTGCATATAAACTTAGCAAGTTCCATTACTAATCTTTGAAAATAATTCCAATGTAGAATTAAGTACACTGAGAAAGTGAGCATGGGTGCTCTGCACTTTTGCTCACAGGGACTAAGAAATCTTCCAAATATTTAACAAAGTAGGTTGAAGGAATGCCCTAAAGTAAGAATAAATATCAGTCACTTCTGWATAGTAATGTGCTTTTCAGTAATGTCTTACACTTTTTTAAATGAATGGCTGAGACTGACAATTTTCATGTAAGAGTCAGAAAAGTGAGGAATAACAAACAACATGCAAAAAGAAAATAATCACCACAAAGTAGAGAGACAGAGATGCAGGCTTTTCTTTCCTAACCAACCTGTGCCTTTACACTAGAACYATTATACAAGACAGGATCAATATGGTCAAGAAAAAAAACCACCCAACAACTGAAAAATGTTGAGTAGTGTGTATAAACTGTATTGCGTAGGGTTTTTTCTGTTTTGTGTAATGTTTACGACTGTTCACTTAATGTTTCACTAGAAAAAGTGATTTGTTAGTGTAAAGTAGAAACTTTTTTTGCAAAGGTCTAAACACTTCCTGACAGTAAAATTCTTTTAGATTTTTATTAACAGCCATAACAAACGACGTATTCCTGTAATTACTTATTAATGTAACTTTCACATGTGCAGAACTGGAAGCATCAATCACTGAACTGGAATCAGTTTTAAATTACTGTTACAGCGGAGTCGTACAATTTACAACACTGCTGTACCAAATCCTTTACTTCTTAAAACTCAACTTCTGTTGTGCAAATCATCAACCTCTGCATCCTGCAGTATTCTGCACCTTTTCTGAGTAAAGCTAATGCTTCCATTTGGAACTTTCTGTAACACTGTATAAAATATAAAGGGAATCAAACGTGTACATGTCCTCTACAACTGGATAGACAAAACTCTCCTTGAAATATCCATGCTCTGAACCCACTTAACACTGAAGGTAGAGATGATAATGCAAGTGATTCTTACAGCAGTTAGTAAAGCACATCCTTTAGATCTCACCTGGAACAYGAGGGGGCTGTTGCTAACAATACCTGTGCTCACACTGACAGATCACTTTTTAAAATAAAGACTGTCTGCGCGTTAAACTGTGTAAAAGCGTTTTCCTGTTACAATTTACTGGACCAGGTTCAAGTTTTATTCTAAATATATAATTTTTTATGTGTAACTAAAAGCTGTATTTTCCATTTATGTGTTTCTGCGTTGACTAGCTGGCTCCTTTTTAGAATATTAACTGTTTTCTGTATTTGACTTGTTGGATACAATATTTCAATTATTTTAAATGTGAAATTTCCAATTGCCAACACTGTATAATAAAATAATAAAAAAAMCCCCATACTGTTTGCTATTTTCTTGACAACTCTTTTGTTTTGCAATTCCCAACAGATCTGCTACAAAGCTTTTGAAGTAGGGGAAAAGGAAATAGAAACAGCAGGAATAACCTATGAAAGTTAATATTTGAAGGCAAAGGCACATAAACATGTACATGGTCCATCCCTCATGAAAGATGTTCCTATGGCAAAGGCAAGGAAGTTCTGTGTTCAAACAATTCTTTCTTTTCTACTTCCTCTGTGTCCTTGGGAATCTTCCTAAAGCTCCAGGGTTTGCTGCTTTTTTATACAGGTATTATACTGATAATTTATTTTTTTAAAAAACATGAATCAGATGATACATAAATGGGAACCCAATGAATACCTGATAGATACAGCTGCATCCTCTGAAATCTTTATGTAGTACTTAGTTTATGTTCATTTCTAGCAATCTTTTACAGGAAGGACACCTGTGATTTGGAACTGAAGTGGAATAAAGACTTTTTCCTTTGTACCCAAAAAGAACTTTGTTAATGTTTGTTAGCTACTAAACCATGTCCAAACACTCCTCAAAAGAACTATATAGTCAATATCTTGAAACAGGTATTGAAGGAATTTCTAAAAATTGAAGATAATGCAAAGCAATGGAAATCTGAGTTAGTATTGAAGATCTTCTTCTAAGACATTTGCACTACTGCAAAACTTTAGCATTTTAACCCAGAATTTCTCCAGTAAAATCTAATCTACTATGTAACAATACCCTCTTATTTCCCATTTAACTGAGAAAGCTAGAGAAAGTAATAGTGAAAACAAAACATTGTTACTAACATTCRTTAGATAACACAGCACAGTGATATTTTCAATTATTTAGACAGATTTTCACTGGTAGTTTTGGTAAATGGTTTAGCATGTCCAGCCTTTACAGGTAACAGTTAAAACTGGGGTTTGGACAACCATTTTGACTTTTACATTTCATTAATAGTTTTAACATATGCTGTCATCTCAACATCTGCAATTTTAACAAAGTCTTGGAAAGTGTTCTGTTCTTGAGCAGTTGCTGGTCTTACAGAGACGCACTTGAAAAGGTTCCTTTTTGCATCATAGTTTCCCATGCACCTGTGCACTCGACCTCTAATTAGTCTTGGAAGCTCACGGTCCTTCATCAAAGCATAATAAACACATAAAACAATTACATCATCTAACATAAAAGCTTTCTACATGGCTGCTTTCTGAAGACTACATCAAACAGAAGGCATTTACATCAGCTTTGTTGCTATTATCAACTACTTAAAAGCTAAACTTGAGGTCTCACCTGTTTTGCTGCAACAGAAGTCTGAGGATGCCTAAGTAGTGACTATTTCGGAACAATGTGGTATAAACAGCCAGCTGGCCTTTTACACAGTAAATTTCTGTTTTATCAGAACAACTTCTTATTGCATTCATAAAAGGGATTGGAGCTGGTGCTGTCTGTGTTACATATGGACACAGAATACTCACAATTTCATAAAACACACAAGGCATGGTCTCCTTTCCATCCCTTAGAAGAAAGTTCTTTGCCCCATACGCTCCAGGTGTGACTGCAGAATCCAGTGTGCCTGTACCATTAAGCAAGAACTAATTATTCCTGGATTCATTATACTCAAAATTATCATAAAACTGTACCTCTCTATGGAAGATTCCTATTAAACAGGAAAATTTATTCTAACACATTCTAAAAACAAGGAAAGAAAAGAAACGGGATGGAAAAACTTGAATTTTGGAGTATGACTGAATTATTGATTTTGTACCTACTTCAGTCACCTTTGATAGCTGAACGGAAGGAAAATTAGATGGTGTTCATGCCAGTATTTTGAGGGTTCCTACAGTTAACAAAATGCTCTCTTGTTCTTGCTCTACCACTATTATCAGGTTGTATTATTATAAGCTACTATGCTTACCTAAAACTTCAAATAATAGTGCAGTTTTATAAGCATATTGGCTCCAGTGCCTCACACTTTGAATGACCGCAGACAGGATCCGCAAAGAATTCTTTTTTTCTTTAGTTTTTAATTGAGATGATGAAATTTCCTTTCAGAGGAACATAAAAGCTCAAGTTAGACATACACTCTCGAAATTTTAAAGGGCAAATAGAAATTTATATACTATGTTAAATAGCCAATATTTACATTAAAATTAGAGCATTTGAGCATTTGTTCAGAATATACAAACAATTCCCTGCCAGTTTATATGAGCATGCTGAGGATTGTAGGTAATTATAGCACGAAAATCTCAATTCTAAATTTCCAGAAACTTTAGGGTTTACTAAGGCAGCTTGGGCTGATGAAAACCTCATCTTTCATCAGTTTTCTTCCTTTACTGCTTTCTTCATTGTGTCTCTCTATTCACCCTCCCCATAAGTTTTACCTGACTTTTGTCTTCTGGGATGCAATCAAATTGGTTTTCATTCATTTTATTTTGCTGAATACTGTTGCTAAATTTATATGCTGGACTATGATCCTGCAGGTTTCTTGCCACAGCCTTAGGTTTCAATGGCCACAGTCCTTTGGATGTGTGTGTTTGGCTGGTTTCTGTTTTGATGAGCTGAGATGGGTTACGATTATCAGGGTGTTTTTGCTGCTGGACAGTTTTCAAACTGTTTGAAAGGTTCCCAAATTTTTGAATAGTTCCACTATTAGATCTTGAATTCACTGTGTTACTTAAAGGAGTGTACTCATTTCCAGTCCTGCAATACAACACCAGACACAGTATCACAATATCTGTTCTGAATACTCAGATATCTAATTAAAGTATATAAAAGTAATCCATAAATTGTTGTTTTAGTTTTAAATACATCCAAACTCAAAGCACTTGAGTAACCACTAAATTTATCCATATACAGGGCAGTGATTACACCTGTACATAAAGTCCATCTGACTTCAACAGGCCTTAAAACCCTGCTCAGTTATTGTCCTGCCCTGCGTAAGGGATCTTTCCTGACCCAAAATTCACATTTTTTCATAACTCTAAAATAAAATAAACAAGGTTTCCTCTGAGAGTGATATTAAAAGGGTTTCTCTGAATGCTACAGGAATATGGGAAAATGTAAGATGTATTTTCACATAAGAACAAAAAGGAAGGATAACAGACATTAAAGACTTCACCAACCTGCAGGCAGCCAGGTTTTTTCCAGCATTTGCTAAATTAAACTTTGATGCATTTGGTGGTTTCATAAGGGAAGGAGCCATCGGATGTTCTATTTGGCTTTCAAACACAAGTTTAAAGTATCAGTGACACAGCAGCAGCTTTATTGTAAGACATACATGGATGATACGTGAAACAATTAGCAAACAAATAAAAATCAAAAAGCAGCAAATAACTCGCTTTTACATACCCACTGTTTGCTGCTTTCTGCAGTTCATCCACTTCTGGGTTTGCAGTTCCCCAGCCTAATTTTCAAAAGACAAAGAATTGAATATGGATACAAATGGAAAAGACTGAAAGGTAATAGGTCTACGTAGGGCTCCTACTCTGCTTAATGTCCCACAAACTGGAAGGAGAAAGGAAAAAAAGAAAAAAGGGAATGCGATCCTTTGATATTTGTAATTATAAGACAACTTCTAACAAGTAGGTTGCTTCTCTAGACCATGGTTCACTTACAAACATTAGACTTATTAGCAACAGAGACTTACTCTATTTTAAGAAAACTTTTTAACTTTATTACAAGTAAAACATAATGAAAGCACCAAAGGCAGAATTCTGCACTGCTCTTTCCAAGCCCCATCTGAAGAACAGAAGTTCTTTTCTGAACTACAAGAAAGACATCTTATAAATGTTTCTTCTTGTAACACAGGACTTGAATGTTGATTGAAATCAACTGAAAACAAAAGGTCAGTTTCAAGAGACTCCATTTCAATGCCAGTGCTACTTCATTCTTCATCACACAAAGAGTCAAACTCCCTCTAGGCACAAAGTATAAAAAGCTCAATTGTACAGAGGAGAAAGAAATTTCCTGGAGGACAATTCTTACATAATGAACTTTTCAGAAATAGATATAAAGGATACTTATAGTCCTTGATAAAGACAATGTCTGATTTCATAGAATACAATCAGGAAGTTAAGGTTTATTCGGATTTAGAGCCAGTAAAAAATTAAAATATATCTTATTTACCRAATGATGTGGGAGAGAAGTCATAACTATGAGTCCCAGAACCGATACCAGGCTCATTTTTAAGTGGGTTTGAAGTGAGAGGCTGTCTAGTTCTTTTTTTCTGATTGAACAGTGGTACAGGTAGACAACCTAAAATTAAAATTCAAATAATGATACTATATTAATAGCAAAGGATACATAATCTACACTTAAAATATGTGAATGAAATTACTTAACTATTTTACATTACCTATAGGAATTACATTTCATAAACACGTAACAGACCATTCCCTCACAGAATTTATATTCCCAGCTCTCTGTCCTGTGCATAATCCCATGAATGAAACCTTTCCCGGAGTGACCAGTTCCCTGAATCCATCCAAAATCTCACCCTGTGCTGCAATAAACAGACAACCCATGCAAGTCCACTGAGGAAATGGGGACCTAGGGCTAAACAGTAAATATCCTTTGTGAATATTGCATATATATATGTATTATATACATATATATATAAAAGGACGATGAGGTGTGAATAGGAAAGCACAGAAGAAGGGTTGGTACCTGCTGTGCTGCGAGTTGAGGTGTCAGCTAAACTCCTTTTCATTTCTTTGCTGAATCTTAACGGGCAACAATGTATTGATTACTCTAAAGTTGCTGTGTGGAAGTTAGATAAGCAAGGTAAACTAATTAATGCCATAAACACATCCAAATTTCACGTGATTTTATAGCAGTTTAACTCTGCAGCCCCAGTAACTGGTGTCACTTCAAACACACGCCCTAAAACACAGAAGCAGCCATACTGAATTTAAAAGATCCACAGGTACACACATAAGATGCAATTGCTCTTTGAAGATTCCAGGCCCTGAGGGACCGGTCTGAGGGTCAGGGGTGAGGAACAGGGGTGAGGGACTAGGGCCGAGAGACTGGGCTGACGGTCAGGGCCGTGCTGAGGGACAGCCCTGAGGAACCAGGCTGAGGGTCAGCGCTGAGGACCAGCCAAGAAGGACGGGGTTGCAGGTCAGCCCTGAGGGTCAATGCTGAGGGCCAGCCCTGAGAGACCGGGGCAGAGCCAGGCTGAGGGACAGGGTTGAAGATCAACCCTGAGGCGAAGCCCGCCAAAAATAACGGACCTTCGGCCGCGCGCTCTCGCCTCAGCCGGCACGAAAATGGCGGGAAGGTACTGCCCGGTTCCCGCCCGCTGCGGCTGCGCAGGCGCCGCGGGAGSCCCGCTGAGGGGAGCGGCCGGTCCCGGCTGGGAGGAAAGGGCGGCTCCCAGCAACACTTTAATCACCCCGCTGTAGGATTTCATTAATTACCCCCGCCCCCGAGGAACTGGTGTAGCGTCACCCTCAGAGAATCCGAGGCAGGAGGTGAATCTGTACAAATGTGTGGACGCAAACGTGGCTGTCAATAAAACTAMACGCATTCTTCACCCTGGTTGTCTCTTCAGCCGCTATTCTGACTTTTACACATGGCTGGTTCCTGTTTAAAATCTGAGTGCTTGGCACGATTGGATCCTGTCCTGTTTTAGTAATCCTTTTCCTTCAGCCTTGGAAGGCTGTGGTGAGCCGTGTTACACTTCTTGTGTGTCTATATATATCTTTAAGACTTTAATATCCAGGCTTCGTTTCATTTACATTTTATTATTACATACGTTTTCCAGCTCGTGACACACATTCCAAGCTTTCAGAAGCACTCCCAAATATCTGTCTGTAGCACATCAAACCGATCTGGATTCTTACTAAACTAAATATCCCACATCCTTTTTCAGAGTGTGAGTATTGGCAAAGCACAGGAATAAGGGATGGTTCCCAATGTTTAACTCTGAGGAGTGAAAACTTTCCATGTGTCTGTATTCATCCCCAAATTGGCGGGTCCTGGGACACCAAGAGTTAAAGTGTTTGGATGGGAACTGCTCTAAGGGGATAAAAAGCTTCCATGAATTTAGTTCCTAAACTCATGTTTGCGAATTCACTGTCTCTCCTAAAAACACTCTTCTTAGGAGACAAACTTCTTGCATATTAAGTGAGGTAAGTGCACAGACGATCTCTGTGTTTCATTCAGCGCTTTGGAAGGAATTACAACCATTACAGTGCCAGCAGCAATAAAAGATAAACTATATGTTCCAGCCCTGCATGTTTGCATTTTGCCATTTGCTTTTCAAGCTGCATCCGTGTTTAAGTTCAGCAAACCCAGATTCGGACCCGGAGTGGTGTTTTTGGGTGTTATGTCACTCTCCATTCTGGCACCACTGCTGAAGAGACAGGGGTCAAAGGACAGTACAGACTGTCCAGTGCTGTAAAATGCAGCTTTACTGCTTTGTTTAATAAATTACTTACTCTGATTAAATATCTGACAGCTCCTAAGTACAGAGTAATACAGTTGAGTGTTTAAGTAAACAGTCTCTCTGTATTAACTCGCTGTAAGGTTCAGCAAATCTGAATGCATGAACCAAAACAGAGAGAGCAACTTTCGTGAAAATTGTATTCCTGGCAGAACTTGTCTAGATAAATCCAATGTTTAGCTTTTCCTAGACCTACAATCTGTCAGCCTGGGTTATAAAGCCTCTCCCAGGCACTGGCCAAATACTCTCTCAGTCACTGGAGTATAATCTTAATAAAAAGGAATTGTTCAATAAACATTCTTCATTTTCTTGCAATCTAATATTTGTTATGTTTATATCATATGTCAGATACAAATGGCAAATACTTCTGTCGTTTACAGCAATAATACTTATTTTTCTGTTAATAAGACCTTTTATTCTAAATGTTTTGATTCTCAGGATGGAAGTTACAGCTGCTCTTTGGCTTGAGCTTCAGAAGCCTTTCTGAACGCTTTTGGAAATGAAAGAAAAGTTGCTGACTAAAGTTTTTTTGGGAGAGAACAGAACTATTGTCCCATCGTGGTCTAGATCTGTTTCCTTTTTAATAAGAGAGCGCAGAAGTTGGAGGGTTGTCCCTGGCAAAGTTGTTTCAATGTGTTAGAGGCCTGTGTTAGCAGATCCTGAGATAGAACTGGAGCCAGAACACTGGGTAAGTCAGTCGTGGATAAATTGCACTGTAATTTCAGCTCGTGTTCCTTTTAATCACTGTTCTTCAGATTTCTAAAACAAAAAGGGTCATACAAGCCATGACATGCTTTGAGGAACTCAGCTGTTCTTGGCTTTTTAGATGAAAATACTTGATGTTTCAGCATTATGTGCTGGACTAGAGCCAAGATATGATTCTTATTTTGCTGGTTTTGTTCACTTTAAATCATTCTGCCCTTCGCATACTGTAATACTTATGTAACTTCAAACATACATGAGAATACCTGTTGCTAGTTTACACTGCAAAAATGCCAGATATATTTAAGTGTAAAAAAACGGTCTTTTACACTGTTCATTAGTACAGGATTTACCTATAGATCATGTATTAATAGAGACTGCCCAGAGTTAACTTTTGGACTGTGTAACAGTACCATTAACAGCCTTGGAGAGGTTACTAAATATGGAAACTGAAGGGGAGGCTCCTTGGGAGGGAGGTGGGTCAGACTGGAAAATCCCGCCTCAAAACAAGACTCGGAAACTGTTGGAGAAATGTTCATTCACTTTCTTTTGCATCTGACCTAAACAGAAGAAAGAATCTCCTATTGAAAAGATTTTTTTTTTTTTTTCTTTTCCCCCAGAGACAGAAGTTTTCCTTTAGCATTATTTTGTGTTTCGCCCTCAGCAGCGGTTGGAGCTGGTGCAGAGCATGACTTCCTCGCGGTGCGCTCCGGTGCGCCGGGTCGGGCTCTTCGGGGGCACTCACGGCAATGAGGTATCGGGGGTGCTGCTGGTCAAGCACTGGCAGGAGGACGGAGCCGAGATCCAAAGAGCAGGAGTGGAAGTGAAACCATTTCTCACCAACCCCAGGGCTGTGGAGAGGTGCACGAGGTACATTGACTGTGATCTCAACCGGGTTTTTGACCCCGAGAATCTCGGGTAAGAGCAGTTGTGCTTTCTGTTGTTTTACTTTCCTGGTTTTTTAAATTTGATCCTTTCCACGTTAAAATGTTAAACACAAGTTCCACACTGCTTTAACAGTGCAGTCACATAACTGAAATTACTGACCTTTAACCCAAAAAAAGAACAAACTGCATGAGTGTTAACAGATTCATTTCTATTGCTGGTAGAATGAGTTTCAGACCAACACATTCTCTTAAACAGCATTTAAAATTAGTATTAGATTAGCTGCATTTGTGTGAATTGGAGTATCACTGTTCTGAGTTACAGAGTCATTATTTCTCACGTCTTGTGCAATTCAGTTTTGGAGCTCCTCTGAATACAATTAGACTTGTAAGAAATAGCAGATAAAAGCAATTTAAACATAGATATCTGAGTGCCTGGAAGAATGGCACAGAAATCAGGGAAGTGTATTCAATTCCAGTTATGTACAGTAAAAGGTGATAACTTGAAATTAGCTAAGTTAGAAATAATCTATTCTATGGCAAAAGGATAGCCAAAAAGCTCAATAATTTGACTCATTATTTAGAAGAAATACAATCTATAATTACTGTAAAATAGTAACTGATTTTACATTTTTAATAGAATTTGATGTTTCTGTGCTTTTGAGACATCTATTCCAGAGGTGTACTTTGCCATATAAACATTCTTGGTGTAGTTGCTAACCAGGTAATTCTGTTTCACAAAAGTTTTAAAGGTGAAGGTGAATATCACCCAAAGAAATACTTATTGTATATATTTTGCAAGCACAGTTATTCTTACCCTACACATTTTTTCATCTGTCATCTCAGAATTTTGTTGTTGATTATTATATCTAAGATAAACAGATGTTAATACATAAGTGTTGAGCCATTCTTTTAATTGTTTACTTAGAAAAAACAGACAAAAAAAGGTGGTTTTGTTTGTTTTCAGCTGCTTTGAACATAGAACACTTGAAAAAACAGTGGATTAGGACACTTGCAAGTTGTCTTCATTTTTTAACTAATGCCCCTCAGTAAATCGTGTGAAGTTGCCTGGTGCTTTTACAGCACTACTGAGTGTTTGGAGTACCTTCCCCTGGTCCCTTTAAATGCAGACCTTTCAAGATTACAAATGATTTTACAAAATAAGAAAAAGGAGAGTGAAATTCTGATACTACTGAAAGCAATGGTGGAAGTCCCATTGGCTTCAATAAGAAGTATTAATTAACAGTCTTATGTAAAAAAAAAAGTTGAATTTCAAAGGCAGAACTAAAGAATACAAAGGTAGATTATGTGATATACAGACTCACCTGAAATTATAATTATTAAGACTTTGGAGGAACAGATTTGAGGTACCAAAATCTTCACTGAGCTTTGAGAATCAGGAGGCTCAGAGGAATAGACTGTAAAAGTTTGATCAGATTATGAGAAGACAAGAAATAAAACAAGTTCCAAAAGACCCTGAGGGTGATGTCCAAGGCAAAACATCATGGACTGATGTCTGAATATTGCCTTCTGTAGGAAGGGGATCCAGTCTTGGAAGTGCTTTAAGTTGTTGATAAATTTTTAGTTAGTTTTGTGCATAGGAGGAAATTTGGGGATGTAAAGATATGAGAGAAGTAAATAGTCTTCAGCTAAAATCAGATTAAATAATTCTAATACCCTTCTGCACAAGACACATAATAATAAGACCTGTGTAACAATCATACCTGCTTCCTTCAAGCACAAATTCAGCTAATTTTAAGTTTGGTAATTAAATAGCTGATTTCAACTCCAGTCAATTATGGAATTAAAGTAAAAAGAAAAGGCTAATACATATTTTGTTGACTGTAAAGCCATGGAATGAGCTTACTAATTTCTTTGTGCTGATATTAACAGCAGGCCAGTGGTGGAAGATATTCCATATGAAGTGAGGAGGGCTCAGGAAATCAATCATATATTTGGTCCCAAAGGTAGTGATGATGCCTATGACCTTATTTTTGACCTTCACAACACCACTTCTAACATGGGTGGTACCCTTATTCTTGAAAACTCCAGGGATGACTTTACAATTCAAATGGTTCATTATATCAAGGTAAAACTAATTTAAATGAACTACTAAAATAGATTATTAGTTGCAATGTTGTATTACTATATATTATTTTGTAGTTTCTTTAAATATACTATTTTTTCTTCCGCAAAACTGTTTAAAATATTTCATTACTCACAGGATGAATTTTTTTTAATCAGAGGTAATGAATAATTTGATTATAATATCAAGTAATTCAGATTTAAATTCATCTTCATGTATTAAAATGAGCATTAGTAAGACTGATGGGCAAAGAGGAATACTTAGAATAACATCTATAAAAATTAATGCAATTTAATCTGCTTTTACACTGATCTGTCAGGAACTTGGATAAATTTGGGTCATACATGCTAAATAGTTAAACATTAATTTCATTAAATAAAGATACATAAAAAATAATGGAAGTAGGTAATGACAAATGCTCCCTTCATCCGTGATGTGTCTTTAGAGGCTGTTTGATTCTACTGTTCCTGAAGGTGATAAACTTTGGTAAAGTGAGGTTTGCAGGAGTGCTGGTTTAAGCATAATCTGGCTGAATTCTGGTGACCTGGACAATGACTAATGGAATCCAGGTTAGGCCGGTGGTGTGGGATTGTAATTTGGTGKTTTTTTTCCTTAGAAACAAAGTCTCATTTAACATTTTTTTTCCTTATTACATATATTCTGCTTAAATATTTATAAAAATACCTGAAGAGCTAGAAAGCTCATGACTAAAATTATATGAAGAGTAATGGTGGGCTGTCATCAAGAAAGAAGTCTTAAGCAGCAAAAATTCCAATAAAGAAGATTGAAATAAGGCTTAATTCACAATCTGTGTCCCAGTAAGGGAATTGGAGTCCAGCCTCAAATAGAATAGTTGAAATCTGCTTTATGGTATTTCAATTCTGAGTTTTGGAACCGTGCTGAGGAGATTTTTCTCTGCTGGCAGTTCAAGACTAGAACTGTGCTCAGTTCTGGTTCAGTGGAGCTGCCTGGCATCAGTTAATGGAACAGACACCAACAAACACAGCTTTGTGCATTTTCTAAAGATGTCCTACTTCCTTGAGGGCCCTGAAATAAAGGCAACATATTGAAGACATTGTGTAAATCACTTCTGCATCAGTAATCTTTTGTGGCACAACATTTTAAACCATTTGCATAACAAAGGCGTTTTTAAACCATCTCCACAGAACGCTTTGGCTCCAGAACCTTGTCCTGTTCTGCTGATTGAACATCCCAGCCTGAAATATGCAACAACTCGATCTGTAGCAAAACATCCTGTTGGTAAATATGAAATCTAAAGACTATTTCAACCCACCACAAAYGATTTTAAAATATGGCTGTTCTCAGATGTGTTTAGTTCACTAATTTATGCAGAGTGCTCTGATCACCAGGAGCTGTTTGTTTGACAATATATTTACCAAAATGAATGTATGTGATTATCCATTCTTGTAAAGAGTTCTGATTTACAAAATCAGTTCTGGCTTACAAAACACAGAAGCCAGATGGAAATCCTTAAACTCAATTAACCCACTTTTTGCAGAAAATATTTATAATATATGAGAAGGACTTGCTTGCCTTAAAATACCACATAACTCTGTGCCTTCCAATCCCTCTTAAACATTCAACACTGACCCCTCAGACATCTATTTTTGCTGTGCAATGTAAGCATGTGCTGTATGCTGGTGACATTAAATGACATTTCTAATCTCCCTCATCTCCAAACAGGTGTCGAGGTGGGGCCTCAGCCACAAGGTGTTGCTAGAGCTGACATTTTGGACAAAATGAGGAAGATTGTCAAACATRGCCTTGATTTTGTGCAACTTTTTAATGAAGGTAATGAGAGATTATAGCCTCCTGTGTCACATCAGTGGACTATTTCAGGAGAATATTTAAAAAAAATAGGTTGGGCTACAACATTTTACAGTTAAACAGGTAAAGGGTGGGGGGAGAATCGTTCTCTAAAAGTTAAATCTGCACTATCTAAAATACATTCTGACAAAATGAGTGTTTAAAGTTATTTCAGAGTATATTTTGTCAGTGAGGTGTTTTTTTCTTTTTTGGAAATAGAAGGAAAAATAATGCAGTTATGCATGTCAGAATTTCCATTATTGTGCTGGAATGGTAAAGATTAAATACCACTGATACCATTCTGTGCTGTACAACACTAGCGAACACAGGCCTTTCATTGATTCCTCCATCTGCAAAATAGGTCTTTTTAAGTGAAAAGTCACATTTCAGTAGCAAATTTAGACCTGGACCTCTTATGCCCCAATACATGACTGAACAATCTTTCTGCAGCTTGGCTTTGAGGGCACAACCTGGTGATTTGAGCCATTTTATAGAGAATAAATAATGCAACGTTCTTTTTAACCAGCAGTTTTTCATCTTGACATTAAATTGCATTTATTCTTTCTAGGAAAGGAATTTCCACCATGCACAATCGAGGTTTTTAAAATAATGGAGAAAGTTGATTATCCCAGGAATAAGAATGGTGAAATTATTGCTATAATTCATCCTAAACTACAGGTAAATTCTAGAATAGTTTCCATTTGTGACATTTTCTACTTATTCCTGTGTTGCTTCTGCTACATTGTTGATATTTTAGTAATAAATATTTAAAACGCCAATATTGCCAATGGGTTTTATCGAATACTTTAGAGCTTCCCTAGGGTTAAGTTCTCTCACTAAGGTCATACATTCATTATTTCAGGAACTGTCTTGGGAATCTCTGAATCTAAAATCACTGTTGAACCTAAAACTAAAGAGAGAAGAAGACAGTAGGATAGATTTATATTTTAAAATATAAGCTAACTTTTAATTCTAAAATGAGGGTCTGTTTTCAATCGGTTGTGAGCATGTGCAGTTTCCTTCTAGTTCACTTTACCAGTGAATTCTGAAACAAGGGCCAGACACACATAATTACATATTAAAATTAAAGGAATTATTTTAAAAGCTTTTGCCATAAACTGCAGAAATTAGCATAATTAGCATTAACTCAGGAATCACATAAAATATACAAAAACTTGAAAGTAAATATATTCTATTTATTTTCTTTCCCTAAGGATCAAGACTGGCAGCCAGTGAACAATGGTGATCCTCTATTTTTGACTCTTGATGGAGAAGTAATTCCATATCAAGGGAACTGTACAGTCTATCCAACATTTATTAATGAAGCTGCATATTATGAAAAGAAACAAGCTTTTGTAAAAACAGAGAAAATTAAACTCACTGCAAAACACCTCAGGTCATCAGTCTCACACCAGAGCACTTCTTAAGAGCTGATTACAGATTTTTCGTACAAAAAGTGGGATTCTTTGTTAAATCCAGAGTCATTCAGTAGTAATTCATGGAATAAATAAATGCAGAATCTAATTTTAAATTGTACTTTAATTAACCTTGCTGAGCACTTTTGAGACCTGTTGTCATAATGCTGATTATGACTCCTGTTTATTGTTCTAATAGACTCCTATAGATGCAAAGAATTTATAAATATTTTTATGAAGTTTTTTATGAAGCAGCTCATCCACAAAACCACATTATATGTAAAAATTACAGCTTTTCTACTTCATAAACCCAAACCTCAATAACCAACGCTTTTTAAAATGGGTTGATCCTTGAAATTAATTCCTCAGGTAAATATACAAAGTGTGAGACAAAGGAAAAGCTGGGCACAGAGAAACAGAGTGAGGATGTGTATAATAAATGGAATTATCTGCACATGTGACTGACCCCCAGTGTGCTGAAGTGGAAGCCTTTGGGTTTGTTWTGTTTTTCTTTTTATACTTACAAAGATAAAAATAAGCTAAAAAAACAGGATTTCAGAGAAATATACTCTAAAAAGCTTTACATTTCATTTTAGTGTATTACACAATTAATTCAAACTGTTTCTGATTTAAGGCAAGATTTAGGCAATTACTGTGGTTTTGATGAAGAGCAGTGCACAAACCATACCTGAGAAGTTCAGAATGGAAATTAAGAATTCCATATGGGGAGACTTCTGCAGAGTTTTGAGACTTGTTCTGTATCTGTAGAGACAAAGTCTGCCATAATATCTTAAAAAGAGAAGAAATTGGGGGTTTAATTAATTTTCTAAAGTTGTTTTTAATGTATTTGACAATTTGGTGATAAACATTAAGAACTTTGCATAAGGATACATTAATTATTTACTGAAAGATTAATTGTCGAGATAACTCCCACATTATATCTTTGAAAAGTGATGTCAAAGATTTACTTATTTACTACTAAATTTAAAGTAGTTTTTCCTTGTCTTTGTGTAACTCCTATGGCAATAAAATAAAACACAGGACAGAATGTTTATTGAATTACAAGTTTTATTTCCTTAATTTAAATAAACATGGTATAAAAAGCACAGAATTACCTGCTCTAGTCATTATTCATTGTCCTTGATAAGAGCCTGGAGACAGGAGAGGGTATGTATGATGTGGCCACACAAGGAGGGTATTTCCTCACTGAGAGCTTTTAGAAACAACCCCCCAGCTTCTTCCCGAGTTTATCCACACAGTTTTGTACCTGGACAGTGGCACAGCACATCCTTTCAGGGTTTTTGTGCCTTCCCTGTTTCACAGCCCAGCGTGGCCTCGGTGTTTCCAGTGACCCACAGCATCACGGCTCAGTCTGGTTCCCGAGAATGTGTGAAGAGGTATTTTTCTTTTGTACAAAAACTGGCACTGACAAGAATCCAAACAGACCTGTGCAGTCCTAAGGCAATGTCCTTTGTTGGCAGTTTCGGTGCAAAATGAACCAGCAAAGATGAGAGATTCCAAGACCGCGGGAATTTTTCTTCTTATCCTCACATTTCCTACTGAGAAAGCCAAACAATGCTGAGGTGTTACATTGTCTATGGATACACATAAACGTCCTTGCCCTCAGATTCCTCTGCCCTGTAAGAACACAACTGAAGTTTCCTTTGGATCTCATCCATCCAGGCCATGGTAGGAAACTCAGGACACAGCAGCTGGAGGAGGCTGGTGGGGCAGCAGGAACCAAGTTCACCATCCCTGCAAATATCTTTGTATTATCCTTCCCACTGGAGCGTTCCCTCACTCTCTCTTCTGTCTTAAGAAAGTCTTTTGGATCATTTTGCCCACAGCAGGCTTAGCTGTAAAATCCAACGCAATTCTTATTATCATTCAAACACAGAACTGAATTCCCCTGAGTCTTACCTAAAATAGCACCTTTAAAACAGGCACCACATGAATAGATCTGATGAAAAGCCACGACACTGAATACACATAACATGGTAATTGAAATTTAAAAGTACACAGAACAAATATTTTTTATATATATACACATAAAATAGAAAACTAAAAATATAATTCATAGTACTAGGTCATCACAGGTAGTGAAATAAGAGCTACAGAAATGCATTATAGAGTCCTCTGAATAAAATATAAATTCTGGAATTGCATTGCATTGAACTTATTTTGGTCATTTTAGGAAGAAATACTGACTTCTTATTTTCCTGAAGTGGTTGAATGCAAGAATTAATTCAGAAGAATTTCCAATGTGATAACTTATTTTATGTAGCAAGATGCAACAGCATGGAAAAACCAAGGAGGAAAAGTGAAGATGTTGTGACAGGAACAAACTCAGAAATATCCTCCATCAAGAACTATCTTTCTGCCCTGTTATTTTATGGGGAGGCATAGACACACAATAATAATAAACAAACAGCAGTGAACTCCACATTACACCCTGGGGATTGCACAGAGGAAAACAGATCAGGCAAAGCTACTGGGACCTGAGGAGGCTTTTTCCAACTTGTGGGACCAAGCTTCCAATAACACTGACAGTCAATGCAAGAGCTGCAAATGTACCCAGAACATTGTTATTTCACAATAACATACTTCATTTAGTCGGCTTCAGAACTGAAATGCTTTGCTTTTCTCCACAACAAGAACTTAACTTTTTTTTTCCTCAGTGTACAAAATGAGTTTTCTCATGAATTAGAGATTCCAAAACCCAGCAGACTGGGATCACGATGACCTTAATTTTCCACAAAAGGAAGAAATATCTCACATTTGACCTTTTTTATCCAGTTAAACATCTCGAGCCAAGTTTGAGGAGCGTCACGCAAACTTGGACAGCAATGGTTTGAGAGGCTCAAAAGTGAACCAGTGAAATAGTCCCATTTATTTCAGCTCAGCTGCTCTGATTAAATGGGTTCAGGCCATCAGCCCATGTCACTGAAAGTTTGTGTTCCAGCTGGTTACAGCTGTCCAAAACAGCCACAAAGCTTTCAGCATCCACTGCTGATGCTTTTAACCTTCAGAACAGCCACATGTCAAGCACAGCACAACTAAACAGAAGTTTCAGGCAAATCATCCATTTCTTCAAACGTATTCAGGGTGGTTTTGCTATTAGTTCTTGAATTATCTTGAATTTTGCTTGGATCTGCAAAAAAATGCATTGTAAACAAAACGGGATATGGTAGAAACTGTATAGGCAAGATCAGTTTTGCACTTTGTTTTTGTTGTTGTTGTTGTTAAAAACATACATTTATTTAAACAGCAAGCTGTCAGTTTACTACCATATCTTCTACAGAAATTTTTCTGGCTGCCCCCTTTTCATTATTACTGCATTCTGCCAAACAGTATGAATGCTAATTGGCTCAAAAAGAAAGTTCAGAATGAGTGTTCCATACCCTCACATGCCCCTGTTGTACCCCTGGCACCTGCTGCCAGAGGGACATGGGACACCTCGGAGGGAGCTCATTTGTCCAGGACACTCCTGCCCTGTCAGCAGATGGATGTCTTGGATTTCCTGGCCAACATTTATGTCATCCAATATATATTACAAAACTTGTATGTAACCTACCCTCTCTCCAAGTCTTTAAAAGTAATTTAACTCCACTACCATATTAACCATTCGTTTCTCTAGCGACAAAGTGTGGTTTAATATCTAGATTATAAGAGTTTATATTTTTAAAGGTATAAAACTATATCAAAGCATTTCTAAGAAGAAAAGATTTCACAAATGTCATAAAATTCCACAGTACCTGTKGGCCCTGGATCTTCATTAATAAATGAAACGTGTGTTTTCCACTCGGTCCATTTCACTTCATTAATCCTGTTTACATTGCATATAAGTTGTGTTATCATCATGCATTATCTCCAAGCTGCATCACTGCACTTCCCCTTTTATTCCTTTATTCCTTCCTGGGATTGTCACATTTTACCACCTACACCTGCTTTGCTGGGACTGAAAGCCTGAAGCCTTTTGCAGTGTTATGGACTATATGAAGGTGAGAATAATACTAAGACTACTTTATAATTTCACACATTGTGAGTACAGTCTTGAAATATTTAAATATTTTTCATTAAACAGCACAGTTCTTTAATATGGTAATCATCAATTACCAATCRATTTAACTATGATTACTTTTAAGTTGACATTCAAAGGAGATTATGACAAAGTGACATTTACTGCAAGCAGATTTGATGCTTCTACAGTAAAAATATATGAAGATGAAAATCTGGTTTCTTGCCAAAAAATTGTTTACATAAAATTTTATACATTTTCCCTTTTTAAAACATTTGTCACAACTGAAAAAAAAAACCCAAATTATATTTTTGTACACCTAGTATAATTTGTAGAGATAACAGAATTATTTTAAAGAAGGTTTTGAGGAGAAATAACCTTGAAGCAGCACACAGAGGGCAAAATTGGTAGTAGAGTATTCTAACTTTGCTTTACCTTAAACACACCCTGGTGTCATTTTCAGCCACTTTGCACCGTTCTCCCAGTTGGAATTTTTTCCTCAGRCATTTTGGCAAGAATTTTTCAAATTCCAAAATAGTCCTGGCTCTCTATTAACAATAAACAGTAACATGAGTATGGTTTAACCATGGTCTGCTTTCACAGCATGCACAGTTTGCAGGTTCATTGTATCATGTCAAGCCTCCACTCAGAGCCAACACCACCAACAGCAAATAACACAGCACATCACTGATCATTTGCAATGTGCAAATAGGGATTCACAGATTCCTGGGAAAACTGTGAAACACCATCCTGGTGACATATCCAGGGGAATGAAAGTCATAGGTGTGAGAGCTCAAAGGATTTTAGCCCAAGCWCCTGTACTTCACCAAGCAAACTCCCAAACAAACCTGGAGTTTCCAGATGTGCTCGCTCTCCTTAGAAATATCTTCCACTGTTTCTCCCATTAATGCAATCAGCATGTTCAAGAGAAGAACAAAAGTCAACACAACAAAAGTTATGAGGAGCAGAAGAAACAGGACAGGGTACTTGGAGTTTTGCTGGATCTCCAGATCACCCAGTCCTAGGGTGAGCTTGAAAAGATCCATCAGAACAGGCCCCAGGCTGCTGTTGGAATGGCATTCCCCACCCTCCTGGCAYGTCTCAATCAGTGCAGCAAGAGCTGAGAAGAAAACACAAGGAAATTTCCATGAGAATCATGGTTTAGGAATACAGGGCATTATATCCTAAAGAATTCCAAATGCAGTGCCTAAGAGAGCCAGAGCTGCCCAGCAACACACAGCAGCCAGATGACAGATTTCCAAGAAGCATAAAGAGCCCAYGTCCAAATGAAATTCCAGGCAACTGAGACTGAGCCAAATGACTCATCTGTTCACATCTAAAGTTAATATCCAGAAGAAACCCCAACATGAAGTCTCATCATGAAAACAGGGATTTTTACACACAGAGCATCGCTGCTTTTCTCCAGTAATATTTACCTACGCCAAATCCCAGCAAAAACACGATATAGACAACTAAAAACTTGATCACATCTTGCAGGATAACCTAAAAATTAAATGAAATAGTTAACAGAAGTTAGAATTCAGAACTAGTTTTATGCTTATGAATTCTGCAGGAATACAGGTGAGGCACACACTAAAGCATCAGGCTGCTTTCATTGAACAAACTGAAACCCAAAGGTCTGATTTTTTATCTCATGCCCAAGAGCCTGGAGTGTTCTCTGAGACTGACTAATTCTGTAAAATACAGACATTACAGCATATGATGCAATTAAATTGCAGAACTACATTAGCTGAAAAAACACAAGCTACTCACATGTTTAATTTAATAGAATGTCAATATTAAGGTATAAACTAGTTTCTGCTGTTGAAGTTATATAGCGTGTTCTGCTAAAATAATACATATAAACTGAAAATAAGGCATTTCAAAATGAACTATAAAATACATCTAAATTGCTGAATACACTTGATTTGGATTCTAAAACAATTAAGTATCATAAGGCAGGTAAAACAAAAGAAAATGAACTTGCCTTTTGAATCATCACACTGTAAATGCCCATGGACTGGAAACCTCTGGTGAAATAGAGCATATTGGCCCATCCAAGGGCCATTGCCAAAACAAGACACACCAGGTGTTCTTTGTAGGAAAACAAGTACAAAAAGACAGAGAAGATCACAAGCAAAGCTTGTATAAAACTGTTAAAAAACAAACATATATGTAAAAGAGAAATTACTAGCACAAAACCAACAACATGATGGAAAAATATGAAAACAAGATTTCTTTGCTGTTTATGCTTAATTTGTAATTTCATACTGCTTTTTATTCTCCCCATGAAATTGCCATTATAGTTCAACAATAAAATAGGTCAGTATAAGTGGTGTAAGTATATTAACATATAAGGATTATATTTACTAAAGCTTAATATAAGTGAACTATTCTCCCCAAAACAGCTGGTTAATGCAGATTTTGCTGACAAAGACATTAAGAATTCTTAATAGTATCTTTGAGGCCATTTAATTCAAGCTTTAGGTTAATTAATTGATAGAATCATTACATATTTTCCACAAACAGGGAAGACACTGRTAGGTGGGAAAAATCCACTCCATATATATCAGTCTTGGTATTGTTACTGACAGKGCAACCATTACTTTGTGTTACAGAAAAGCTGCAGGTAAGATTACATCCACCCCCTAAAACTGATACTTTCGAGGAAAAAAGTGAGCATCTGCTATGGGAGCACATTCTCTGTGACCAYGAGATAGAGAAGCATTTTATATATAGTACAAAATATTTATATGAACATCAGACTTACAAGGCAAAGTGGAACCAGGCATCAGAGAGAATCGACTGCAGGTCTGAGGGCCTGAGCAGAAAGATGGCTACACTCTATGCAGGCAGATACATAAAATACAGGCGTGGTAGGAAGAGAAAACAGGCCTCAAAATCTATTTTTCAAAATAATTTAACTGGTGTTCTAAAATAATCCATCTACTAGTAAGACATGATAACTTCTAGAATTAAATTTTTTTGTTTTAGGGCTGTAAATTCAAAGGTTAAAATTCTGTCATCTCTGGCATAATTTAAGTTACTGGTTTTAATTACTTACAGKATATGGCAAAATTATAACTTTTTTTTCATTACAAGTTTCAATTCAACAGTGTCCTTAAAGCCAGTAATTTGACAATACTGATATTACACAAATATCAGATCTCTGCATGGAGAATTTGAAAGGAAAACATCCTCATATTTGTTGCACAGTTCTATTCAAATATATGATCAGGGTCGTTCTGAATAAGCGATGTATTGTGCCAGAGACTTAAAAATTATACATATCAAAGATACCCCACATGTATTGCCMATAGCAGCAGCAGCAAATTCATACATTTAGAGAAGATCTTTATGTATTTTGTTATATATTTGTTATTAAAAATTCTTACCTCTTTTATGGCTAAAAATATTGCTCCTAACATGACCATCACCTGTCCTGACAACTGCAGCCATCCCACTCCATGGGTTAGAGCGAGCGGATAAGGAGGAGCCTGCAAGACAGATCCAAAAGGAAGGACCCAATTCCATCCCTGAAGGGCAAAAGGCAAAGCAACAGGAACCCTCACACGTGTAACTCTCTGGGTTCATGATTTCTTCCCTTTCAGTGAGAATTTTCTTSATGTATTTACACAATCAGTCCCCTATTACAGGTATTTGAAATAGCAGCAGTTTCTGTCTTAAAATACCTCTCCACACCTTCAGAAATCTAATTCTGTCTTTGTGCCATGTATTTGTATTTTGGGTCACTTCCACAAAATGCAAATGCAATTATCTGATGCTCCCACCCTGATGTGGGAGACCCTGGTCTCWCTACACCCAAACATTCCAATATCTGGTTTTGTTTTAGCATTTTAAATAGAATTCAGGAAATACTATTGCCTTTTAAGTCAGYAAAACTTGGTGAGATTCAGCTGCTGTACTCACTTCATTTTCATTAGGCCTGTGGTAGGAAACCAATGTTAATGTTACATTGTACAGGAAATAAAAACAGCAAGACATAAAAAACATGTGCCGTGCAAACTTCTTCCATTTCATTCTCAGGAGTGAATTCAGAGGCTCCAAAGTCAGCATTTCATGACGATTCTGAGGAGAAAAAAAAGAAAATTAAAAAAATTAAGTATTTCAGCTTGCTGCCTGTAAGGAAACTGAATTTCAGGCATGTATTTTGTGTATTTCATTCCATTCTATCCTTGCTGATCTACAAACACATCTGTGCTCAGAGATGTGTCAGACCCAGCCTGACAAGATACAAAGGGACAACTCCCCCTCATGCTGSGGTAACCTGCCATTCTCAGTCTGGTAAATCATGACTGAGCTAAAACTGTCATGTGAACTTCTGCTCTTGCTTCCTATGGAAGTTTTATGGCAGTACTTGAATTCAGCAAATGTAAAATTCTGGCTTTGAAAAGCAGATGCTCCTAAACACCTAAAATACATACCTGTTAAATAAAGCTTATTTGGTCTGACCACCTGGAACATAATTAACTTGCTGTGCAAAGTAGATTRATGCTTCAAATGTGGGAAAAGACACTCCCAAAATGCCTAGCCTGTGTTTCAGGAGCTTACAGTTGCTCTTGATACAAAAAACTGAGAACCAAAAATTACTGTTTCCCTTTACAAGTAATTCAGTTGGTTGCATAGGCTGACACATCTGAAATGAGTGTACTGCTAGAAAAAGTATATCTGTAATTTAAAAATGGGTAACTTACACCAATATTTGTATTATAGACAATGATTTCCAGCACTGAGTTGTCTGCAGTGGTATCCAGTTCTGTCAGATCATACAGAGAAGACTGAACAGGACCATAAGCCCAGTCTGTGAATTTTCTTGACAGGCTCCTGTTAGGCTTGTCTCTGATCTCTCTGCTCAGGATGTATTTCAGAATCTAAAACATGAACAGGGCCATTTGTAAGCAGCTGTGTTGTTCATGGGAAAGGAGACACCACATGAACATACTTGCCCAAACTCCCACCTTTTACCCAGTACATTTTGTACAGTTGTGCAATTTAATATATTTGTAATTGTGTTCTTCACTGAGGGGTGTTGGAGATTAAAAACCTCTAAGAAATAAGTACWGTGTTTTTAATGCCTTCAGATTTTCTGTCAGACATTTTTCTAAAGGRTGAAAGCACAATTTTCCATGTGTTCGTGTATGTCTTCCTTTAACATAATTACTTTCTAAATCATCCCATTGCCAGTTCTTTACAATACAGTTGATTTCTAGAAACTAAATTCTACAGCAGCATAACAGAGCAGTTCTTGTGAGTTTTCTGAAATTGCTCAAAGATTTTATAAGTACAGTTTGGTATTAAATGCAGAATTTCTGTACAACAGAAGGCTGTTTAAACAGAGACAGTTTGTACAGAGGGAGTAGTTACAGGGAAACCTTGAAGAAGAGAAGCAACATTGCAGTGAAAATGTTTGCTTGTATTTTGAACAAAATTAGCTCACCAAATACTACTGATCCATAACAGCACAACTAGCCTGAAAAATGACACATCACAGTACTAGTTTCTCTTAGATGCTGCTGAAACCATACCCACCTCTAATTTCCCAGTTTTTGCAGCTAATTGCAGTGGTGTCAAACCCTCCTTATTCTTTGTTGTTTCCAGATTTCTATCTTTACTTTTCAACAGAATCATATCATACATTCTGATTACAAAGTCATTCTGGGTTTTGAAGTCCTCTGCCACAGTAACTAATGCATGAAGGATATTGTTTCCTCTGGAATCCTGGGAAGAAATATTGGTCCTGGCATTGTCCATTAACAGCTGAATTATGTCTGGTTGGTTGGTGCATGCAGCTAATGCCAGTGCAGTTTCACCTACAAAATCATAAAATGCAACCTGTGGTCATGTTTTATTACAAGCATTCAAATCAGAATATAAAAGACTGACTATGTTAAGCATCTTAATAAATGAAAGCACATTTACATATTGATTGGACTGGATTAAGTCTTGTTTTATAAAAGTTATGGGTATTCCTTCTTCACCTTTCCAGAAAGATCACAATTCCACTTACCAAAATAAAAGCCTTCATGCTTGTGTTTGGGATTAAAGAAAATACCCTGGGCATGAGCATTGACATCAGCTCCTTTTTCTATGAGGCTCTGGGTTATTTCATACTGTCTCCTCTCAATGGCAATATTTAGAGCTGTCTGGCCTGAAACAACAGACACAGGAATTTAGAGCTGAGTCTCTCAAGCACATTCTGAAACAGTAATGATGTTTCACAACGGATGGCACCAGTGATAATGAATAAAAGTTGGTTTAGGGATTTAAACCATCATTATTTTATGGGTGATATGTTTAACCATATACCTGAAAGTGCTATCAGATGGTAATACCTTTATATGCCTCTTCTGTGTATGCTGCATTGATAAATCTCTCCAAAATACCATTTTCTTCTGCAAAGGACAGGAGCATATTCACTATCTCATTTGTGTTCTGGTTGATGTTCAGCAGAGCTTTCATCAGACAAGTTTTGCCAGTGTCTGAAGCCGTGAACTTTTTCATCAGATAATCTACAAGAGTGAATTTTGAGATTAGATCGTTGTTACTTATTAAACTTCTGTTCATTAGGGGTGAAACCTGAGGGATATATATATGAACATAAGTTCTTTGCCAGACAATTACTCCATCCTGCTCGCTTTGTATTTGAGCACCAAGGCAAACAATGCACTTGGTTTTCCTCCTGGACATCCCACAACTCCAGACAGACCCAAATTTGCAGGGAAATTAAGATATTTCCCAGGTTTAGAGCACACCTGAGCTGCCAGAAGAGCTGGGAACCTTCCCCCAGGTGCCTGCACACCTCACCTGGCACRGGCAGGTTGGTGCAGGCGCTCGATCGCTCCTTCAGCTCCGCCAGCAGCCGCTGCAGCTCCTCCGTGTTYCCCTCGGACACTGCCCGGAACAGGTTCCTCTTCAGCTTCTTCCTGGCACTGCTCAGCTCAGGGCYTTGGGATGTGTTAGCACTGAGTTGTAAGAAATCACAATGAAATCGTTGGTTCAATGTAACCTGGTTTATTTTATTAATAAGAGGAAAAACAAATACAATTGCTCGCCCCAGACTACGCATACTCGCCCCATGGATCTCTCAGAATGTTTCTCAGATTGCTTATTTGGAGATAAGTGGCTATTGAGAGGGGGTTTATAATAAAGCAGCACATTTCTCAAGTGTTTTGCTCTGTGTTTTTTCCAGTTTGTCATCCATTCTTCTAGAACAACGGCTAAGAAATACTTCTTTGATCTGCCCACAACTCCCTGACTTCAGTGCTGAGGTTACCTGGTGCTGCACTACCCCTCTCACAGCAGAAGAGAGTTTTTAGCCTCATATCTTACACCACTCTCCTGATCGTGTATTATTCTGGAGAAAGAATGATTTCATGTGTCCCCCAATCAGAAATACTCCCAGGCCATGCCTGATTGTGGTGTGTAGGTCCTGTGTTGCCACTTAGAAAACACATGTTATATATAAAGAATCCTCACACTAAGGATGAGTTTTGAGAAAAGCAGAGGTTAAAGTTGTTTATTTCAACMTTTAATTATCAAAGAATCAGAAATGCATGCACACACGTGACCTTTTTAATATAAATATTCATATATATTTTTCTAGAAATATTCATGTCTCCACTCACCCACAACTCTCTACGTTAGGACTGTATTCAGTGGCATCATCCTGAAGAGACTGTGGGGAGTCCATGTCATCCCCATTTCCAGATGCACTACAGAGAACAGAAAAGCATATGTTCGAAGATATTAGCAGATATTTTGGCAAATTGCATGAAGAAACAGTCGATGGTAGGCCACAGTATCTACACTAGGGCTGAAATTAGTCCAATTTGATACTGTGCTTTTTCATTCTATCATTTTATCTCCCACATGAATTTTAAAGTGAGAGATAAAAATGAAGAGACTCACAGGATTTTATTATATTTTAAAAATCCCCACATTAGGAAAGCAATCTGCCTTGTGTTTTATTGTATTATTTCACTACAGATCCTGAAACTGTGGCAACTTTCTTCTCTTTTTTTTTAACGATCACTGCTTTTTATGCATCATCCCGAATACTTGAAGCTTACATTCTTCCTTTTCACATGCTTAATTTGTCATCTGCCACAAAACAAGTGCTAAATCAGTAGCAGTGTGTGKGTTGCAAGCCCACAATGAAAGTGATTTACCTAAAGATTAACTACACAGAACACTGAAGGCAACTCAGGAGTGTTTTGTGGCTGACTTGAATGGAAGGAATTGAGAACTGGGCCCTAAATACATATTTAGGTAATATATTTAAAGGATTTCAATRCCATTGGTAGTTTGTAATTGCTGTGCATGATTTCCACACAGTCCTAAGAGCAGATCTGATTTAAAAACTCGTTTATTCTAATTATTCTTACTTGTATTTTTGTTTTCTCTAAGGTTCAGATGAGATGAACTACCTCAGGTTAATAATTTAGGGAATCTGAGCTATTAACTATTGGCAAAACGAATGCATGGACAGCAAAGCAAGAGTTCAGCACTGCAGGTATTCCCTTCCCTTTGAAGYAAAGCTGGGAGCTCAGAGTCCACTCTTATTCCATCTGTCACTTTGCAGAAAACTGAGTAATGTGGTGACAAAGCACATGTGCAGGTCAGTTCCTGGATGAGAGAGGGAAATTTGGACACCACYCCTCTGAAACCAAAATCAGCCTGTCAGCTAATTCCAAAAAGCTGACCAGACATGCATCAGACACAAAAACCTTGGGCCATTCTGGGCTTGTGCCAGATTGGTTACTTATTTCTCTTATTCMTAATTATTGCCTGTTAATACCCCACACATTTTTTAAAATTAASTGCATTCCTCCCAGTCATAATTTTTCTCTATTCATTCAGCATAAATGGCTGCTTTAAATATTTCAGATTCAGCATTTTCATGTTTGATTGTTAATGAGCAATAGAGGGAGGACGTCAGCAGCCAGCTGGGAACAGGGCTTGCTAAATTAAGCTGTGGTCTTCATACAGCAGAAAACATCCAAATGAGAGCATGGAGTTTGTTCTAATGTATCATTAATAAGAGGCTAAGATTTTAAAAAAAATACTGATTTTAAATTTATTCAAATCTGAGGCCAGATTTATTCCATGCAAACGACAGCAGTAGATAAAATCAAAGATAAATCTCCAGTGAAGCTCTGTCTTTGAAGTGACCAAAAGCTATGAAAAGTCATGTGAAATCCTAGCACTGAAGTCCAAGGAGAAATAAGGAGAAGCTACTGGAAAGAAAATAGATATATTTGCAGCAAGACCATTGCTAATGCATCTATAACTTACCACGGGCGAATATTTGAATCCATTGGTTTGGAAAACACGGGGGGAGAGGTGTTATTTGGAGTTGCATTGCTTTCAAAACCATCAATCTCCAGAAAAAAGTGGGAACTGTTGAAGACAGTGCATTTAAAAAATATCAGTGACAAAAGGCAAGCCCAACCATAAACCAAGCACATCTCTACACGCACATACCAAGGGCAAGCTTGACAATTTATCTTTCCTGGCATTGTACCTAAGGGAGCTGGAGCAGAGGCTTATCTGCTTTCCCCAAGGGGATCCCAACCTCCAGCACTGTGCCCAGATCTTTCATGCTGGCAGATGGGCAATATTCCCAAGGTATTTTTAGAACACATGGCATCAGATCCTGACGGGTAAGCAGCAGCCCCAGCCTTGCATCCAGCTCCTGTGCAAGGAGCCAACACCAGCCAGCGCCCAGCCAAACGTGTGTGCTGCACACACAAATGCTTTTTTCATCTGCTGCATCCCAGTCCCTGTTTTTCCAGCCAGGAGCCATCAGGATGGATCATTTCAAACCCATCAGCAATGATAATGATTAAATCAGAAAGTTTGAAAGGTCACATGTTAAGTGACATCAGGCATTTYCACCAGCCACGACTGAATGTGTTCTCTTGCCTGTCAGTGTGTGACATGTAACTATTTTTTCCCCTATAAGTAATCATATAAATAAATAATTTTTTGTAGTGAAAAGAAATTAAATCTGAAACAACACAGAAAAGGTAACATGAAAAGAAAAGAAAGATTTCACCATTTAAAAACCTGCAGAGTTGGGAGGCAAAATCAATGGCTTGGTATTACTGGATGGCACTAAAATATTGCTATAGTTCACCAGAGGCAGAGGAGTTTCCATGGTGGATGCAGCAACTCCCACAGGGGCTGTTGTTCAGAACGGTCTTACCTTTCTGAAATGTTCCAGTAGTCACCTGAAAAACCTTCCCAATTCACCTAATATTGATGATTTAGTCCATTGGGTATTTCTTCTTTTTTTTAACTGCATCTTCCCCAAAGAATCCCATTGAAGTAAAGTACATGTACTGATGCTAAAATGCAGAGTATTAGTGGGACACTACTGAATAACCTGCTGACATTTGCTGAAAATATCATCATCTGGTTCATGTCCTTTTCCAATGGCTTGGTGATCCAAGTGTTAATTCTGGCATCCAAGAGCTGTGCAGCAGCTGGGGAGGGAACCCTGCTGTGGGGGCAGACAGACCTCACCTATCATGGCCTGTGGGTTACCTGGAGATATCATGGGGGAAAATACCACCCCAAAAGCCACCGTGCAAAGCAGGTTGCCAACAAATAGCCAAGTGCTTACGTGGCCAGGGTGCTCTGCCCACAGACATCAGCAGGCTCTGACAGCCTCCTCCCAGCCTGCCCCTCAGATTTCCTGTGCTTAATTACAGGCTGTTAGTCCACCCAAATTCCAGGACCTTCAAGAAGGGAATGTCACTGTCTTTCAGGAAAGTGAATACTGCCAACACATTCTGAGAGTAAGAAATGCCACCCTGGAAGTGCAGCAGCTGTTGGTGAGGCACTTGGAGGGAGGGTTTTGAAGGAACAGGATAAAGCAGCATAGGAACATATAATTAATAGAATATGTGAAACCCCTGCATTAAAATCCACGTGATCTTCACGCTGTGTATTACAGGAATGTTGTCAGCCACACCCTGAGCTCTTTGTTGAGAGGTGGGAAAAACCCCAAGTTGTGTTCCTGAGGCCACAATGAAGGTGAGATATGAGTTAAGTAATTGAGGGCTTGGATTTGGCAGTGTTCTTATGACTACACGATCTGCCATGGAATCGCCCCTTTTTGAAGTACTAGGTGTATAATGAGCTGTTCAGACACTTCGTCTCCCCATATGCCACCAAAGAGCTTCTCTTTTTGAATTTAAAGACAAAAAGGCAGATTGGACCACCCAGGCAGTGGATCTCAAGTAACTAATGGCACCATTCCTGTGAAAAGTGATTCCTCTGATTATTGAGAATTATAAATGTCCGAATAGCCACAATTGCCCAGGCTTCAGAGTTTCAGAAATTGCCATAATAACTAGTAATTATCCAGAGTGAAAACTTTATGAATGAAAATTCATCCTCACTTAGTTGACTTCAACAGCATAGTATCAGGCAGGAATTCCAGTTTATATTTCCCCATTCATATTAAATACAAGCCCTTAATCCCTTTATTAATTCTCTCATATAAATTATGAATGAAAGTGAATATTTTATAAAACAGTGAAGAAGTCTTGTTAATCAGAATAATAAAAAATAGAGTGAATTCAGGTTTCTGTTTGTGATAGGATTTTTCAAACCTCCTGCTCTCCCAGCCCTCTGCCTCTCCATAATCTGTCATATTTCCATGTGAGGCTAAGTTTGAAATGCTCCCTTTTTTCAGGCCAGCATCTCTTACATAAAACCTGGTGTGCTCTTCCATGTGATGTCTCAAAAAAGGATCACTCTATATTCTCCCATTGAAACATGAACCATTATTAGATGGTTAACCTGTAAGGTTATACAGGTACATAGAGAGGGTGCAGGAGGCCCAGCTGATGTGAGACAGACTTTAAACACTGGTGCATGAGCCTCTCTGGGCTAAGGGTTAAATATTTGTCTCATTAGCATAAACACACCGTTTGTCTTCCTAACTCTTCCATTTCTAAACAGCATAAGCATGGTTTTGTCTCTCTCATTCACATATGCAACAAGAACAAAGATGGTGGTGGTATTTCAGTGCAAAGATCTACTGAAGGAGATAAACCAGGGAGTTGTAGTGGTTTAGGCTGAGTTGGAGTCCTACCTTTTCTTTGTGGGAGTGCCTTCAGTCGCCTTTTTCTCTTGCTGGTTTGAGGGGGGAATTCCAGATGGGTTTGTTTTCTTGCCCATTAGTGGAACAATTTCGTTGTTATCTTTAATCATGTTTCTGCAGTAGAGAGATACCAGTTACTTGACTCCTCTTCATTTGAAGAAAGTATAGTGACCAAATTGTCTGTTTACAGTCTCTTCACATGTAAACACACAAATATTAATTTTTTTTCCTCCAAAGTTCTTCGTGTTTCTGTTGTTAAGCACATACACACCATTTCATGTATCAAGGCTGGAGGGTGACTCATGACTCATTAAATTTAATTCTAAGAAAAGTGCCATTAAAAGTGGCACCAGGAGAACCATAAATTCAAGTCTGTGCCTAAATTAAACTGAAGGGAGCCTGYCAATCACAGTGACGGTGTGGGTTATTTAGAGAAATCTAAAGAGCACAATGACTTTTATAAGTGACCCTAAAGTTGTGCATCTTTACAGTTAATCTGAGCAGTCTGCTTTTGTCCAAGATAACTTCAGGAAAGTGGTAAATTCCAGGATGATCTTTGCAACAGACACAACACATGAAGAAGGTTCCAGATGTCAAGTGAACAAAAATCCCTGGAAGTTTTCACTGCATTAGAAGAGCAGAAGCAGCAGAATACAACACCCAGGCTGAACTCAGCCAACCCATCACACGGCGAACATCCAGGACTTGTGTCCTGGTGATATTTCTCAACATTTCTTCAGGAAAAAGAAAAAACCCCAGGATTCTACTGGATGGAAATCACCACCACTACATGACACAAAAGGATCTTAATGCATGTTACCTGCTTAGGAACACCCACAGCATGAATCCTGTAAGTAAGAATGAATAACTATCTTGCTGTTTCTCAATCTGATACTCAAGGGCATCATTTTAAATCACCCAGGATAATTTGAAAGCAAGAAGGTGAATTCAGGATACATTAAAATTCACTGAATGCAAACCCAGTAACATTTATGAGGTCAGGGACCCATTCCCAAGGAAATGAGGGGAGTGCCCTCCATACCCAAGGACAAATGGTAAAAATAATTTGCCTGCAAGCTTGAACAAAATGAACTACACATTTTTTCCCTCCTACTCCACTTTCCTTAATGTGACAAATGTACACACAAACTTTCTGCTCCTGTCACAGTGCTGTCAATGTGCCTTAGCACCAGGATTCCTTCATTATGGGAATATCAAGATACAGAAAGCAGATTGTGAAGAGTRTTTGAAAAGACATGACACCTGGTATGAGAGAGGAGCCAGGAATATCAAATACATTGGTATTTGAGTGAAAGTCTATTAATGCATAAACAACAAATGTTTAATTACGGCAATCTTCAATCCCAAATGCAGGGAACTGAGAATTTACAGGGCCCAAACACTCCTAAGTGCAGCTGTAATTTCTTGGCACTGTATGGAATAGGAATTTGAAACATTGGAAAGGACTTCTTACATTGCAAAGGTTGGCTTAAGCAATAGGCATGAAAATAAATTTTTATTGTRTTTTCTACCATTGGCAGGTGTGTTCACACTAGGAAACATTCCTAGTTTGGATGCATCTCCTAAGAATTCATATCACAGCTTTCATAGAAATAATTTATAAAGGGGAAATATTTTTACTTGCATATAAAGTACACCATAGCTTTTAGTAAATGCATAGAAAAACTGAACTTGGATATTASACAGTGGAGGTAGGAAAAGGAGTTTTGCCTGTGCCACTGGAAATGCCATTCACGTAGTCCCCAGACACATGTTGTGTCAGTGAATACACTGATAAACATTAAGTCTTAACACAGCTAAAACAAATGACTGTTGTCTTGCTTAGTTCATAAATAATTCTGCTATTTACTTCTTACCAAGTACTTTAAGAATACAAAGCAGTGTGTGGGCAAAGGCATTTCCCATCTCAAGGAAGAGGCAAACGTGATACTTGACGTAAATCAAATATAAGGGGACCAGAATATGGTGGCAATGRACATCAAATAGATACACAAAAAGAAGTGACATTAAAGGGAGAGAATAGGTGGAAACAGACTAAGAAGTCCAAAAGTGTGTCAGCAAAACGAGTTGCCRAGTGGAGAGGGGCACAGCTGGGAGGAGTGTGATGTTGAAGGATTTGGAGAGAGTGGCAGGAAGAGCTGGAGAAATGAAGATCAAGGTTAAATCTCTAAAGCACACAGGGAAGAGCCTCTCGTTTGTGAGTGATGCTGGAGCTGCCCAGAGATGGCAACACCTTTCTGCAAGGGCAGCAGCTCAAAGCCCCATTTGCAGTTGGTTTTCACCACAGAGATTTTAGCAATGACTCAAGAGCAGGCTGCACCTCTGAGGAGAGGTGGAAACGCTCAAAGATAGCACTGAAGTTGTATTGGATGATGAAGGACTGCTGAACCATCAGTGATGTAAGGAAGCAATTTGGGAAGGAAAAAGAGGACAGATTTCCTTAAGTATACGGGGACTAAGCTTTCAAAAGCACACGGGAGATCTGACTGTATCTCAGCCAAAAAGTCAATTTTAAACGAGATCTCAGTCTGCACAAGTAAATAACTGCAGGCACAAGAGCAGAAGTACCTTGTTCCACTGCTGAGGTAGCGTCTGTTTCAGTTTTAATCATGATTAATTGTACACTAAGATGAAAACTAAGCTGGGCTTTCATCAGCAGCTTCCAGTGCACTATCATTTTCTGTAATCTATGACAGATGGAGAAAAATAGTGCAACAGCCTGAAAAGTGTCAGATCTAAGTAGTGTAGCTTATGTAACCTGATACAGTGTTGTCTTTTGTTGTGACTATTTTCTACTCCGATTATCTGCTTAATTGTTACAGGCCATCAGAGAAGTGGCTTATTTGAAGTGGGCAGCAAGACAAAAACACTGCATTGATTTATAGTATTAAGAATTACTTTGAAGGGGATCTGAGGACATTGAGGACTTGGTATCTGACCTCCAGCATGTTGGGGATACGAAAATGGTATTTATCTGTAACGGTGAATGGGATTCTGCCATTCCTACAGTAAGTGGCACTTTGAACACTATCACAGACTCACCTTTTGCTTATCTGAGAACAAGAAAAATCATCCATATCTATATCTTTATAATTCAATAACATTATATATGATCTGGCTAAGGAGAGAACCCTACAAATCAGAAGAAACACTCAGCTGTGATATTGTGGCACAAAGGTCTCTCCTTCCCTAGGGGCAGAGGAGAGGAAGTGACTACCAATAGCAGTTTCATTCATAGGTTCCTCAGACAGACCATGACACTTTCCAGCACCTACGACCTAATTCTTACTGGCTCATAAAAAAGAAATCCCCTCCCGGAGGGGAAAGCTGATAAAACTTGATTCTGACTTTTGTGCATTATTTACAGTACAATGAGTCCTATCAGCAGGAAGTTACACTTGATAGAAAGAGTTTCATCTTTCTGTAAGATTTTTAAAATTTTGGGGGGCATTAGTAGACATCAGGTGCTATCAAAAATTTTCTTTCTGGTGAGAAAATTTTACTTTCCCTATGAAGATTTTTCCTAATAGAAATTTTAATAGACTCTGAAGAGCAATGTTTTTCCCTGAGGAAAAATTTTTAAGATTATTTCCTTGCCTATTTCTGAATTAAATAATAATAATAAATTTAAGTGAGTTGAAATAAAAGCCTATTCTACTAGGCTAGGATTTTACTTTCAATGGTCACTACAGTAGCTGAAACTTTCAGTGGAAGATGAACGTATTAGGTTGGACTCAATCTCAAAGGTGTTTTCCAACCTAGTTGATTCAGTGATTCTGTAAAGTATAGCTTGTATGATATTACATTTTGCATCTCCTTGGCACAGGAACTAGGAAGTGCAACAGTGTTTCAGGCTGACAAACACAAATTAAATTAGGCCTATCTTTCCTCACTTCTGAATGCCCAAGGAGTTGGCGTGGCACAGCTCAGCAGAAAGATTTACAAACTAGAAAAACAGAAACAAGGACARCAGAAACCCACTCTCCATGTGAACGATGGGTTCCATCTTTGCCTCTGGAAGATTTTGCTCTCTCCAGAAGCATCACACCCCGAACACCCACGGAGCTGCCAGAGAACTCACCCYGCTCACGACACCTCCATGTCGGCGCGGACGGATCTCGGCGACGAAGATCAAAGCAGGGCCCCACTGACAACATCCAGAGCTCATCTGCCAAAGGAGTAAAACCACGTTCAAGCCCCAAACGATCCTAAAAACACAAAACCACCCCTCTCCAGTCATCCGGTGCGCTCAGCTGGGAAGCACAGCCAGGGAAGCGCCGAGGAACTGCGGCCGTCCGGGGTTTGCTCCATCTGAAATTAGGGAGCAGGGAGAAACTCGCCAGGCAACAACTCTTTACTTCATAGCTGCCAAAGTGGGATGACACACACGCAATAATTACACACTGAAGTGTTACTAAAGCTGAGTTGCTCACAGGTGACTTCATGGCAGCAGTAGAATATCTCAAACCATCAGTGCTCTGCAGTTTACATGCTGCTTTCAAAGGAAAATGGTTATGCACATGCATTTGGGTTGTAAATGACACCCTTTATGTCATGCTCAGTTTATTATATAGTGTGKAGCTACTCAGAAGGCACAAAGCAGAAACAAGGAAACGATTCTAAGTGCTTCAGCAAGCAAAAATTTTTGCTGTTACTTTGAAAAAATGACAAACTACATTAGAAAATCTTATACTTTCACAGTGACAGCAGTGAAAACATGGTGGGTGTGTTTAAATTTTTCCCTATCTGTAATAGTTTTTAGTGAATTTGTCCCTGTAGCACAGGAGACAGCCAGTTGGGTTTCACATCCCTGTGTCGCTCTGTGCTGCATTTCTCAGCTTTGCTACTTTTGAGCTGKTGAGCAATGGTTGATGCAAAATTCTAGTTTGGAACATACCAGAAGTGTGACCATAAGTTTCACCGTTCTTTTTATAGAGTCTCTATTATCACCAGAAATAAAATGTTAAAAACTCGTATGTCTTTGCAGTGAGGCCTGCAAGGTGTATTTACAGCTGATGGTCTGACTTAATTATTAGATAAGGGGAACTATGCAGGCAGCAAAACAGGAATCTTTCTCCAGTTGCAGACAAGAGAAGAAAGAGTCAAGTTTAGCTGGTTTTTTTTGGTAGAAGTTAGATTAAAAATTTGGAAGTAAAACCAAAATATCTTTGGATATTACAACCTGGATCCAGGCACTTTAATCCAGAAACTATGACTTYAAAATACATTTACAAACTGCAGGTAAACTCCTCCTGTTCATGAAGTATCTTTAAAAACAGGTCTGCTGGGTATTACATTTGCCTCAGATGTTGTGTGAAATGCCAGGAGCACTGTACTGTTCCTGGTAATGAATCAGCTTCCCAGGAGGTGTGTGGGGAAAGGAGCCATGCCTGGGCCAGTTGGATTTGGCACTGGGGGATCCCTTTGGCTGGATGTGCTGAGCACACATCCAGCTTTGCCTGACACAAATTTATGATCTATTCCAAGCCCTGTGCCAGGAGATGTTGTTCACATCTTGCCCAATGCCTGTGCCTGAGCTAATATGTGACAGCCCAGAGTCWGCTGCTTGGATGGTCTTTTACCTGCTGGTGTAACAACTTGGAATAAGGACTGAGTTCTGCCATTCCATCCTGCCCCAGAGAGCACCAGCTTAGTTCTCAACACAAACTGAGCAAAACTGCTTAATTAAAGTCATTCTGAGGAAGGAAATAGGCAAAGCCACGTTAAATCTGGGTGAAGGTGCATCTGAGGACTCTTGCTTTACCTCTGATCAACCACAGTAATAGAAATCCTTTTGCTAAGGAGACAAAATGAGTTTGGCAGCAAGCAGGACTTTGAACTCAGACAGTAGCTATATCTGAAGGCACCCAGATCTGTGTGGTTTAGCAGAATATAGGACCTAGATCTGTGTGGTTTAGCAGAATATAGGACCTAGCAGTGAGGCCTATTTATAATGCAGTGGCAGTTATCCAAAGAGGAAAAACTGGGACAAGCTACAGCAAGAGAGGCAGAGCCCTATTCCCAACCTACCTATGGAAAGGTGCAGAGACTGCAGGAGCTGTTAACAGCTCACACACAGCAGTTACACTCCATCCTGCCTGGTCTGTGTTAGCAGCTTCCCATTGCATCGTGAGGACAGCCTTGACTCACTGAACCCCAGTGTGGCCTTTCCTCTGCAGCTCTCAAATTTAGGGAACAGGAGCCCTGACTGTTTCTGGCTGATCTTCCTGAAAACAGACATCACATTGGTGTTATGAGGCTGAGCTGAGCTGCTTTTAAAGACAGACTTGAGAGCCAGGAAATGACAGGCAGAACTACAGTCAGTCACATCTGTGCAAAGATTTTCTTACAGTTTTAATCATTAACCTGCTCAGCCTTTATGTTCCCTGCTCCACCCTGAGATTTCTGACAAGGCCAGCATTTTGCAGGAGCCTTGGAAGGTTTYGCAAGAGGCTCTATCATGACCATGACCATTTTATAGAGTTTTACAGTAGTCACCAGCTGCTTCAGCTACTGAAGRGATGCCATATAGGTCAAGAATATTAATAACATGCATCTCTTAYTAAAAATTATTTGAAAACATGAGCTTTGGATAGTCTGTGCAGCACAAATAAGCAGCAGAAGCCCTATTTGGCATTATTTTGTTTTCCTAGCTAGTGTTAGACTCACTACCAACTAAAATGAACAAGATGAAGACATCCCAGATGGGAGGGAATGAGCATTTGGAGATCTGCCATGTGACATCAGCAAGTCAGAGCTGCATTTGCTCTTCTGCTGATACATGACATGATCCCAGTGAAACTCACATTAGAAGTTATTCAGATTTTATATTTAATTCTGTGACTTTCAGTACCCCAACAGAGCCACTAAGGGGAAAAGCCATTATCTAAATGCATTTTTGACATTAGGTAACAGCAAGAATAATTGCAAATTACTTATTGTCATCATTCCATTCCCCAAGCTCCTTAAAAACAATCCAAAATTTGAGAATTAAAACATTGAGCAAACCATCAGCAGCCCAGTTTCCCTGAGCATAGTGTTTAATTGATTCACAGGAGTCTTCCATGACTTTTCACTGTGCTCTCCTCATTCCTCCCCTCAGAGTTAAACTTGTCCTGGGATCACCTCTGGGTGCTGCTCCATAAAGAGCTTTTCACACCACTCCAGACAAGCGAGTTGCATTTGCAAATATTTATATATTACCCTCATAAACTGCAAGATAAGAGGGTGTTTTGTGCAGCTGAGCAACAGAGGAATGAATTAGCATCTAAGTATGTGACTATCACCTAACAGGAGACAGCCTTGTGGAAAGTCATTCCAGGAAAATACAGGGATATCACTTACCAGTTGGTGCAGTCTGGACTGCAGGGACAAGTCAGCCTCTTTAGCAATGTTGTGATGCATATTTGCATAGCACACATGCCTGGAGATTTGATTCCCCAGGATTTCTGCCACAAAAGAACAGTCCCATTCACTAGAGGATGGAGAAGGGTTGCTGGAGCCTCCATCACAAGTATATTCCCTGCAACTGTGTCACTGTGCAGTTTATTCTTTTGCTTGGGCAAAAAATTTTTATCCCCATTATTTCCTATTCCTTCAAACTACCCTTTCTGGACCCAATTCAAGCACCTCTCCAGCTGCTGCCCTGAGAGTCCTGCTCATCACAGTGAGTAGCTCTACTCATGACATTCCTCAGTCTGTCTCTGTAGCTGAGCCTGGGAACAGGAACCTTTTTATTCTGCATTTGAGCAGTGCCCTGCTCAACCATGGCCACAGCTCACACTAATATATACACTAAGAGCAGAGATGAGCCTGATCCTATATCTCAGCTTCTACCCAGCCAAAGAAGGGAGCCTTCCTCCCTTATTACACCCTCTCTCCACCTGATAGCATTCTTACTTCCACCTGAATCTCCCTAATTCCCACATCTGTGGCCAATTCCCTATGCAGGGATGGGCTCAGTAATGATTAAGTTGAAATAAGTGCAGTAAAATCCACTTTATGTAAGTGGCATCAATATTTGACTCCAGGACAGAGTTATCCCTTCTCTTGGCAAAGTTACAGAGACTACATAAGCATGAGATAATGATAAGCAATGGAAAGAATAGATCTGTTGCTCTTTTCCTGTGTCTTTTCCTGCATTTGTGCTGTTCTTAAGTGTCCCCTGCAACTCCTAAGGCAAAAAGTAACAGCACAAACCTACAAAGTCCTTTGCCAGTCCTCACTGTACAGATGTGCAGGGTGGTGGGTGCTTCTCCTTGTCCGTGTCCTGGGAGAATGTCCTGCTGGTGTGGGTCACAGGCTGGGCACGGGCAGGGGGGAGGCTCACAAGGGCATGAAACCTTGGGAGGGAAAAACAAAACCAGTTTTAAGACCAGAAGAGAGGCACCTTTTCCAGCTATTGGCTCTCAGTTCACAGTCACCAGGAGGGAGCCAAGTCTCCTGTGTGGAGACTTCAGTGAGGTCTTCCAAAGCACAGACCTCACTTGGCTGCTGAGCCTCACATTCCCAGCTAGGTCAGGGTTGTTCTCCAACTATTTCAGGGTGAGTTTGTGAATCTTCAGTTGTGGTGCAGAGTTTCTGGTAACGCTGAGCAGCGCAGGGGAATGAAGCAACATGAAAATGCCTCAAGGAATACACTGTGAGGAAAGCGTGGCCGCACCTAAATGCTACATTTTTTTGGCTCAAGTTTGTGCTGCCACTGTTTGACTCAAGTAGTTTTTGGAGGGTGAGCACCAAAACTGGGGAGGAACTTTCATGTTATAATAATTTCTGAACTGAACTAACAGTTCAGTCATTTGATTTTTAAAAACATCAAATCTCCCTTTTTAAAATGAAAATATTTTTCTCTGTCTCATCCATCTAAATCTGGGGAATGGTTCATTTCCGTTCCCTCTCCAAAGATCTGTTTAGACCTGTGAAAAATATGAGGGGAACAAAAATTCACCCACTAGCTCATCTTAAACTGACAGTTAAACTTTGCATCAACTGTAGCAGCACAAAAGATGCTCAGTAACTATAACAAAATTAAGTCCCTGCAGGCCCCTTCGACTTTTTGTCAAGTTCTCGCTGGAAAATAAATGAAGCAGAATTGAAGGTGAACATCTGCCAGTTGAAATAAACCCTCAGATGCTTTGGTTCCCCAAACCAAGAGACCTAAAACCTGCAGGTCAGGATGGCACTGGATACATCTGCTTAGATAGGCTGATGTTTGCAACTTACAGTTATTCCAAAGGGAATTCTTTGGGCAGACACATATCATATGTGCCCCACAGAAAGATCATCTTTTCAGGATACATTTTCTCTGTCTCAGTTTCAACCCATTATTCTAATTAAAACCCCTTTTATTATGCAAATCATCATCTCTCTTTGTCAGTGCTTCCATTTTCAGTTTTTCAGTGCTTATTTTAAAAACAGCTTTTTCTATTTCTCCTTGCAAATCATCCTCTCGAGAAACCTTTACCTATTTCCAGCCCTAGACTCCTCTCTCCTGTGGCCGGTAATGAGGGATGTTGTGTTCCTCGTGTCTTCCTCTCTGCCAATTAAACACTCCAGGCTTTCCCTCTCTGACTAACAGGAACTGAGGACAGGATCCCTTTTCTCTGGGTGGTTCATTATCCGCATTCTCCTTTGGAGTAAGAGGAACTGCCTGGGCTAAACCTGCAATGTCAGCTTGGAAAAGAAATGACTTTGACTTGGTGACATGGCTGAAAACTGCTCTTTCTGGCCGAGTGAGTAGGACACTTCCTTTAGTTCCTGTAATTGGGAGCTGCTCCCGCTGGCTGACACGGCAATTCCAGTTTTCATACCAACATTCAGGTGACTAAAATGTTGATTTTAAAGGCTGATTATAGCAATGAATGAGCAATACAGCTCTGGGTGATGATGGAGTCTGAAAAACCTCGGTGATTCCGTGAATGTTGGCGTCTCCTCGTGCCCACTCATTCCCTGCACACGGAAACAGGGAGCGTTACTAATGGAAATGGGGCTTGGCCACAGGATCACCAACTCACCAGGAAGAGAGAAGTCCAGTGAGCTCAGGTGGTTGATTTCTCCTCCTTCCCTGAGACATAAGTGCTCTCCACCACATATTTTGAAGATTAACATCTGATGTAGGAGAAAGTGGGTCCATATTTTCTCTGTGGAAACTATTCCAGAGTGAGCAGTAATCCCAGCCTGCATGGTGTGGGTGATGGAAAGCACTTCAGAGCCCTAGAACCACTTCAAGAAGACCCAGGGTGTTTATGCTGCACCTGGCAGCATCAATTAAAACCTCTTCCTGCCAAAGCCTGGTAAATCCATGTCTGTGCCTGTTGGAGCAGACATGGAGACTTGTGAGAAGCATCTTTCACTGCAAGAGGATTCTGTCTCTCTAAGGCCTGCAAGCTGATGTTAAATATCCAAGACACTGCCTGATCACCAGCTTACCTGGGATTTTTAATGTCCATGGAATTTTTTGAGTTTGGAAGATTTACCACAACAGTGTGTTCAAAAACACTGTATAAAATTCCTGTTGATGGGATTCTGAAAACGTCAAGCCTCAGAAGCTGAGGCCACTGGCTTTATCCCTTAAAGCTGTGGGGTTAGCAGAATCCACTGTGGTTTTGCCCTTGCTGGGCACACACCTTGTGGATTTGTGAGTATTGAGGACTTTAGCAAAGATGCATCACTGAGTAATGTGCTAGTGTGATATCAAGGCCACAGAAGAGTGACAGAATGAGCTGGGATTTACCAAAGATAAATATGATTCTGTGTAATTAATTTGATCAGAGGCAGAAAAGCAAGACTGTGGCATCAGAGGGAGAGGGGCTGTCCCAGGGCCAGGGGGACCAGCAGCAGTCCTACACATGGTGTGGGGGCCCTCTTGTGGGCCCTGCTCTGCCATGGACCCCACTGAAAACTGCCTCAGAAGGGATTAACATTCATGTTTAATTAGGACAAGGGCTATTCAGACTCCAGCAGCTGTGGCAGAGGGCACAGCAGGCTGTGTGGCTCCAAGTTCTTCAGGCAGGATGTGTTTTTTTCTCAACTAATTCAGGAATTAYTGGAGTTTGAAAGACACAACAACAGCTCAGTTTTCATGGCTGATTCAACCACTTACATCAGGTATGGCAATGCTGTAAATACTACGATTATGGTTTTGTTCTTCCACAAGTTCATGGGTCCATTTTCACCTCCCAGGGAAGTGCAGYCCAGCTCACCTCTTCTTGCTGTCTCCATCCCACGCACATTTGCAGTCATTGCTAATTACAGCTGTCACCCTCAGACAGGAGGTGAACACACCAACACCCTCCTTTTCTCTTGCTCCCGTTCCACTGCGGTTATTGGGAGCTGGGGGTTGTACACAGTGGTCCAACCCGATCACCTCATATTAAGCACTTCGTGTGGACACAAATTAATGTAATTAGTAACTGTGAGAAGACAGATTTTTACCACCTGCAAGCCTCAAAGAACAGCACAGGAACCATGTGCTGTTTCTAACCACRTTCAGTGTGAAATAATTACACGACCTTCAAGACCCTGCAAAATATGTCTGCCAAGGAGAGCAGAACCTCCACAAAACAACCCAAATAAAGACAATTTATTGCAAGGCTGTGCTCATCCTCAGTGGAGGTGGCAGCAGTAGGAACAGAAAGGTGCTGGTCCTGGCAAAGCTATTCCTAAAGGACAAATACTTCCTGAATTGGAGTCACTGCCAAGTTGAACCTCCCCATCTGTGGGAAATGAATTTTTGCCTGTTGCAGAAATTGAAGTGATGATATAGCTGGAAATTCTGAGAGGTTGGTAATAACTCCCACTAGAAAAGGGGGGTAATTTTGTTTGCTTCCCAGAGAAAGATTAAGGGATTTTAGACATGCAACCCAAAACCCCACCAGCACCACCCTATCCCACAAATATAGGACATTTACATTCTTAACCACAGCATTATTCTGATGTGTTTTCAGCCTGAATTTSAGCATTTCTGGTTTTTATTAAGAAGTGTGATGTTGTTGGAGCAGGAAGGGGCAGGAAGGCAGAGGTGTATAATGTGTTCAGGTTACCCAGGGCAGCTGATCAACCCTCCTGGACAGGCTCTTGATGTAAATCAGGGTGGACTTCAAGGAATGGATTAGGTCTCTACCCAGGCTGATAATTATGAAGAATGGATTCCTCACAGAGTAAACAGAAATTTCATGAATACTTTCCAGCTAAATCACGATCCTGGTGTCCTTCCAAGCATAAATTTGCCCTGGCACACAAAGGCCTGGAGACAATCAACTATGTTTTTCTGGTCAGCCCCTTTCTATGTTTATTCTTAACAGTTTTAATAATAAATTATTTCACTGTCTCAGCTCGTCTGGCCTACTTAGCTGTGTTTGTTTTAYATGTGGATTGTCTCTTGCCTTGCAGTGTGGAGCATAATGAACCCCTGAGTGGAATCTAGGGAGACATCTGCCAAAGGTTTAGAGATACAACTTTATAATGATATGAAACTGAACACACCTACTATAAACATCTTTTGTGGCTTCCTTGTCCACCAGAGACATTAAATTCCAATTATTTCCAAATTCTGACTATTTTCAAGCAATTCTTTCAAATCCTTTGTCAAGTTTCTCTGGTTATACCCTACAAACTCCGTGAAAATAAAATTACATTTGTCCCAAGTTATGTTAACCAAAGAAACAAGAATTATTAGTCCTCTAGATGGTGCTACTATTTCAAATAAAGCAGTTGGATGTTTGAAAATTTTCTTGAAATATATTCTGTAGTGCCCCATRAGAAAGGACCACGGTGAGAAATCCTAACCCCAGTAAAAGAAGTGATGTCACACAACCCAAAGCTTCATCCCACAGGGCAGTCTGTATGTAAATACTTTGATTGCTTCTCTTTAAAGGCAGTGAACGTTCCAGTATCTTAGCAAATGTAAAAAAATTACAGGATTTATTGACCAAAATTATCTTTCAAAGTCTGGCTCACTTTTCTGTGTCTTTGATTTTCAAGTTTCCCAATAATTTCCAGCTGGCCCCTCCAGGTTGCCACGTTCCCACTGCAGTGACTCAGGTGAGAGTTCCCTGAGCAGGGCCCGTGTGTCAGAGCCTGGCACAGGCTGTGTGTGTGCTCTGGCCCAGGTTCACAGCAGTCCTTTAGCACAACTGCACTTCAGATGCAACCACAGGAACAGCTGAAAGCCCTGGTTAAACACCTTGTTGACTTAGGGATACAAGTGTGTGCACTCTGACGTGAGTGTTAAAGGTGTTAACTCCAAGTGCTTTAGGGATACAAGGAGAGAAGGTAAAACTGTTTACCTTTTCTTGCCCAACACAGCTGCACAGGTCCAGCACTGAAATATTTGTCTCTAAGACAAATTTTCTTATCCTTAGTTCCTCTCTGTCCAGTCACGTTTCAAGAGGGTGCAAAAGTTCCTCCTATTTTTTCCTCTCCTTCCAAGGCTGCCATCTGTATTTTCAGAACATCTGCCTAATCCTGATTCTCTTTGTAATTCCAGCCAGATGGATTTTCAGCACCAGATTTCTCCCCCTGTTGCTGTCAAAGTSAAGAACAAAAACTTTCTGATTTCAAGATTACTATTATTGTACATTATTATACATCTGACCTTTGAAATATATAYTGTCTATAACCACTATCTCTTACTTTGTGCAAAGTTCATCTGTTATCTAAATAAATGTCAAATTTGGGATCTTGTTAAGCCTTTAGCCTCAGTAACAATAACTCTGAATTTCTGGAGTTTACCCAGACAGTGTAAGAGAAACATTTATTTCATTGATTTTGACTATTCAACCTTTAAAATTTCACAGAGTATATTTGTTCTTGTGTTACGAGAAAAGAATAACATCCTTAGATCATTCATTATTTTGTATTCTTTCCATGTCCCCATTTACTTATCTGCTTTCCAAGAAACTTTCCTCACAGGAACATATCCCTGGGCTCTTGGTGGTTGTTACTGCTCTTTTATGAGTGCTTTTCCAGTGTCATAATAATTTAGTTGGTTGGGTTTTGAGGCAGCAAAGCCACAAAATCAGGGCCTCTGCATGCTCACAAAAATAATTTTTTAATACAGAAGACTCTAAAAGCAGAGAGACGGTTACACTAAAAATAACCATGAAGACATGAGCTTAAACAACAAGTAGTTTATTTATTATACTTAGTGAATCCTTGCACGTGGTAATTTCCTAAGTCCTCTAGCCTTTCTCCAAATGCTCTATTGTTCTGCTTGTGAGGACCAGCACAGGGGAAGTAGAATTAGACTGACTTTGGAATTGACTCTTTCAACTCCTCACCATCTTCTGGCTCATAATAAGGTTCTGAAACAGGTTTTAATTTGACCTCTTCTGGTAGCCTGTGAGTCTCTTCTCTTCTGCTTCCATCTCTTAAAAGTGGGACCAGCGTTTTCCAATGTCTCCCTGAAACTAAAAAGGAAAGGGATGGTTAATTTTTGTCCYCTCCACAGAAACAGAAGAAAATATACAAGTGGTTTGAATAGGAAGTTGAGAAAAGAAGAAGAAGCAGGAAGAGAGGCCTTTGTTGTTTTCTTCCCCATCCTGTTCCATGAGTTTTCCATATTTCAGCTGGCAAGTACAGCAGAGACTGAYTGTACAGTTAAATACTTTGGTGCTGAATGCTGAGCTCCCGAACTGCAGGATCTGGGGCCTCCAAAGGAGCTTCTTGGCTATCTGGCTGCCATCACACACTGCTCCAACTCCTCAGGATTTACACATTATCTGCCTTGTAAAATCTACATACAGAATGACAAATTTATGGGGTTTTTATTCCAGAGAGTCAAACTGTGAGTAATGAGCCCACTTCATCCTTTGCATTTTGTGCTGACTGATARTGACATCAACTTAGTTACTGCATTATCAGGAAGTGCATAGAACTGACTGCCCTCTAACAATTAATCCATGCTGCTGCTATCACCAGAGTGCAGCCTATACTAGGATTTAGTTCCCTGAAAGCCTCACCTCTGCCAGGCTTAATAGAGAAACTGGGATTTCTTCTGAGGTCCCCACCATACCCAGGATCTTCGTTGATGATGCCCAGATTAGTATTCCATGTGCACCAGTTCACTTCATCAACCCTGGGGAGAACAACAAAGCCAATGTCTATTCTAAGGATCACCAGATAACTCCAGGATCAGTTTATATCACAAACTACCACCTCTCAAGCCTCAGATCTGACCCAAAACACAGATTAAACTGACCATTGTAGACAGTAGTAGTGCTCTACTCTTCAGAGTGCTCCAGGGGGAAGAGTTCTGCTTTCCACCACCAGATACCTTAAAGTTGTTTGTCTACAAAAGATTGTTCACTTGATACACAAASAAAGAGGTTACCTAAAGCACCATCTGTAATCATCTTGGCCATCAGGTGTGACCCCCACCAGCACTTGCTTCCCAGACCGGAACGAGCGCCTCAGACAGTTCAAGTAGCTGTTCTCAATGTCCAGGATTGTGATGGCTCTCTGCAAGGTAAGAGAAAGCAGAGCACAGAGAAGCTGCTGGTCAAAGTCATACAAACCCTGAATTCTGCCYTTGTTTTAAAAACCCTGAGCTTTTATCATTGTCAACATCTTAGAGCAGACACTGTAATCATCTCTGAAACATCACCCTCTGTTAATATGTCACTAAAAATACTGAATTACTGCCCTGTGAATAAAACCATGAAGTTCCCTTTCTTTCCTCAAACAAAAACTGATTCTGTTAAAGACTGGTTTTCCCCTTGCACAATCCCTGTCTTCGTAGTCTGATCAGGATTTTCCATCATAAAAAGCCAAAAAAATTTTGTCTAATTACAAAAATACTTCTTTTCTTAAATTCTGAACATCTGTGGATCACTGGGAACATCTGCTTAGGCAAAACATCAAACATACACAGAAAAGGAACTAATATACATTTTGAGGAGCTGTTCAAGAGAATCAGAAAGAAGCAGTGACCTGTTATTTGGAAACATGTTACTTCCTGAAGATTCTCTCTGAAATTTCTTAYGATTCCCCACACCCTTTTTTTTGGATAGCAGCCTCACAGAACCAATGTACCTGGAGTTTCCAGATGCTCTTGCTCTCCTGTGCAATTTTGTTCACAGTCTCCCCCATCAGTGCAATGAGCATGTTGAGCAGGAGGATGTATGTAAGGATGACGTAGAGAACCAAAAGGATGACAAACACAGACTTGAACCTGTAGTTCTCTGTGAACTCCAGGTCCCCCATGCCAATGGTGAACTTGAAGAGCTCCAGGCAGGTGTAGTAGAGGCTGTTGTAGGAGGTGCGGCCTCGTTTCAGGTGGCAGCATCGGGCATAGTCAGAGATGTTTGCTTCTTGTCCCTCATTGTCATCTTCAATTAAAGTCACCACAGCTGTGGCAAAAGAAGAATCACATTCCCAGGATTAAAATACAATTTCAGATCACAACTTCATTGCAAGCAATGAAAATGAGCAGAAAGGTAAGACACGTTCCCTGCACGGTACATTGACCCCAAGGAAATTGTCCTATAAAATACTGCCCATAACTGACACCCTCTCAGAAGGTGCTGCCTCAGTTTTCTCTACATAGAACCTGATGACTGTTTTTCCATTCAGCTTTGCAAAGCAGTTTGAGACCCAGGGATGAAAAGCTGCATGAAATTACTATAGGTAATTGTTATTCTGAAGAGATCTTTTTTTGTAGTTAGGTTGTTAGTTTTTAGTTGGGAACAAAAAGTTTAAGCAACTTGAAAAATAAAATTTTCTGAGATTCTTTAAGGTAACTCCAAGTAGAATATTACCTGTAGAAAATCCCAAGAGGAATACGAGATAGACAAACATGAAGCGACATAAATCTCTAAGGATCATCTGTAACACCGAAACAGATGAAAATATTTTAAAACTTGAATATTAACTGCAATAAAAACTGGTAAAAAATACTGCTTTAGCCCACAAAGGCATTTTCTGTGAACTAGCTGTTCATGCATTAAACTCCTATTTATCCTGCTGAGATAATAAACTTTAAAACAGAAAACATTCTTCTGTTATTCATGCAACAGTTTACACATATATGGAACACATACACGTGGGAACAGTTTCCTCTTTGTGAGTATAAACCACATAAAGACAGTTGCATCTTTCTTCCCCTCTTGGGCTGTCTGTCTACCTCCTATAGAGAGGTTTATTAGCCAGCTACTGCCTCTTAGCTAATTGCTCTGTTTGGTAACATTTTAACTATACCTAGAGAAATTTCCAGCTGGTAGAAAGCTGGGCCATTTCACACCAGAGCAGCCTGCACCATTTTCAGTCTCCTTTCATCCATGTTTATCCAATTGTAGTTATTTTAAAGCAAGGCAGTTAATCAAAAAAATAAAAATCATCATCATCATCCTATCAAGACTGCTATAAAACATATGGATGAGGAGCAGGAGGTTTTTGTACATCACTTAAATTTTATCCCTTCACTCAGAAAATAATAACAAAGGATAGCAGAGTCATGTGAGAGGTGGATATGGCCAGGTGTCTCCTGGAAATGGGGCTGTTGGCTGCAGTGTCCTGCTCTGAGCACTCTGCTGCCTCCTCACCTGCTCCCTGCACTGACCTTGGCGATCATGACGGAGTAAATTCCCATCTGCTGGAAGCCACGGGTGTAGTAGAGCATGTTGGCCCAGCCCAGGGCCAAGGAGAACACCATGGAAGCCACATACAGTTCCTGGCCACAGAAGTACAGCACCACAGAGCTCAGGAGGAGCAAGGAGTGGACAAAGCTGAAAGACAAGCACGGTGTGAATGCAGAGGGCTGAGGTGGCCACGGGTGCTGGGAACAGAGGAGCCCCACGGGGTAGAGGGCAGATTGAGAGATTCTCCAGTCGGGAAGAGAAAGGGCACTTGACAGGCAAAGCTCCCTTTAGAAATAGGAATATTTTTGCATATCCAATGCATCTATTCCTAACTCTGGTGCATGACACAGTCACTGAACATTTAGACACTCAATTTGCTTTACCTCCAAAGGAGGTCACTGATCCAGACCCATTTGTCCAATGACATCCACTGGCAACTCTGTTGTAAAGACCCAGGAAATTATAGCTAAGCATCTACCTGTTACAGGTGGCTTCAACCTAAACTACAGATCTCACACACTCATCTGTTTCAGGCTGAGATGCAATCACAGATATTGGAGCTTACAAAAGAACCTCACTGTAGCCATCAACTATCAGTGTCCTGAGTGATGGGCGCCTCTGCACGAAATATTGGATCTGAAAAGAAAAGGGAACAAAGACCAGGTTTGCATCAAGGAGCTATTAAGTATCTCCTATGAATGAATCAAGCACTGACCTCTGTACCAAGGAGCTGGTACCTATAAAACACCTCACAAGAACAGCTCAAAACCAACACTGGAGCAAGATCTAGAGAGGACTCCTCCAGTAACACTAGCTCAAGGAAAAAGCTTTTTAGCTCTTGACTAAAACATGGATTATCTTAGTAGCCAATGCTAATTAATAGGAAAAGCTTGTTTGATTCTCTCCTACACCTACCCAAACGGCAAAAGGAAAATTTTCAAACCTCTTACCCCTCTGAAAAAAAAATAGAGGCCTCCCAGTACACTCAGGATCTCTCCAGTTACTCGAAAATATTCCCCAGTGCTGTAACCAAATGTGAAGGGAGGCTGTAGAAGACAGGAAAATAGACATGTTCAGCAGAACTGGAGATAGGAAAGACCTGGCCTTGCCAGCAGCTGAAAGCAACTCCATTTCTAGGGGAACAGGTTTCTGAATGTGCTGCAGCAAGGGGGCAAGACTGGGAAGGAAACAGGGTCAAAATCTCCCTCCTGCCTTCAGGAAAGAGGAAAATTCTGATGTCAGGAGCACACATTCAAACGGGAGGCAAATTTCGGATATCATGCGATGGGTGGTTCCCCTGACATTTGTCAGGAGTAATGTACCTTTTCATTCTTCTGTACAGGCCTGTAGTAAGCAGCTGCAGTGAGGATGATGATGTGGATGGTATAGACAAAGAAGTTGAAGTAAAATAAGTGCTTGACAAACCGGTCCCACTTGTCTTGCAGCAGCCTGTTAAGGGGCTCCACCAGCAGCATCTCGTGCCGGTTCTGAGGAGAAAAAAGGACAATCTTGCTGGGACCAGTATGTACTGGACTTCGAAAAAAAACCAAATTATAAAAACCTTCAGCAAATGATCCCTCTAGTTCCCTTAAACTCAGCGTGGGAGATTGCTGTTTTATGGGAATGAGGGAAAAGATGCTCTGTGTGGAACATGAAGCTCTGCCCCAGCAGTCCCCCAGCCAAGGAGGTGCAGTACTCACTGGTGTCTCACTGCTGTAGGCAAGGATCTCAAGCACTGAATTTTTCTCACAGGTGTCTATACAGGACAGGTCATAAAGAGAGGAGTGGACAGGTCCATAGGCCCATTCAGTGAACTTCCTGGACAAGTGTCTGCACTCGGGGTCTTTGATCTCTCGTCTGAGGATGTAAGCGAAAATCTAATTGCAAAAGAACAATACGACCAACATTTCAGGGCTAATGGACTTCTCATTCCTCAGCATCTCCGCAAGACAGAAAGGGTAATTTCTCCCTAGTTCAACTGAGTTGAAGCCAAACCACTGGAGCACTGCAGAGATCACAGTCTGAAATAAACACAATTAATTTTCTCACTGGATGCTAGGAGATGAGAAATACAAATACTTCTTAAATTTGGCATTATCTGTATCAAATCTGCAAGACAAAAGCAGAGATGTACTTTACACACCCCTGAGCACACAGTCACTTCGAATGGGGACTGCCAGAAGATGAGTTATATCAGCCAGTCTAAAGTCCAAGGGCTCCAGTGGTTCAGATAGTATCAGAGACCCAATTTCTGTTTCCTCTGGGGCTCCCTCGCATACCAGTGGTGTATGAATAATGCCAGCTGGGCACAGACACACTCACACTTCACAGCCTTTAAGGACTCTGCAGTTAAACTGCAGCATCAATTCCTCTTAACTAAAAGGCCCCAATAATAAAGTTCTAAAATCCATCCTGCATAAATGTTTTATATGTCCTCTATAATGTGATACAGCAATGGGATAGTCAAACACCTTTGCTCACCTACCCCTATCTTCCCTGTTTTGGCTGCCAGAGTTAATGGAGTCAGCCCTTTCTTGTTGGTGAGTTCTTCCAGCTTGAGGATGGGATTAATTTTGGCACCCAGGATCAATATGTTATTATACATCTTGGTTACAAACTTGGTGTTATCCTTAGTGTTATCTGCAATCTCCACCAGTGTGTGCAGGACCATGTTGCCCATGGAGTCCTCAGCAGCGATGTTGGCTGCCTGGTAGGGATTCTCCAGGAGGAATTTCACAATGCAGAGCTGGTTGGTGCAGGCAGCCAGAGACAGAGGCAGCTCCCCTACGGCAAGCAATAGGAAGGAGTGGTCAGAAAGCCCAGTACTGGAGGTGCATAAACAGAAACATCACATTGTTTTCATCTTTCACAATGAGAAAAGATTAATTTCTCTGTCTGACACAGCACCAATTCTTGTGATAGCTGCTAGAATATGTTTTCTTTGGTTTAACTGCATCACAGAAACACAGCTGCTTAAAAAAGCACTGCCAGGACAGGAGCAGAAGGTTACAACCTTTTGGAGGATACAGTGCTCAGAGAACAAAGGAATGCTGACACCAGGCTCACACTGATCACCATCAACTACCAACTGTGTTTCTTTATAGGCTCAGTCTTTGGGAGTAAATATTTGGCCTAATGGTGGAACAGCCCATCTGGTACTTCTGAGCCTCCAGTCCCACATCAGGATTATTTAACAGCTTGCATTTGGGATGATGCTGGGATACCTCAATCAATAAAGCCCATACTGTGCTCACTCCTACCAAAATAAAAGCCAGATTTCCCTTTGATTTTCCTGAAGAACTCCCCACAGGCTCTGGCATGAACATCTGCTCCGTTCTGGACCAGGAGCTTCACCAGGTACATGTTCCTCCTCTCGATGGCGATGTGAAGAGCAGTCTGGCCTACAGAGACACTCATCAGACAGAAATCTTCAGCATTTAGTACAGACTGAGAGCTTTCAGCACTGCAATTCCCTCAGCTCCATGTAAGATGGTGGAACTGAGAGCTTTGCAGACTAAAAAGCTCTAGAACTGAACATGAAAAAACCCACACAAACAGCAAATGCAAATTGCCTGAACTTGTTATTAAATCACTGTACATCAAAAATGGCAGAATATTGCACCTAACAGAACACTACAAATGCACAGATTGTTATTCACACATGGGAACTTTGGGTGCATGAGGCCTCACGCCCAAGACCGAGAGCCCTGCCTGACCCCATTTCAGTCTGAGCACCCTGAGTATTCCCTGTAGCAGCTGTTTCCCTTACCCTTGTAGTAGTTGTCAGTATATTCTGCATTAACAAACTCTTTCAGAGTTCCAGTTTTCCTTGCAATATCCAGCAGCAAGGGAATGGTATCATTTTTCCCATCGTGTAGATTCAGCATGGCTTTCAGTAAACAGGTTTTCCCAGTTTCAGGCTCTATAACACAAAAAATTGCAGGTATATAGAAGTGATTACAAACCTACCATCTATACCCAGGCAAACAGGAATTAATGAGATTCTTTTGAAAAGACAAGAAATCTCATTTAGTGTTTCACAGAAAATTTCAGCTCCTGTCATCTTACAATCAATGGGTTGCCCAATCAATAGGGCCATTAAAGGACCTCCTGGAGACATATAACATAATTATCTTTTTTTGTTTTCATCTCAGGAGCACTACTGGAAGAAGAAGAGGGTACCTGAAGGTATGTGACACTAAAGGGTACCTTTGAACTCCTCATCTGTGAGATGCTTGAAGGTTCTATTAAGGTAGAGTAGCAGGTCACTGAGGTCCTTTGTGTTGCCTCGGGCTACAGCATCAAAGATCCTTCTACGGTCATAAAATTTGAAAGCTTTTTCTGAGCAGCCTGTGATGGAATCTGTAGATAGGAGCCTAACAAGGGGAAATGTCAGTTACTTAAAGTCAGATGTTTAGCAGGTTTTTATAAACTACCAGAATACTGTTTTTCATTTGTTTGTGTGAAGCAGTGAATAGACTAGAATGGATCTGCAAAGACTACAAGATCAACAAAGTCTGTAAGCAACTCTCCTGATAAAATGATGTATCTGCTGCTGAAAAGCTGAGAACAAGACTTAAAAGAGGCATTGAAGTATGGCAGTGTAACTGCAGGCCTGGAGCCAGGCAGTCCCTTGTTCTCACTCTGAGCCATGTCCATTCACTGAGCAGCCTCAAGCAAGTGAATTAAAGCCTACTGCCAATTTTGGGCATAATATCCATGGACTGAATTTTTAGAGATGCCAAGAGACAACAGTTATTGCCACTTTCAGTTGCAACACTCATTAATTTGGCATAGAAAGTAGTGAAACTGAAAAAATTGTCATGCTCAAGTGGAGACAACAAATGCTGCTCTAAGAAACACGACCTGCAGTTGTCAACTACTCATTACAACCAAATTTTACAAGGCAAACTTACTTGTGAAGTTTCCCTCTCTCCAAGTTCACATGGAATTTGATGACAGAAGGTGCCATCAGGTGATCCATCTGGTAAAAGGAGTCCATGGGAGCCATGTCCTTGTCACTGTCCCCCATCACAAACCGCCCCCGTCTTGCAAAGATGTTGCTTTTGGGTGGCTGCACCTTGGTGCTGAGTGGGCCCTGGTGGTTGTCAGGGGTTTCGTGGACAGAGTCCTCCCCATCCGTGTGTTCATCTGTCACTTCAGATTCCTCCATGTCAAAACTGCCAAATTTCTTCATCTTCCCAAGAATGGAAGACATGGTGAGCCAGCAGTCTGTGAGGAAGGACACAAACACCTCAAGTCAGCACTCCACAGGGCTATGAGTCCCCTTTTGCCTAGGACTGTTTTCCAGAAACAGCAGGGAGTGGATTGGTTGCTCTCATCCCAGAAATGAGGCAGATGGACACATATTCACTGTGCCCACAGTCACAACAGTTTAGTAGGTCATTACCTCCATGCTATTTGTTCCTGTTCCCGTTCCCACTGGCCTAACCCAGTCCAGATTAGGGAAAGCAAGCCAGAGCATCCCAAAGCTTCCTGGCCATCTCACTGCAGAGCTGAGTCTAAGCTACTTCTGCCTAAAACCACTRCCTCATCCTCCTCCAGTCATTGGTAAAGCCTGAGCAATCTCAAATCTCAACAAGCTCTGCTTTTCTTGTCTACTTTCCAACTGGTTTCCGCCACAAACTATTCTCTTGATTCTGTCAGGCATGTGAAAAAAGCCTGCTTGTGCCATAACCACATCTCCGGGATGCTGAGCACAGAGGGCTTCCTGCATCCAGGAAAATCATCACTTAAGGGCTTTGCCAGAGTTGTGGCAGTGCCTGATGGAAATGGGGGCGTGGGATTCTCGAGAGATGAGTGTCACCTCAAACATGAGACACGGAAACAGAGGGAAAGGTTACCACAGATAAGATGTGACTGTAAGACCACACTGATCTTGTCTGACTCACAACCACAAAGAACTTGGCACAAGCAACAAATACAGAATCATAGAATGGTTTGGATGGGAAAGGACCTAATGATCATCTCATTCCAACCCCCTGCCATGGGCAGGGACACCTTCCACTATTCCAGCTTGCTCCAAACCTCATCCAATGTGGCCTTGAACACTTCCAGGGATGGGGCAGCCACAGCTTCTCTGGGCAGCCTGTACCAGGGCCTCACCACCCTCACAGGTAACACACCCTACTGAAGGTAGAGCAGGGTGCTTTTTTGTTTTGTTTCTTATCAAACTGTTTTAATCAGACAAATGTTGTCCTCGTGCCACTGAATGCAAAGTATCCTGGAATTCCAGCAGGGGAAACAGGAATACATCCTATCTGAACTGCTGCAAGCTGGCTGAGAAACATACTCTGAAATCCTACATTGCTTGGAAATCTTACAGCTTTGAGTACAGAATGTCACAAAATCTTTAAAAAGCTTCAATTATGAACCACATTAGAGTGGTCAGTAATCTTCTCTGTATGAACCACATTAGAGTGGTCAGTAATCTTCTCTGTATGAACCATATTAGAGTGGTCAGTAATCTTCTCTGTACATTCAGTGTGAAAACAACATCATAAACACACTGCAAGGTTGTTTCTCTTCAGACTATTCTGAGGTCTCCAAACCTACATTTTATATTAAAGTTGGATTTTCAGTTCTATGGGAATAGTTCATATTTACATCAAGGATCACATATTTTTCTGTGAAAGTAGGACAGGAAAGAAACTTTTGTCATTTGCATTTTCTGTGATTTTTTACAATATACATGTAAAGAAAACATCAATTCCAAACTTGCACATTTAGGGTTACTGGAAGCAAAACAGCATAGCATAGACAAAATACTAATGACTGCAATTGAACTTGTTCACCTTTCAAGTTGTGTCCTTAGAATCACTCTGAAAGAATAACATAATATCTTATTAACTTAACTGTCTTATAAATAAGAAATAAAAATATTTCCATTTGGAATGGGATACTAAAATTACAGTAGAACAGTTACTTCAGCAAAAAGGGAATAAAAACAGTTCTATAAAAAATAGAAATAGATACAGTGGGAGAAAAGTAATGTGTAATTTTAATTTTTTGTCTTATTTAAACTAGTGTGGATTGAGCCAAAAACATCAGTGAGATGGCTATGGAAAATAGAATCACTTATTTTCCACAGAATAAATGTAATATTAAACTGTGCAGAATAGGCTCAATCCCGTCTCCCTGGCAATTGCTCAAACCTACATTATATGTGCTTTCCTTTCTAAATCCTGTTAGTAATATATTTGATAATGAAGACAAAGCTGCATTTCCTCATGAGCATGAATTTGCAAGGGAAATAACCTCCACAAATCTGTGCAAGCATTATTTAAAAAAATAATAACTATTATCTAGTTTAAAAAATGCACAACCTATCTGAACTCTTTGAAACCCATGTACATAGAAGTTTGGTACAACAAGTAAGGAAATATTTTTGATAGAATGCCTTGCCTTAGAATAAATAATAACCATGCTATTCAAATACATATGCAGAACTTACAATTATTGACAAAAATCCAGTCTTCTGAAAAATAGTCAAGTCTCAGTCAACACCCACTGATCTACACGAATTTAGTGCCAGATATTCCTCCTCCAAGGTGCCTGGATTGAAAAGCCTTCAGATTTTGCTTCTCCACTTCATTTGTCTGCAAAATTGTTCTCTGTGATGATTTTTAGAACCAAGGGAAGTTCACTGGAAGAACAGAGAATAGAGCAATAAGATAATTAAGACCAATTCTGGAACCAGAAGCATCAATGGCTTCTATTCCCAGAGGTTTAGCAAAGCTCTTTACAAGAATTGCAGTAAGTTGCTGTTGTTTTTCCCTCCCCTTTAATTGCATTTAGTAATGGATATGCTTCTCCAGATTTCCTCTTCATAAATACACTCAAATTTGCAAAAAAACCACCTAAACCACCAGACAGCAGTTGTTTCTGGGGGTCACAGTTTCAATTAAATTCACAAAACTTTGTAAAATATGCCACAGTCACCTTTCTGGACACATTTCCTGAGTGGCTGATTTAAAGATAAATATTTTAAAGATAAGCTGATTCAGAGCAGAGTTGAGGAAGAACCAATAACAGAAGGTCCTGAAGCCTTTTTATTCTTCCATATTCCTCCTATGTTTTATTTAAATTTTATATTTTCATATATATATATATATATGTAACAGTCAGCTTCCAAATATTAATGTAATTAGGTGGAAAAAAAAATCTTCTCTAATCCAGGATGAATCTAACATCCTTAAAACTTCAGAACTGTGTCATATATTGTTAAATATATAATTTACATAAGATCTTTCTGACAAAAACTGGTCTACAGAAACAGCTTTTCCAGAGACTGAGCTGACACGCTGTAGCTGCAAGGCTGGGAGCAACCCCCAATCTTCTTGGGGTTTTGAGAGCAGACTATGAAATTATACAGTGAAATTATGTGTCTTTTCTTTTTGCTGTCTCTCTAGTCTTGCCATCTACCCATAGATGTATAAAAGAATTATATATTTGCCTATTTAATAGCAAACTAATTATACTCCTTAGAACACCCTGTGGTACTCAAGAGTAACGAGCCTATTTATTAATGCATAAATATAGATTACCAACAGGCAGGTCCTCAGCAGCACCCAAGGCATGCAATGCTGCAAAGGCTTTGTTCAAGTTCTGTGCTTGCGACGGATTTTACCCACTAAGAGCCTCCTCCATCACTGCAGATGGAAAAACATCAGCAGATGTGCCAAAGATCCCAAAGATGTATCCAAGGCTGGCCTGCAGCTCAGATAGCCCTGCCTTTGCTAATAGAACCTAAAACCAGGCCACAATTTACCAGCTTCTGGAAACAAATGCCACTTGATCTCATGGTTAACAGAGCACTGGAACAGCATCATCAGCTCTTTCCTGTTATCCAATAAAACTGAAAGCAGATCTGCTGATAAAAAAAAGTATTTTATAATAATGCAAGAGGGAAAAGAACACGTAACAAATTCAGAGTTTTTACACCACCTTTAATCTAGTCTACATTTTGTCTGTAATATGCCAACAGCTCCCTAAACATGACATGGAATAGATGCCTGGAGAGAGGGTGGAGGGAGATGGAAATTAAGCCATCTCTGTAATTAAGGTCTCGGAACTCGGCACAGTTTTCTCACCATAAAAATGTCAGTCCTGATGGTGTTAATGAGCAAGAGAGGAATCCATGTCCATATTTCAGAGGAAACACATGCTTCCTGGTAATGAAACTGTATCTAGATAACATGAAATGTCTTACTTGCTTCCCAATTTCATTTGAGCAAAACAAATGCACATGCATCTTGTTTTAGAAAGAAAAGTGTAAATGTTTCTGCATTAAAATAAAGAGTAGGAGAAGAAACAAATTTTAAGAGCATAATACAGGGGATAAAACCTTGGAAATTTTAAAGGAACGCACATGAGCAATACACAATATTGAAAACAGATTAGAGTCTAGCTAGTTGATTAAACTGATTTAAATTAATTAAATTGATTAAAGCTCTATTTGATACAATACATGAAGGGCAGAAGTAGAAACACCTTCCGATCAAATACAATAAAATAGCTCCTCCAGTTTATCACAAATTCTGACTGTTTCAGAAAGGCCCTGATCCACCCAAAACACAAACATAATTATTTTATGTATGTCAACTACGAAAAATAATTACTTCTCACCCTATAAATGCATTTTCCACTTGGCTATAATCCCTGCATTCCAAGCATCTCCAGTCATGGTTTCAGCCTAGCCATGCCTTTGACCTTAGTCCACGCTGCCCAACCTGGGTAGCCACAGAAACAATCCTCCAGGTTTTATTCTGATTATTTTGTTGACGTTCAAGTCAAAATTGCATTCTGTCTTTTACAGATACAACATGAAACACATGAAAGCCTCTAATGAAAGCACCAAACTAAGTTACAGACAGAAACTCATCTCTCCTAGTCCTTCCAAATATATTTCCTAGCAGGAAAATGAGCCTTGCAAGAAATATCTTTTTATGCAGAAAGTTAATGGATCTTTCCCAGTCACTCAGATAAATTTAATGTGATAATTACTTCTCATTCCACAAATGGGAATGACAGAGCAACAAAATGTGCAGACCCAGGAGAAGCAGACATTAAATGCAGGGTTTTTATCCCCCTGTAAGGAGTGAAAGTGCCTGTTGAATAAAGTGAAAAAAACACTGTTCAGTCAGGAAAAAACCAGAAGCTGCATCTCAGGCTATTCCAAATAATTACTTTATTTACTACTGAACATCACCATAGCAGCCCCCACAGCAGCATCCACATCCTTCCCGTAAACCACAGGGAATGGAAAAATCCTTTCCACTTCCTGCCTCAGCACCTCGTTCCTGGCAAGGGCGCTCCCGCTGCCCAGGATCCTCCTCACCCCTGTCTCCACCAGCTGCTGCACAGGTAGCATGGAGCAGAGGTTCTCCACGATGCCACGGCACAGGGCTCTGGTGACATGGCCCAGGGACAGCTCAGAGGCACCAATGTTGGTCACTGATGCCAACTGCTCAGGAAGGTGTCTCTCTCCAAACATGGTTGGGTGCACTGAGAGTTTGCTGTGCTTTTGGGCCAAGGCTGCTTGGATTATCCTTGTGTAGATGGCAGGTTCCTGAACCTGAAGTCCTGCAGATGGGAAATATCATGTTACTGATCCAAAGTGGTCTGGTGTATCTTACATGTGCACACTTAAAATGGACACTGATGCACCTGTTCAGCAAATACTGGATATTTTTCCATGCCCTAAAGGTAATTGTTTCTGAGATTATGAACCACAGTTCTCCCATCCAACTGTATCCAGAATGTGCAATACTAGAAACCTTTTTCTGACTGCAGAAACTGCCTTTCCTGACAGTACGGCTACTCCTCTTTGCCTACACTGGGCTAAGTTCCACAAAACAACACCTTTAAAGGGACTAACAGCAGGTTTCAGCTGCAGTGGCTGGATTCCATGTGAATGCAATGTTCACCTCAAGTACTTACTGAAAGAACAATTTCAGACCTTATTTCTGTAGTGCAAAACCCAAGGGATTATTAAAAAAACTGTCAACACCACGCTTGAAGCACTTAGAAGATATTACGTGAGTTTGAGTCTTAAAATCCATTAGAGTGCTGCAAAATATGCAAGAAAAGGACTCCCCTGGACTGCAGTCACACAAACTTAGAGGCTCTTGTCCTCAAATCTGCCAACCTTTCCTTTTGAAGACCAACTTGTACAAAATAATTCTGTCCTTGAAACAGAAGAAGACCTAGAGGCAACGCGAATGTGGAGTCCAAGCATGACTGTCCCAGCATGTTCATAAGTTTCAGCAGGAAATTCCAGAGATCTAGGAAGCATGACCCAAGAATTACATCCTTCTTCCCTTTATGGCATGATGGAACAGCTCTAGGCTTGTTCCTTTGCCTCAGCTTCCTTTTACCTCGACGATCAACCTCAATTTGAAGCTTCAACTCTCCTTGAAATGACTTACCCAGCTCTTGTGTCCACTGTGCCACCATTCCCACAAATGTTGCAAGCACATTCCCTCCATTAAGTGATGCTGCCACTGCCAAGTAGTCACCATTGAAATAGGGAAAATAAGTAACAGCCGAGGAAGGATCTGGTGCCTCTGGAGGCTGGAAACCCAGGGGCATGGAGATGGTCAGCTGAGCAGAGGTACTGATATTAAGAACTAGAACACATAAAGAAAAGAAAAAAAGAAAATAATCAGTGTTTTACTAAGCTACCCTGAAAGAGGACAATCAGAAAACCAAATCAGTTACCGAAATGACCATACCTGCATCAGTCCTTTCAGTCAGACAGGAATAAACAGAGCACTGGAAATCTCCCAGAGCAATTCCTACTTTTACTCCTTTGGGTATTCCATGCCATGCACAGACTGTCCTGCCTGCAATGCTGCCAGGGTCTCCCACCTCTGGAAGCAAGTGAACAGGAAAGCCGGATTTTTTCAATCTGGAACCAGAACAACATTACTAGGGGAAAGCAGTATGGGAATGTGTGGCATTACTACAAAGAACTCTTTGAAGTCACAGATGAACCTGGCCACACATCTGTGGCTGCTGGATTTATGGATGCTTTCACCTGTTTAGAAAGCTTTGTCTTGGACAGGGGCAGCATTCCAGTCCAATGGGCTGGGTAAACCAGTCTGGAAGAATAAATAGTTTTTCTTTCTATACAATCTGAATACCCAAGATTATACAGTACACGTTCAGCAAGTTTAACCTACTGATGTCATATGGACAAGCAGTTCCAGGGTGAAGGGACAATCATAAAACCAGCAAATAATGTAGCTAAGTGTCAAAGAACTTAAACTGTCATGCAATTAGTGGTTCACAACCAAATCACAAGGAGTTAAGTTCAACAAACTCCTTACATAATCAGCTGCAAGCTACACTACAGTGCTACAGCAACAACATCACATTAGTAAAAGTTCAGCTGGCAAAACGCAAATTTCTGTCACTCTTTCATACCTTGATGAGAAGATCTTTCACCTTGGACTCCTGGCCTAACCTAAGCCCTGAAATATATAAGGCCTTAGCACTCATCCCTGAAAGAGCAAATCATTAAAATACATAAGTAAATAAATTAACTGGCTCCCTATAAGATTTTCTGTAGCCTAAGTATTCCCACAAGTAAGTCTTAGCAGAAGAACTCTGCTCAGAGAACAAGAGAGTGTAACTGTCTTTACCATGACAGAGGCACCACTGTGGCTGCACTTGTCCATTCCATCCCACCATCCCACCACAGAAAGGGAGAGAACAGTTTGGTCTCACTGACAAGTCTCTCAGCTCTGCAGTTTGTAGGTATTTTTAAAAATAGTCGGCCAGATTTTACCAGATTTAAACAGAGCAAACCAGAGCAAACTCTTCACAGTTCTTCAGTACAGGCCACAATTGATTAGGAATAACTTTCAATCCCATTTTATCTGTAGCACATCAATACTCAAGGCCCAAAGAGATGCTCACATTGCCTGACACAAGCAGTACACAAACCCATCACTGGATGACCTTACATGTCAGTATTCCAGCACTTGTTTCTGGAATTAAAATATCCCCAGCTGGCAGCATTCTGGACAGACATGAGTGGCTTCTTCAGGTCACACAACATGGCAACCACGTAGTCCTGGATAGTGCCAGCTGCATCATAAGCCTTCAGAAAATCTGGACTTTTAAACAAGACATTCGAAAAACAAAAAAAATTTAGGGGTTTTTGCTTTAAGGCAGCAAGAGCAAGACAACTTCCATTGTTACAGGGAGCCTCAGACATGTGGTCCCATCTAAAAATTAAACAGCCACCTCAGTGATCAACTTGCATTTTCTTGGTTTGGTTTTTTAAATGGAATTTGTTTTCCAAGCAGCAGCAATATTTATCTCCAGATGGAAGATGGAGGGAGAACAGCTTTAAGGAATGAGGTATTCTGGTTCAAAAGCACTGCATTGCAAAAGTTACCAGGAAAGTAGTAATTGTTTGTATGAAAAAAAAGGCAATTTGTTGATCCTGGAACATTTTTGAAAAATAGGTAAATTCCCACAGTTTCTCAGGGATCCACAAATTATATGAATGGAAATGTACCAAATGGTGAAACAAAACAAAGCAGCTGGACTCATGAGTTAGGCAGCTCTGAAGTAAGATCATGCCATGCTCCACATATTTGTCAAACACATACTGGAAGAAACCGAGATCTAATAATTTTTCCCCATTTATTGAACCTGAACTCATTGCAGAGGAAGACACTGACTCTGAGAAAGATGAAACTGAAGAGCAAACCTTGCTGATGCCAAGTCACAAGCGAAAAATTATATCCTCTGCAAACATGCCCAACAAAGCAGAGCATTTGTATCACCTCATGAGGATCTGTCTCAGCGTTTGAGGAAGGAAGGAACTGAAATTAATTCACAGACTATTTGTTTTAGCATCTGGCACCAACCAGACCAAGCAACTCTATTACTGTTTTGGGCATGTCTGTACTTTTCACAGAGGAGCACAAGCCAAAATAAGAGTGTTCAAACTGCATTAGCAGAGCTCCTCTGAGCAGTACGATGGACTAGAATTACTCTATGATACTTTAAGGCTTCTGTTCCTATATGGTCAAAAGGTTTTCTTTTTATTAGAGACGTGTAGTATTTTTATGAGGTCAAAGACTCCTGCATGCTTAATTGCATATAGTTTATATTAAATACTGCCATTTTAAATATTCTTTGACTACTTGATTATGATTACAGAGAAACACAGCCCCTTAGCCTATAGCAGCATTAACATGCTACAGGAATACTAAATGTCACATAAATTCAAGATGAGAAACAGACTTTTGAGAAGCAATGTACCTGTTCTTTAAATACCAGCAGACTGTGGCACACCCAAATCCTGTAGCCAAGCTCACGTGTGACTGTGGCAGAGGAAGAGAAGAGAGGAAGGTGGGACTGCAGCGGCCATCCTGCCACGTGACCAGGTGACTGACCTTGTCTGGCTCAAAGGCAGGGCCTGTGCCACTCTCTGTCCACTTGCAACCTGAAAACAAAACAGTATCCAAGAAAACCAGTGACTCTCTGCAGCACAGCCTGCCTGCCATTCCTCATTTCTGGACACACTAGATAATTTGTTAAATAGAGCCAGTAGAGACTGTAATCAAATTAGTCGTGGTTTTCAGCCCCAGATAACATCATAATGCAAATCATCCTTTGCTAAAACAGAGAATGGTATCCAAGGTCTCTCTTTTCTTGAAAAAAGACCTCACCACCTGGAGAATGCTGCATTAGTAATGAACTGCCCAGGATGGATAGCACAAAGTTGCATCACCTTTTGAGCCAAAGCAACAAGAAACTTGGACCTGTAAGTATTAAGCAATGGACTGCGAAGTACTAAAGAGTAAAACCCTCATGTACTACACAACAAAGCTTCACCAAAGGTAGAACAGAGTTTAATTCAGTTTCCCCAGTCCAACATGCTCCTTTTGCGCAGAGAACACCACACCTTTGAGGAAACCTTCACATTCTTTCATTCAAGAGGCTGGGCTCAAGCACTGGCACATGATGTTTGCCAGCACATTCCATGGCACAGCTCTGACCTCCCCCAGGCCACCCCTGGACACAATGCAGGGATAGGACAGGTCACTCACTCTGGAACTAAGGCAAACTCTTGGGTTTTGGCCAAGAAGCAGAGTTTCAAGCTGTGCTGTGCTATTTGTCAGGTCAGAGAAGAGACTCAGCTGCCTGACTCACACAAATATGGCTAAAAAAGTAATTCTTGGGCTGGATAGAGGAATTGGAAGTCACACTCACACAGTAAACGGCAGCCTGAAAGCTGGGAGGTGCCATGTGAAACATGCAAAGCAAAACACACATTTTCCTTGTTCCCTTAATTCCCTGTTCTATCAAATCTGTTTGAACTGAATTTCTAAATGGTTTGCTTTTCTAGTTTTAAATGGATTCTAAGAAATATTATTAATCATAAATCTAACCCTAAAGGATGCCATTAAAAATTTTATTTGTGTCCCAAAGGTCCTGGATTCACTTAGTCCTCTCAAAACAAATAAGAGGAAACACCCTCTTTCACTTGATAGAAATGAAACTAAAGTGGCATGTGGCTTTAGGACATAAAATATTTACCAATATGACATAAGAATCTGTGCCTATGAATCCACAAGGCTTTGTTATGCAGCTCTTGGGACAGCTGGAAAGCAACAACAGCTCCTCCAGTCCATCAGCCTTTGGATTTCTTTCCTTCTAATCATTTTTAGTATTTAATGTAAAATTACAGTCAGTAATGAATAGTACAGTGCCTCTTCAAGCAATTAAGACCATGACAACTTCTGACAGGCAGTGACCAGCACTTTTGGGAAATCTACTCTGTGGTTTACAATAAATCTTTACTTAATCTGCATAACTCCTGTTATAATAAGACTTGGATAATTGTCCAGATGGGCACATTACAGGGTTAAGAGAAAGAAGACATGGAACCACACTCTGGAAGCCTTAGACTTCAGCAGGTTTATAAGGCATTAGTCAAGAAGATAATCCATCCCTATCTCACAGGACAGGCAATCCAGGGCCTGGATTCTTCAAATATCCTCACTATCATGAGGATTATCTGGGTATTTGCACAATGAAGCTCCACATGACTACCTCACTGCAGCTGATTTTGTTTCTGAGGTCTTGGCAAGCAGCTGAGCATCCAGAATCATGACCATAGTCCTTTCTCAGCTCCTACTAACAGAAGCATAAGCAACAAAATGAATGCAACATGACAGGCTATGACTTGCTAGCAAAAGAAAAGCCTTGGCATTTCAGGGGGGAAACCCCAGAAAGTTACTGAGATGCTGGACAGCATCTAGGTAAGTGTTTTATGAGGTGAATGAAATCCCCCTGCAAGTTATTGACATGATGCAGAAATTCAAATGGCAGCAGATAGCATATGATGGAGAAACAATTAACTAGCCACAAATATGCTATTCCTCCTTCATATTAATAATTGTGCTGACTCTGCAGGGATCTCATTAGGCTAAATCCTTTATCATTAACTATAGTAAGTAGCTGAAATTTAGTAAAAAAAGCAAAATTCCCATAAGAGATCTTCTGTTAATTCCGTTTTACAAAAAACCAAGTGATGCAGCAGCTTAATCACAGAATCACTTCACTCTTACAGTTTCATTTTCTGCATCATAATACTCTGAACAGGAATGTTAAAAAATGAATGTTACCTTTATCACTTTTCCAAAACACAACCCCATGCATTTGTCCTGAAATACCAATGTGGGTGACTTGCTGAAGCTGCTGCTGAGGTAGAGCAGCAAGGCATTCATTCAGTGCTTTTATGATTTTCTGGACATTCTGCTCCATCCCCTGCAATCACAAAGCATCATCCTGAGCACAAAGCCATTAGGATTCACACCGTGTATTTATTAAACAAGGCTGCTCTACTCAGAAGTGAAGGACAGAATTCACTTAGTTTAATACCACGTATTAGAGTAACATTCACTACTAAATTGTAAAAATAAAAAGAAATTGCAGGAAACCCCACAAACCCACAAAAACTAAAAATCAATGCTAGCAAGTTGAGCCTCTTAAACTGAAAGCCAAATAATTCTTAATTTTCTAAATTACCACACCCAGCCATAACTTTAAAAAAAATCCATTACCACTGACTACATGCTTTCATTAGTTCACCTTATCTATTGCTCTCCATTTTCCTCACAAAGAAGATTATCCATGTGTTCTGACTGGCATGCAATCTCCCCTACATCTTCCTAAAGCTTATCCCTATCTACTCACTGTTGATTTTCATGATGCTGACACTCCATTTCTGGATATTCTATTCCTAGAACTACCCAGCAAACTGATCTACTCATCAAATTGACCCAACTGTGCCCCAGGAGAAGCTGTATTCCAGCTTTCATACTTTTTGTGATAGACCAGGATGAAGATTACAAACAAAGCTATTCAAATATAGTCTACAAATAAATGTGAACTTTGTGCATAGGTGCTTTTGGCTCTAGGGAGGAGGGTTGGCCTGTTTGGTATCTTTGGTATCAGAAATTGCCCTGGAGTCAGTACAATGCTGGGCCAGAGGAATGTTGATGCACATTTTTTATGATTCAAATCCACCTTTTTTTTTTTTTTTAGATTGACCAACACAATGGATGTAAATATCTTTAACAGGAGTACATGTTCCTGGTTATTTCCACGGGGAGTTTCCAGTTATGATTCCACCTCACAGTGAACTGCAAAATAAAATATCCTTCCAGTTGGCAAGTGGTTGCTTTTTCCTGACTGGGAGTGTCAAAGACAAGGTGGTGGTTCATGGGAGAATAGTTTTAGGTTGTTTTAGGCTACTTTTTCAAATGGGTCTTTCTTAGATCAAGCAGCTCTGCTTGACTTCCTCGGACAGTGATTAGGAGGTGTTTTAATTCTGCTTTTTGATGCAACCATGTGTCAATCTAGGCACAAAAACAATCCAGGAAAACCACTGGAGTCTGCACAATGTACCAAACAACCCGGCCACTAGAAGGCAAGGCTGGTGTCCTGCAACTTCTTCCGTCGGCGCTCCCTGCCAGCCCTTACCTGCGGTCCAGCTTCCAGGCTATCGGTGTGTGCCTGCGTCTCCCTGGAGCAGCTCTGTGCCACCGCCAGCCCTCGCTCTGTCCCTGTCACCAGGGCTGCCTTCACCGACGTCGTGCCCAGGTCTATGCCCAGCACACAGGTGGGCCCAGGCGCGCCCGCCGCGGCCATGAGAGGATCGCTGTCACCTCTCCCACCAGAGACAGGCGGACCAACACCCACCATGCTGAGCCCCACACGGCTCCTTGTGGCCCCCGAGCCGCGGGCACTCGCAAGGCGGGCTCCGAGGGACGGGGCAGGAGCGCGACCCGGACTTTGCCCTCAGGCTGAAGGTGCCTCCCCTCACCGCTCCCCAGCCACTCCCCCTCCACCTTGAGCCCTCCACAAACCACTACCCCTCCTCAAATCGCCCCTTCCTCACGGCTCCCCGCCGGCCCGCAGAGCTTTAAACCACACTTTTTGTCAAAACCAAACCACCACAGCGCCGAGCCCTGCCTGTCCCCCGCACACCTCTGCCCCTCTCACAGACCCGCTCCGCCACACCCAAGATGGCCCCCGGGGGCGGCCGCAGCGGCGCGGTGGGCGCTGGGCGGGGAGTCCACGGGCGATCGCCTCACGTGAGAGTCGAAAAGGGAAGAGCCGGGACGGCACCGAGCGCTGAAGGAGGTGGGTGCCCGCCCGCTCCCCGGTACCGCCGCCTCGGCAGCGGCGCGCCTCAAGGCACCGGGCGTCCCGGTCCGCCGGGGCTCCTGAGGGGAGGGTGGCGGGACTACAAGTCCCAGCGTGCACCGCGGCGCGGCGCCAGCGGTTGGGGTCTGGCGGGGGCGCGGGGGCTGCCGAGATTTGTAGTCCCGTGCGTTGGGGTGGGGAAGACCCGTCACGGGAGCAGCGCTGAGGTAAAGATGTAAAGATGTGCCCGGGGAGACAGAGGGACGGGGAGATCGGTGCCTTCCCAGGAGTGCTGAGGGTCCCTCGGCCGGGCTGGGGGCCGTGGTGCTGCGGAGGGAGCCGTTTGCCGCGGCTGCCGGCGGAGGGGATGGGCTGTGTGACCGTGTGGGTGCTGAGCGAAGCTTCTCCCCGCTTTTTCTGCAGTTTTTCTACCATGTGGACGCGACACCTCCTCCCCGCCCTGCTGAGCCTCTCGCTCGCGCTGCTGGGGCCTGGCGGTGAGTGTTTGATCAGCCCTGCTCGGGCCCATAGGGCTCCAGACCAGTAAGAGATGGAAGAAAGCAGCTTTCCCAGTTATCCCATTACATCTCTCCAGGGATACCTGTGCCACACTTCCCATCAGCTCTTCTCTCACACACTACCTTGGCTTCTTGTGCTCATACACTGTTTTGAGGCACTGCTGTGCGCCTCATGCTCCAAAATCACTTCTGCAGATTAAATACTGCCTGGAGTGCGGTCAGTGATGAATTGGGGAGCTCCTCTGCACTTAATTTCTTAAGAACACCCTATAATATGTGGCAAGAGAAAAMAAAGTGTCCAGGCCAACCTGTGCAGCCTGTTTCTCTCTCCATTTCTGGTCCTATTTTTATATAGCTCTCTGTTCTTTCCCTTGTCTCTTGTGTCTTTTAAACATAGAAGACTTGGATTCCAGATGTCCAAATTGTTGATGTCTGACCAGCTTAGGGTTTTGGTATGGGTTGTATTGGCACTTGGAATCTCAGCCTCTCTTAAAGCATGGTGTACTACAACATAGCTGGGTTGTTGTACAATAYACCCCTTAACTGCAGTATTTCAGAGCACTGTAGTAAGGTGCTTGCCATTTCTGAAGTGTTAAATGTACATTCGCTTGGACATCTGGGTACCTGGTTTGAATTTGTGACCCAAGAAACAATTTTGTATTAAATTTTGGGCGTTTATGACTTCTAGATCACTAGGATCATGTCAAGAAACAGAGTGGGTTTGCAGTACCCTATAGCCTTCTCTTGGCATGAGCTTCTGTTGCACTTAAAGCACTTATATTGCTTCCTTGCAACATGTTCAGGTGACAGTTATTTACTTCTCCTTTTAAGTTGTGTACTCACCTTGAAATAAGCTGTACTACCCCTTTGCTGTTTATTGTGTGTACTAATGTGACTGATCTGATACTGCAGGGACCAATAGACAAAATGTCTATGGCACAAAAAAAAGTAGGTTGTTCTTCTGCAGAAGCTGTTCATAGTAATCGAGATTTGTGTGGGTGTTTTTTTCTCCCCAGATGGAGTCATTGTATTGTCTGTCCCTGCAGTGGTTTCTTTAGAAAGTGGAAGTTCAGCAAACGTCACTATCTCTCTGAGGTAAAGTCATGATTGCAGCTTTACTTTCCCTCTGGAACAGGGGCTGGCCTCCATAAATGAATGTACAGTTCCTTCATTCCTAAAAATTGTTACTTAAGAGAAACTTGCATTTCCTAGAAGGATCACCTCCTGGGCTTAGTGGAGTTCTTTAGGAAAGCTGTGCAGGACTGTGTCACTTGGAGAGGCTTTAAGGGGTGTTTTTTTGGTTTGTCTTACTGCTGTAATTTCTGTCCGTCATCACCCCAAGTATATGGGCATCATTTCTGTCCCTCTTTACCAGCAAAGAGTTAAGGAGCACAAGGATAGGATCCTGGTGGCAGTGACTTTGTTCTGCCACTTGTATGGAGAAGAGGGAGGTAAAATGTGGCCATACAACCATCCATGCACTGGATCAGATAAAAGAACCAGTGCAATGCTCACACACTTTGGTGCTGGCRTTCCTCTGAGTACAAGGCAGGTTCTGTTGTGTGTGGGCTGCTCATTGCTGAGAGGATTCAGCTCCCCTGCAGCCATGAAGCAACCTCTGAACTCAGGCACCAGCCTAACTTGTTTTTTGTGCCTTCACAGGGCTCCACTAAATGAGACACTGGTGATAACTCTTAATATTACACATTCCTCAAAGCACAGCACCATCGTTGAACTGCCTGATGAAGTAAGTGACAGAACAGACTTGTGACCTTATGCAGAAAGCTCCTGCTACTATGGTGCAACTCCTCTTTCTTCCCTCYACTTTGCCTTGCAGGTACAGTTCCCTGCAGGTCACACTAGAGCAGACTTCCAAGTGAAAGGAGATGATGTTGGACAAGTAACAGTTTACCTTTATGCCACTAATTCCAATTTAACTGGGTGAGAAACTGTCTTTTGTTCCACTTACTATCTTGTAGCTTCCTAAACTTTGGGGTAACTATTCCTTCTTTGGAGTTAAATGGGACATGGTTGGGATGCAGTTGAGATGTGGTAACCCTCCAGCAAACCCCCAGGTATTCAAATAGAGGGCACAGAAGCAGAGTAGTATCTTGGTATATTAGATTTAATTACAAGAAGACTTGAGTTCTCACGGTTGCTTAGTCTGGTTTTAATAACTCCTCCCAAAAGTATGAAAACGACGTCAGCTTTTCTGCTCTGGGAAGCATTTGGCTGTCAGTGTCCAGTGGGATGCTGTTCTTCCTGAGCAGGATTTGCTCTGAAGTTCCTGGGGTGCGTCAGATAGGGGAGCCCTCTTCTCACAGATGCCAGCTCTCCCTTCTAGGAAAAGTCTAGCAAAATGGAGAAAGACGGATTGCATTTGCTTGTGGCCCAGACATTACTGATCAACAGGATACTCCTATTTTACTTCCTTGTTTTGCTTCTGCTTTTGGGACTTGAAGCAAAGGCAGAGATGAGCACGTGGAGCTCTCCCAGGGGCGGGCGCGATCATGAGGCATGAGAAGTGCAACTCTGCTCTTGCCTAACAGACCTTGTGCTGAGAGAGTGGAGCCATAGGCACAAGGTGACCTTTCTGAACATTCCTGGGGTAAAAGGATGGGAAGGAAAGACTCAGGCAAGAAGGAAAGGGGGGTAGGAGTGAGAGATTTCCCAAAGGTAACAAGGGCACTAAAGAAAAGGGGAGCAACTCAACTGAAACCAACTGAAKCTTTAGTGTCTTGTCTCAACACCTGGACTCTATTTCCTCTCTCAAAACAGCAAGATAAARTCTCCTGAAAAAAGCATGAATTAATGAATTGTTTTTGCATTACCCATCAGGCCTAGGATTCAATTTCAAGTGATTCACAGCATCATAGTGAGATATGCTGATGAGGTGATTGGCTGGATCTATTTCGTAGCCTGGTCCATCTCCTTTTATCCTCAACTTTTCGAGAACTGGCGACGAAAAAGGTAAAGAGACCTCAGATGTGTTTGCAAGTCACTAAAGCACTTCTGCAAATCATGTTCATACCTTCAGTTACATCCRTCGTGGTTATTGGGAATTATCCATAGAAATATGGGGAAAAGGGGAAAAAAGTCTGAATAATTGCAGCCCCAGTACATTCCAGGGTCAAGTCGTCCCTGAAGCTGCCTGTAACACTCTAATGCATGTTCATCTTATTTTTTTCCCTTCTCCAGTGTTGTTGGACTAAGCTTTGACTTTATAGCATTAAACCTTACTGGCTTTATAGCATACAGTGTGTTTAATGTCGGTCTCTTCTGGATTCCCTTGATTAAGGTGAGCATGATTCTCTCTTAACGCTTGCTGGGGGGTGGGTAAGTGCAGAAGGGAGTTAAGACACGTGGCTGGTTTTGCTTTCTCTTACCTTTAGGAAGAATTCCTGGTCAGTTATCCCAGCGGGGTGAACCCTGTGGCCATCAATGATGTTTTCTTCAGTCTCCACGCAGTAGCTCTGACTCTTCTCACCATCATTCAGTGCTGCATCTACGAGGTGGGTCTGGGTGCTGGGCTCCCCTGTGGGCTCTGCCAGAGCTCCCTCTGCCGGGCACCTCCCTGCTCCTTTTGGGCTCTAAAATCCTCTTCCCTSCGCTTCCACCGGCCTTTCCAGAAGCCAGGCTTCACAGTCCAGCTGCCTTCATCTTTTCTGAGCTAGCAGCACCRCCACTACCCTTATCTACTTCAGCTTCATGGATGTTCTGAGCTTATAAGTAAACTCCTTAGGGACTCAAAATAACTGAGGCAAACAGCCAAGTTCATAAAGTTCCCAAACAGATCTCTAGCCAGCACATAGATTACAGCTCTTCACAGCACAAAGGCTGGTATGTGCTTTGCTGTTTCCTTGCTACTTGGARCATTCTTCAAGCTAGGATAGGACCTTAGAGGTTCCCTGCAATTCAAACTCGCAGCTTTTTTTCAACTTCTCTCCTAAAACAGCTGTAAATGCCCTTTTATAATTCGCACCTTTTCAAGTGAGACTGCTTGTTACAGTCAGATGGTTCTTTGTTTAATTTTCATTGTAAAAGCCTCTGATCTGAACAAGCCATTTTTCTCTAGATAATAACTGTTTCTCTCTTGGGGTTCTGCCTTTGGTCACGCTAAACCTAAAACCGTAACAGCCCATCTGTCATCATTGCCAGGTGCAACAGGCTTTTCTAGTGAAGAATTAGAAAGCAGCCATAAATCTTTTACCATAATGGCATTATCAGCCTTTTGCACATATAGGAACTCTTGATCTCATCAGATTAAATTTTGGAGATTGTTACAGATTATGCACCATAAGTACTCAAGAATACTGTTTTCTCCTTGCTCAGGGACAGCAGTGTTTCAAATGATTGATGTGAATATTGCTCATCAGCTCTTGCAAACCTACATCTGGTTGCTGTAGCACTTGCTTAAAGTTCTCCTGTGGTACCAGCCTAACTGGTAAAACAGGTTTGGACTGTTATGTTGCACAGTCCTGAGCAAACTGTATCTTTGTGTCTGGGGATGTACGACCAGGCCAAAGTGTATCTGTGTTTCTGTTCCAGAGAGCAGGTCAGAAAGTATCCAAAGTTGTTGTTGGACTACTGGCACTTGCATGGATCTTCACCTTCACAACACTGTTCCTTGCTGCAGCGGAGGAGATGACATGGCTACAGTTCTTGTTCTGCTTCTCCTACATTAAATTAGCAGTCACACTGATAAAATATTTCCCACAGGTAAATCTGAACTGTTATGCTTGGATTCTATATCCCTGCCACCCTAACCCTGCATTGTGTGGTCTCAAAAGTCTGAACAGACTAAACCACCAGTGATTATTTACTAATAGTGACAAAACCAGTGGAGTTATACTGAAAGCTGCTTAAATGTTAATCTCAAATGCCTGTGCATGACACTCTGACTTCTTGTCACACTCCCAGGCGTACATGAATTTCCGTCGGAAGAGCACTGAGGGATGGAGCATTGGAAATGTGTTACTGGACTTCACTGGTGGCAGCTTCAGCCTTCTCCAGATGTTTTTGCAGTCGTACAACAATGGTAAGCCTGGAACTGAGGTGCTGGGGCCTTTCTTAATGGGGTGGGAGGTCCCACTACAAAGCAGATACAAACCAGTAGGTTATCTTTGAAAAATGATGTTTGTGCTATGGGATGGGGAGCTGTTCTTACACGAAGAGTAAAGAATCTGCTCCTATTCCCTCAAGATATAAAATGAAGTAGCTATTCTGAAGAAACCACAGGAACAGTTATTAACTAGCTTTGCATAAGATGTGCACTGCAGTCAGTCTTGAGGTGTGTCTAAGCAGTCCAAGTAACAGACATGAACTTCTCTAAAATACATGGCATGACCTTGTAGTCTTGAAACAAGACTACACTTGAGGAGCTAGTTTAACTCTAATTTTGTGTTTGACAGATGAGTGGAAGTTAATCTTTGGAGATCCAACAAAGTTTGGCCTGGGTGTCTTCTCCATCGTCTTTGATATTGTTTTTATGGTCCAGCACTACTGCCTTTACAGGAGACGAGGGTATGAACCTTGTGAATAACAAACACCACTCGTGGAGGCTAAAACTTCAAACTGAACTTGTCCCTACCCTGTCTGAGGGCTTTCAAGATTCTTGCTGCCAGTTACCAGGATACCGATTCTGATCTCTGTCTATAACTTGATCTCTGGGATGGAACACAAACTGTTGCCTTGCCAAGCACCAATTGCCAGATGCCTTAAGGACAGCAAGCTCTCAGTTGCACACGGGAGACTCGTGCCTGGTGAAGCTGCACACACAGCTCAGGGAGCTGTCCAAGCAACACATGGCTCTTTTTTCATCAACCACAGGGAACAGAAAGACCAGAGTGATGTCTTTCTGACTGGAGGTGAAACACAAAGAGCAGAGTTCTGTCTTCCAAAAATCTGAGATAATGTTTAAGCAACCACTTAATATCTTAATGCGATGACTGAAGACTGTCTGTGGATCCAAGTGCTGCTGCTGACCTTTCCCAGACAGCTCACAGTACCACTCAGGCTGGCCATGGTGGTACATCACAATAATGAGGTTGGTAACAAATTCACAGATGTTAGAATTTGAACTCTTTATTAAAAAAATCCTAAGAAACAGAAACTGTATTCTTATTTCACTGAAAGCTCTTTCAAACGTGCTAAGACAAGTGCTCAGAGTAATAAGAAGGGAATCTATGCATTTGTACTTGAAAACTACTTGAACGCCTAAAACCTAATGTGTCTTACTAGGTGTCAACCTAAGGAAAACTAGAGCCCAGGTGAAGTTTAACACCTCACTAACACAGCTCCCCACCAGTGAAACCAGACCTTACTAACCTCGGATTCATTGTGTGAATGTAGTTCACAATCTACTTCAAGCCAGAAAAAAGGTCTCAGCTGGAGGCATCCAAGTGATGTGGCACTCTTAAATGTAAGGAGAAACAGCTCAGGAAATCCAACCTTGTTTTATTGTGTGTAAAATCAAGTGAAAAAGCAGTACAAATAGCAGTGTATCTTTATAGTAACAAAAATAACTCCAACTTGAAAGACTTAAAATTTACCACTGAATTCTTAAGTTACAAAATTCCAAAGCAGGATTGTAGTAATTCCAGAGATATAAAATTGGTAACTAGGCATCTGCTGGTGTGTACAGAACAGTGTGAGATGCATCAATCACACGTACATGGCACACCAATAATGTACTGAATAAGTTAGTCTGCCACCTCCTCATGCTTTATTTACAACAGCTTACCTGAAGACTGCTTAAGGAAAGTACAGATATGTGTAAATCARCTGAAGAGGACTAAAAACTCCAGTTTTTGGATAATTGTAAAGCTAACTGGCTAACAAACCACAGGATGCTAAATCATGGACTTAGTGTTGCAGCAAGAATCTTCAGTCCTGTGGGATGTTGATTTAAACCACTTAGTATCCTACTAGAAGTTTAAATTTGGTCAAGAGGCACTTCTGCAAATTACTGGCATATTCATCTCTTCCGTCCAACAAACCAGTGATTTAAGCAAAGTCTTCTAGAAGACAAACCAAAATCCTCCCATTTCAAGTCTGACAGAAGTGGAATGAAGAACTGAACGAGCAGCATTTCTGGTAAGTTCAGTAACATTGTTTTGTTTCCTGCTCCATATTCCTTTAATTTAAACTCAATTCATCTGATGTTACAAATTTCTCGGGAACAAGGAGAATTAAGGCTTTACTCTGCCTGTGAGGTTGAACTGTAGTATCCATGAAGTGTACTTCACAGGCATTAATCTCCTACTTCTGTGTTACTCAGTTGTTTCTTGTCTGAAGAGGCTGCTTTGCACAAGGAATCTTTGCAGGAAACTGCAATGCCCGAAACCCTTCAGCCACTCTCCATCTTGCACACAGTGTGGGATTAGTACAGTGCTTCTCCCCACAGCAGTGTGCACCTCTTAACTCTGGCATTTGCATTTGATAGCATGGGAGGGATAGGACAGCTCACTTCTAAAAGCTTAGGCACAGCAAACCCTCTGGTCTCCCACAGCAGAAACCACACTTCCCCCTAAAAGGGGAGGCTTTTGTGCTACAGAAGAATCCTGTCAAAGTTAAGGCTTTTCCAGTTGCTCTTAGATAAGTAGGGTCTGTCCCATCCTGAAACCCATGACTACAAAAGTCTTGCCATGTACCTGCAGGGCAGACTTTAGAGAAGCACTCTGCTGAAGGGAGTATTGTTTTACTACTGCCAGTTACACCAGAAGAAGTTAAAATCAAAAAGTAGTGTTTAGCACAGGTAGGAACATGCCCTCCTTCCAGACAACCTGTTCCAGTCTAGTATTTGCTTCTTTCTTTGATACCAGTCTATACATCTCCCTCCCCACCCCTTCCCCAGCTGGATGATGGATTAGGACATCATGGATTGCTGCACAGCCTTCTGCAGGGACTGCCTGGTCACCAGCAGCCGTACCACCTCCTCGTTCCTTTTGGTCAGCCTCTTCCTAGCCTGGTCATGGGTCACCATTGTCATATCCCAGCCATTCACCTGGGAAAAAAAAACAAACATAAAATGAGGCAGGTGCAGGGACTCACGGTGTCCTGTAACTGTTCTATCAGAASTACTTAGTGGATATGTTTATGCCACAAGCTCAGTTTATTTATAAAACCCATGAACTGTCCTAGGAAGTACCTAGAAGACTATTTCCCCCAGCAGATCTTTCTCTGCAGTGTGCAGCTGGTACTACATTAGTACTGTGTTATCTTGGTGCTTACCTGCATGATCTTATCTCCAATCTGGAGTCCTGCAACTTCTGCTGGGCCTCCCTCTGTCACCCTTGTTACATAGATGCCCTGGAAAAAAATTAAGTGTTCATTTACTAAATATGGGAGCATCAAGGGCCATTTGACTGACAATGCAAAAATCCCTTGTAGTGTATTATGGGATTCTAGTTAAAAATAGGCTTGTGCAATATTTGAAAATAAAAAAGGGGGAGAGATCACTTAAACAACCTCAGCCTGCAAGTGACAATGGGGCAACAGAGTAACTTCAGTAGCTGTGGTAGAGGACAGAAGGCAGATGCCGAGTTGAGTATCTCAGCCTTTTGGAGAGGGAGTTGCTACAGAAAAAGAGCATCTGACCTTGTCAGTCTTGTCTTCAGAGAAAGGATTCTGAGTAGGGTCCTGATCAATGCCACCCCCGATGCTGAATCCCAGAATCAAATTGTCCCCTTGACGAAGCTTATGTATTTCAATTCTTTGCTGAAAAGAGAAAGAGATAAAAGAGATGAGTACTGTGATGACTGAAGGAAATTTAAAGTGCATTTCAGACACAAATACTTCAGATTCAGTTAGACTGTCTTTCACAGAAATCCCACACACCACCAGAGCCGGCTTGGTACACTTGAGTCCTGTAAGCAGCCAGCTCTAAACCCCTTGGCAGCACAGAGCTGGTGTGTGGCACTTGCTGTATGTCAGCCACACACAGCCTTGGTGTTGACAGCAGCTGGCTCTGAACTGTTCTGTCACAGAGGAGCAGGACAGGAAGCCACCAGCACACTCAGCCCAAGGGTGCTCATGCCACGACACCACCCAGCACCTCAATTACTCAGAGCTTTACTGCCTGCCCAGGGATAGAAGGGAACAAATCTAAAACCAGAGCAGGTCTCTTTAAACATGACTCATGCCTTGATAACCAGCAGTCACTCATGACCAGCCTCATCTTGCTCGTTAGCCACATGCCTTGTGTTCCTGCTCGTCCTATCAGCAGAAATAACAACCTATTATTAGGACGGTTCTTTTTCAGSATAACTTATCCACACACTTTTGTAACCCTAGGGCAGGCATCTGACAAGCTTTGTGCATTATGTCAGTATTGTGTAAATGCCAGCTGGTGTAATTCCTAAGCCAAGGTGAAAAGCCACGGTCTTAACTGACACAATAACCCCTCAAAAGGTGCTTCAACCCTATCTAGTGGAAGATGTTCCTGCTCATTGCAGGGGGTTGAATGAGATGACCTTCACAGGTCTCTTCCACCCCGAACCATTCTGTGATTGTCCTCACACAGCCCTGTCAGACAGACCCCGAGCTTCCCCACTAAATGCCAAACTCCCTGAGCACAGCAGCACAGAATCCGTGTCCTCAGGGTTGTCAGTTGGCCACACACCCAAGCACAATCCCATTTAACATTCCAGCCAGTGGAAAGCACAGATCCTTCACTTGCACTCTGTGCTGATTAAAGCAATTATCTCACTTTAAAAGCTCTGCTTCCTAAGCCCCACCCAGACAAGCAGGTGCTTATCCTACCCCTGCCCTCGCAGAGAGGGCACCGCACCGAGCGCTAGGCTTGGCTGCCGCAAGGTCCCRGTACCGGGAGAACGCTCTTCTCGGCGGGGCTCGCTCCTTCTTTTCTCAACCAACACCCGAGCAGCCCTGGCCAGGGGTCGGTCCCTCAGCCCGGCGGAGCTTCCCTTCGGTTCTCCCACTCGCTATCGCGGACGGGCGGCGGGGCCGGCCGAGCTCGCCGGAGGCTCTGACAGCCCCCGCAGCAGGGAGCGGCCGCCGGGGCGGCAACCGGGGCCGGCGGCGCTGCGGATCGAGCGGCCGCGCCCTTCGCCCGCGGACCGGGGCTGCCGGGGACCTCCGCCCTCTGACAGCCCGCAGGGCGCTGCCGGGCGGCACCGGTACCGCCGCCTGTGCCCCCGTCCCAGTCCCGCKCGGCAGTCGCCAGCGCGGTGCCCCCGTCCCGTCCCCGCAGCCTTCGCCCGCTCCCTCCACGCACCCGAGGACCGGAGCTGCCCTGGGGCGGCACCTCCGCCCCCGCCGGGCACGTCCGCCCGCTGACAGCGTGCAGGGCGCTCCCGGGCACCAGCGCATCCTCTTCTTCATCCCCGCCAGCGGCCCTCGGCGCGGTACCCCTCGAATAGCGGTTGTCCCGGTACGAACGCCATGTCCACCCCGCCGCCCCCATCCCACCCCCGCTGACCACGACGGCGGTCAGCGGCTACCCCTGTACGAACGCCATGGCCCCGCCACCCCCGTCCCGCTCTGCAGCCCCCGTTTCGTGCCGCCCTGCCCTGCCGCGTCCCCGCTCACCACGACGGCGGTGACCGGCTGGCCCGGTACGAACGCCATGTCCGCCCCGTCGCCGCCGCCGCCCGAACAAAAGCGCCTCGCCCGGCCCCGCCCCCCGCTCCCCGCCAGCCAATCCGGGGCCGCCCCGCCCGCGGCGCACCGCCCGCGCGGCCGCGTCCCGTCGGCCCCCGCGCCAAGATGGCTGTCGGGCGGTGCCGGCGGGAAGGTCGGGGCAGGCCGGGCCCGGCGGGCGGCCCGCGGTGACGGGCGGTGCGTGGGATCCCCTGGCACGGTGCGAGGCGCGACGGAGCGGCGGAGCTGCGCGCCGCCGTGGATGAGAGGTACGGGGTACGGGGTGAACGGGGGACGGGCGGGAGGGCCGCGGGGCCGCCCAGCTCTGCCGGCGGCCTGAGGGCGGGCGGGCTCGTACAGCGTGTGTTTGCTTCACCCCAGTGTCGGTGCGAGCGAGGAGGTGCCCGAGCCCGGCCGGGAGCCATGGCCGCCGTGGTGGCCAAGCGCGAGGGGCCGCAGTTCATCAGCGAGGCGGCGGTGCGGGGCAACGCGGCCATCCTGGACTATTGCCGCACCTCGGTGTCCGCCCTGTCGGGCGCCACGGCGGGGATCCTCGGCCTCACGGGCCTGCACGGCTTCATCTTCTACTTCCTGGCCTCCGTCCTCCTCTCCGTGCTCCTGGTGCTGAAAGCCGGGCGGCGGTGGAACAAGTACTTTAAGTCGCGGAGGCCGCTGTTCACGGGGGGGCTCGTGGGAGGGCTCTTCACCTACGTCCTGTTCTGGACTTTCCTGTACGGAATGGTCCACGTGTACTGAGCGGCTCCAGGGCTACCGGAGCAGGAGGACTGTTGCCAAAAGTCACAACACAATAGGCCAGCTCACCTTCCAAACTGTTGTCCATGGCTCGTGTCGTTAATGCTGTTGGTAAATTATGTCCAAGTACAAATTAATCAGTAGCACTGTTCTAATTAAACTGAATGTGAAGCACCACTTGGATGTCTCCTGTGAGTATTTGTTTGCTTGTTAAGGGATGATTTCTGTCCCTAAGTGCAGGCAGAGCCGTGGGGTTTGGTTCATATAATTCCTTGTATCGTTTGTGTTTTGGATAAGACACCAGTTACAATCCCCTCTGGATTTGCCTGTCCCTACACACAAATATTGATGGAGCAGTCTGTAACCATCACTCTGAAATAATTAAATTACTTTAAAATAATCCACTGACACAAGAAAATAATGTACTTTAGTGTGTGTAAAGGTTTGGTACAGAAATGTACGTGCAAATGTTCTCTTCCACAGTTGCCATCAATAAATGACACTGTCACAGGTGCTTTTCACTGGTCACCAGAAAAGTCACTAGAGAGGACAATGCCATCACCCACCATCCAGATGATGCCTTTCCTGTAGCCCTGCTCCTGCAAACAGAGTGTTTCATTAACTTGCTCACAGCAGTGTCTCACCAAGGGAACATGGTGCGTGTGACCTGAAAAAACAATGTACAGAGCAGTCGTGGGGAGCACTGGCCTAAAGTGACACATTTTATTGACGTACATGAAATACAAGGAGAGAAAAAAAAAAGTCAAACTCGAGAAACAAGTTCCTGAGAAGGAATCTGGTTATGTTTTATTAACAGCAGGGGTTGTGGGAATGAGGTTACACAGTATAAAGAAACATCCTAGGGAAGCTGGGAGGCCTGAAGACRTAAATTCAGGAAATAGCTTTGGTCCTCTAACATGAGGATGTTTTGTCAAGCTAAAACAATAGTTTCAGCAGAGCACAGTCAGCTTTCCATGTTAGGATGAGCTACTTGGTGAACCCCACAYGTAACATCAGGGCATGGCACAACTCCTGGCAACCATGTGTTTCACCATCTAGAAATTACTCAACTAGAATTAAACCCTGAMAGTCAAAAGCCTGAGCTGTCGTGATAACAAAAAGGTGCAGTTACACACACTTGCCTAGAGGAGAGACTTCTGACATGGAGAGGAGGTTTTGGATGAGATCAGAGCACCAGAGGTACACAGTTTATTCTAAATTAACTCCACTGTTTAATTCTATTTTCTAACTACATTTTTGACTCAATACACAGAAGCAGAGGGAGTGAACTAGACTGGGTAGGGTTTGCTATCGATGAATGGGAGCAGTTTGTCACTGCTAACAGAGGTGAATTTTAATTTGGGATGAACCTGTACCTCACAGTAACCACCTTGAAGAAGTTAAAGCAGAGGTGGGTGCGGCTGCTGGTGCCATTTGTGCAGACACTCGATGGCAGCAGCTCCCTGAAGGCCACTCAGATGCTGCAGCAGGAGCCCTTTAAATCTTGGTGTTCAACAAGTGCACAGAAACATGTAAATCTTCATCACAACAACTCCTGATCAGTGGTTATGGGGCAGCATTTACAGAGCACAATGACGTTCCATAAGTCCTCATCTGAGATGAGTTATGTCCCCACATGAGCATAAATTGACAAAATGGGCTGCAGGGAGACTGATTTCTCTACTGAGAGACAAAGCAGCACTTGTATTTCCTGGAGGTTACTGGTGTTGAAGTAGCACACAGATGTCTTCTAAATTTTCCTGCTGTTGGTGTATTTGGAGGAAGCTGGCAGAGTCTGTGTCACTGCCAGAGCTGCCCTTCTCCATCTGCAGCACAGCTCAGGGTGCTGTGAGCAACAGAAGCATTGAGCACCCCATCCAGATCTCCCCACCACGAGCAACTGGGAAGTGATGTAGGAAGGACAATCCTGAGGAAATGAAACCAGGCACTGAACAAAGGAGGCAGAACCTGTGCAGCTGCTTCCAGGGCCACGTTGCTTTTCAGTGCATTAACCCCCCAAAGGAGTGACTGTCCCCCCCCACCTCAGGCCCTGCAGGGTCACAGCCCCTTCCCCAGCTCCCTGAGCTGCTCCAATGGCACATTCCACTGCACTTCCCGACCAGAGCAGTCCTGCTGCTTCACACCTGATCTCACATCACACAGGCAGGAGCTGGAAGTGGTGGCTGCCAAGGCAGCAGAGCAGGAGACGAGTTGGATTTCAGCTTCAGCCCTTCTCACAGTGCCAGTGGTGGTTCCCATCACGGCTCTTCCTCACATGGAAAGCAAAGCACAGCCACAGGACAACGCTGGCTATCAGTGTAAGTACAGATATATCTATCAGTGGATATAAAAACATTCATTTGATGCCTTCTTTGTCTTTTTATAAAATACTTTCATAAATCCATAGTAATAACACTGCTGCAAGTTCAGGATACCAGAGAAATCTCAGGGAAGAAGGGCAGTCKTTGTAGGACGTGTTTTCCTCTGGGAATCCTGATAATAGTAGGCCTGATCTGGGGTATCTCCACCTCCCAGTGCTGGTGTGATTCCACACCTATGTGGTTTTCCTGGAGCAGGAGTCCAGCTGGCAGAGCCATTGCTGTGCTTAGAGCCCATCGAGCTGGTCTGGGCTCTGATTCCCGTTCAGAGTAGGGCTCGACAAGGACTTCCTGGAGGAACTGGACCTGAGRAAACAAGCACAGGTGACAGGACAAGCAGCCTKGGTTTATTTCAGGAAGCAACACAGGCAAGAGGCTCCCAGCCAGGCCTGTCTCACCTTGCCCCAGAGGCCACTCCATGCAGTGAAAGCTCCAGATCTCAGTTTCAAGAGGCTCTTGGAGCTGCCCCAATATCCCCCTGGGTCATCAGGGACCAACAGCACAAAGCCATTGAGAGTCCAGCTGTGACACAGCAGCTGCCTTTGCTCCCCAGCTCACTGCAGCAAGGAGTTACAGAGGGAGCCAATAACTTGGCCAAACTCCTTTGAATGAATATATTTCCCTGGAACTGTGCTCCTGTATCTCCTATTTCTATCCCTCATAACAAAAAGCCTTGATGTTTAACACAAAGCCAAGCCCACTTACTTTACTTCCTCGTACTTTTTGCCTCGATAAAAGTTACTCTTCTTGATCAGATAAAGTAGCACCAGGTCACAAAAGAAAGCTCCCTGCAAAAAGAAAGAACTTGTGTTTTATCTTTAAAATAGAAGAGGAAGTGTTCTGATCTTGTTAGCAATAAATATTAACTAAAAAATAACTTGGAGAAGCTGCATTTTCCTTCATTCTCCATGCATTTTGGAGGGTATATATATATATATATATATATATATATATATATTATATATCCTCTGTAGGGGTGTTTATACTACCAGGTACGTTAACAAATGCCTTTGAGACAGGACACAAACACACACATGGCTGAGTAGTCAGAGCAGTAAAGAATTTGCTGGAAAAGATATAAACACCCCCATCCCATTTTTTCCCCCTTAGAGCTACAGCAGGAGTCTGGGTCCAAAAATATTACTTTAAGACAAAGCATTCACTTACGGCTCCCATGAGTGCCAGCCCCGAGCTGATATTGATGATGGTGGGAATGATGTTAAATTTCCCTGCCTGGAAGAAGAAAGGTCATGAAGTAACCAGTGAGAGGACAACCCACGAAACAAACTCAAGGGTGTGGTACTACACAGGGGAGGCTGCTGCYGCCTGGGGGTGTGCTTTGTTCACAGCCACAACCACGGAGGATTCACAGTGGAGGCTGAAGGTCTGTGTGTCTCAGGTCCAGCTGTCCCTGGCTGCATTTCTGAGCTTGCATCATCCCTGGATTASGCTTGTTTTTTTCTGCAGTGCTTACACATGGAAAACAAGTCTTTGGGGCACATTTACCTCTGTCAGGCTTTACATGAGCCTGGTTTTAGGCGGAGGAGGTGCAGGCTCAGCTGCACTCCAGGTCGTCTCATCTCTTACACAGGGTTAGCTCCACATGGATGGATGGGAAGAGCCCTTTGCTCATCCCAGAGCTGCCTTCCCACTGAGAAATGTCCCCAGCTTCTTTCTCTCCAGGCTCTGGGACATTCTGGCCTGGCCCTCACCTTGCCATTCACCATCACATCGAAGCGGATTCCATACGCTTTAATGAGCGTCCGGTAGTCGACCCCATCAGCATCYCGGTAATACTTGGCAAACCTGGAATACAACAATGCTGGGTTTAACTCCATCTGCCCCTCTAGGTTCACCCATCTCTTCAAACAGATCTGCTACCCTACCAAAACCATCTTTGGCCTGCCAGGATCACGATTCCCTCCCTCTCTCTCTCTCTCCCCCTCCTCTGCAGCGCTCTGTGCTTCRCTGGGCCAGTGCCTGGCACAGGCTGGTGCCAATCCACTGCCAACCTCCAGGACCTGCACATCCAGTCAGCCCAGCCCAGCTGTGGTACTGCACCAGGTCCTCCTCTTTACCCACCTGAAGTTGTACCCAGAGGAGATGGATGTTTCTGCAGACTTGTTATCCAGCCGGCTAAAAGAATAGTGAGGATTACATTCAGAAGGGGCTTTATCAAGATCACAGTTCCATTCAATCTGAATTCCTATCACACCACCCTTAAAAGAGAGAGACAGGGTTTAAGCTTACTTCAGTTGAAGTGTCTTTAAATTTGTCAGACCCTTGGGCAGGTTTTCCCCAGGGACAAGAATGGCTGCACTTCTGGTCACAGACAGGAGCACACACTCCTGGCTGGGCTGAGTTCAGGGGTGTGATATTAATCCCATTATTACTCTACGACCCCAGCTTCCCCGTGCTGGTATCCTCATCACAGGACACTGATTTCATTCATTGAAGTGGCTGTGGAGAAGATGATCTTTTATGCAGGGATGGAGTCCCAGAGTTCCGGSTTTAAACCAATGGTGTAATAATGTTGAAATTAAACAGAGTCCCTGCTGGCAGAGCAGCTGTTTGGGCAGCCCTGAATAACAAATAACTGACCCAACCAGCTCTTTTAGAGGACTCCCATTCCCAGGGGACAGGATAAGTGGGACCAGCTCCACTTTAAGCACTGGCACCTCTCCTGCACAGCCTGGACAGGAGGCCGTTCCCTGGGCAGTGACTCTCCTCACAGCCTCCCAACGTGCAGTACAGCCAGCTGGGAAGGCACACGAGCCCGAGGGACACTCCTACCTCCGAGGCCATTTCCTGGAAGTCGCCCCCGGCCCAGCGGACGATGTTCCCCAGAGTGAAGATGGGGCAGTAGGGATGCTCCTGGCTGTACCGGCAGGTCTTCAGGTAGGACTCGTTGTCAGTTGCCAGCACATTCATCCTGCAGGTACAAAACAGGGAAAGCCACCTTGTCTCCCTCTTTCCTTGCTTCCACAGCCTACACCAGGACTACAGAGACAAGAGGCTTCTCCAACACCAGCAATGGCACTAGCATTGTCACCCTGCGAGTGGCTCTGCTGCTGGCCTGGGGAAAGCAGTCTGTCCCCCCAAAAATGACCTCCAGGCCATACAAGGACTTGGCCAGCTGAATCTGGGCTCAAGGGAGGAGTCACACAGAGCAGGTTGCCAGACTGCTCCAGAGCCACCTGGTTTTCTCAGGGAAAAACAATAGGATGCTAGAAATGCCCATCTGAGCCTGGGAGAAGAGCCAGAACATGCACCTTCCTACACTGCTTTAGTTTGTTCATTTTGCAGCAGCAAATGCAAACAAATATTTTAAAATCTGCATTTTTCCCAGCCTTGTCCAGGCACTTCAATTTTGTGGAAGAGGGTGAATATCTGCTGAGCAGAAGCAGCTCAGGAACCTGTGCACTTACTTGGAGAACTTAAACTTGGGGAAGCGAATGGAGTTCTTGATGTAAACAGTGAAGTTTTCTGCACTGCCCAGAAGTGGTGTCCTGGAAGAGAAGGGTTTGTTCTCTCTCTTACATTTGTACCCTGCCCACAAGTGAAATCTTGAATTGCCATTTTAGAAGCAGCTTCATCCAAAAGGTTGGATGGCACCAGGCCAGCCGTGCCACTTCCCCCACAATGCCAGCAAGGGGTCGGTGAGGAGCGTGCAGGTTCAGGGGACACCCCGAGAGCTGAGAACAGCCCTGGGACAGCCAGGGAGCAAAGCAGGGAGAGCAGAGGGCCGGTCCTGCCAGGGAGGCCTTGCAGAGCCCCCTCCTGCACTGAGCAGCCAACATTCCAGCAAGCACCCAAGCAGAGGGGACACAGGAACTGCCCTGAGTGACACACAAGCCAAGCAACTCAAGCTTGGAAACGGGATAGGATGGCCACGTACTTGGGCTTGGATCTTTTCTCCACTGGGCACCAGGCCAGTATCTCACAAGTCCCTCTGGTGCTGCCCTTGTCTTTCAAACAACGGCCAGTCTTAACCCCTGCGAGCAAACATCACAGAAAAGGTCACACCGAGCAGTCACCTCCTCCCCTTGCCTACAGGGCACGTGAAAATAGAGGATTTTCTCTCCTCCCTGCTGTGAAAGGGCCTCTCAGCTGGAACAGACACCCTCTTGTGTCTCTGAGCAGCCCGAGGTGCCCTGGCCCAGCCACCACAGAGCTGTAAACGAGGCAGGGATCTCCATAAAAGAGAGGAAAGAAAAGAAAGGCCTTGCTGCTCTCCGAAATCAGAGATCAGGGGGTGTGACCAGGCTGAGGCCTCTGAAGGACACCAGACACAGCACAGGAGAGGGACCCTTCCCTTACCGTTGCCAGCCACCACTGCCTGCCCTTCCAGGCAGTCGTTGTCCTTGTAACACAGGGCGTCGGGAATGCTGGCACTCTGCAAAGGGGAAAAGGACAGGAGTGAGAGTGTGGCAGGACACCAGACTCAGAGGGGTGAGAAAGTGCTGCTGACGTGGGGTGAATTCTCTGGGTGAGCTGAAGTGGTAACTGGGGCTCATGCAAACATCTCACACCACCAGGAGCACCAGGATTCAGCCACGCTGCCCTGATTTTGGGTTCTGCTCAGTGTGGAGAGGGACAGGCTGAAAAAACCCAACATTACCTCGCTCTCACCAAAACCAGGCAGGAGGCCACTGCTTTAAGGGATAACTCTACCTCGGATCCAAGCCCCAAAGTTCTCTGGCCCAAATCTGCCCCTGTCCTGCCTGCACAGCCACCAGAGGACAGCAGTGCCCTGGCCAATCCAGCTACACGCCCAGCCTGTGACATGGAAAATCCATCTGCTCCATGGACACAGCGCTTCCTGCACAGCCAGAGACCTCCTCCCCCAGGCTCCAGCCCATGCCAAACCTCTCCACAGAGGATATTCCACAAGGCACAAAGACCTCATGCCTCTGGCCCTCAGGGCATGTTCTGGAAGGTGCTGAGCTGGGGGTCAAGGGGCTCAGTTCTTCTTACCTCAGGACACGTGTCTTGTTTCTGCTTTGGGGTCACAATCAGGTTCGTCATGACAAAGAAGACACTTTCACCCTGGAATAAACACAGAGTTAGAAAACCTGGTTTACTTTTAAAGTACTTGTAACAAGGGGAGTGCAGCTCTCTGCAGAGGAGAACAACCACYCCTCTCTCCAAGGCTTTTCAGGCTGAGATACAACATCACCCTTTGTGTGGACACTTGTTTGGATGAGTCCCCTCATGCTGTGGGTGCACACACAACCATGAGAGCCAGCCCACGGTCCTGRGGGGAGCCAGGACAGCCCCAGCATCTCACATAAAAACCTACRACAGAAAACCCCTTCCAGCATTACTTTCTCATAGCCCAGCTCCTGCTTATTCACAGGGAAGGCCTGGATACATCACTGCAGCAGCCACTCTGGCAGAGACAATAGCAGGGGGTGATGCCAACCTGGGGAGGGATGACATAGTCTGCCACATCCCACAGCCTCTCCCCCAGCTCCGAGGTGTTGGTGAAGGCCACCCCTTTCAGCTTGGTGATGACAGAGCTCTGGAGGGACGTGTCTGTGTCCTGGTAGCCCTTCTTGACGACAAACACCCACCTGTGTGAGCAGAGCAGCGTTAGGGGCAGGCAGGGAACAAAGCCAGAGAAATTCACACCAAGGTCAAATCAAAACACGCCAATAACACCAAACCCTCTGCAACCACTACCTCTAATAAAGAATAAACTCTCTGACACAAGCTGTGCTTGTCCACAGTGGGGAAATGTGTAACAACAGGTCATGAGGTAAAAACCAAAGCCTCCCACCTCCCTCTGTGCTACACTCAGCAACCTCAGAAAAGGGAAGGAAGAGCAGGTCTGTGTCTTTCTCAAGATGAAAAACAATACAGGCTTTTGCAGGTTGCAGGGGAGAGAGTGTGTTTGCTTTCACAAGTACAGGACTCTAGCACCCAAGCATTGAGCTGCCAGTCAGCAACAGACCACGGCTGGGGAGAGGCAACTCCTGCAGGTGAGCTGGGTGTTCCTAACAGCAACCTGCAGGGAATATTCTCAGCTGGATACAGGATCTTTTGTAAGCCAGTGTGATGGGAACAACCTGACTGCAGGCTGGCCTCTGCACACCTGGGAGAGCTGCTGCCTTGCTAAGCAGGCCCGGGAAAGGCTTTGCTTGCTTCTCCCCACTGGAAGCAGCAGGAGTTCCACTTCCCTGGCTGAAATGAAATGCTTCCAGCTTCCCCACAATACTGCTAAAATCACCTGCCAGCACAAATCACTCAGGCCCTTGAAGAAGCTGAGGGTGCTGGGACAGGCTGGGAGAGGACAGAGGCTGACTCCGTGGCACAGCTCCCCTTTGCAGGGCTCTCCTGCGCTGGCAGCACACAGCCCTTCACCTGCCACGCGTGACAAACCTGCACATTAACATTCCTYACCCCTGGGAACTTTCCTACTTCCCGTTTTCCTGAGAACACTGATTTCCTCTCCTGKGAGGGCTCAAGAGCAGATCCTTGCATTTTCTGCAGTGAACCAATGAAGGAATGGCAGCTGCATCCAAGAAATAACCCGGAGGGGTTTGATGATCCCCACCCCAAGCCAGCCTTTGAGCAGGCACATGCTCAAAGGAGTCGCTGCAGGGACCATCGGTGACAGTGCCAAGGGTTTGCAGGAGGCAATAGATGCCAGGGGAGGGAAACAGCCATTCCCTGTCCACCCACAGCCACTGGCCATGCTGTACCCCCCGGGACAGAGGATGTGTCCTCAGCAGTGTTATCCACAGGATTCCTCCTTTAGCAGCCAGTCCATGCCAGGCTGCTGAGGCTTCGCTTGTGCTCCGCTCACTGGAGCAGGCTCTGGGACTGCACAGCTCGCTATAAATACACTCAGCACGTAAAAATGACTCTGCTATATTTAATCAGTGGAAACACCAAGTGTGAGAAAGGCGAAGGGACCCAGCAGCACAGACAGGGAGGGGACAGAGTTCGGTGTCACATCCCAAAAAGCCTCAGAAACTCAGGAAGCAATGGCACAGGCTGGATGATTCCAGGACTGAGCCTGCAGGGACTATCACTGTGCCCATCACACACCAGCCTGACCAGCCTCTTGCAGAGCAGGGCCTTTCCCAAGCAGTGCTCCAGCTATTCCCAGAGCCAACTGTCCCTGCTCTGAAATGAATGCAAGGCAGCCGACATTCCCGCTGCCTCAGCCCCCGCAGTCCCGGCTGCTGCAGCCCACTCCAGCAAAGGAATCTCCCACTTTCTGCTTGCTTYCCTCCCATCTAGACGGGAGCAGGTCACGGTGCTGTGCAGACACCTCAGGTGTGCCCCAGGGCTCAGCACCGTGGCCATAAATGCTCATTGTTCCCGATGAGTCAGGTGTTAAGGTTTGGCACCGTTCCCACAGAATATAGAAATAAAGGCATAAATAATGCAGTACAAAGCCATAGTCACCGAGTCTATTTTTAACCCGACCTTAATCTGAAAGGTAGAGCCGAATCTAGCCATCCCTAGCAGGTGAAAAATCAGATATAAACAATTAGTCATTTCAAAATGCAGCTGTATGAACGTGCTAATTATCTGCATTAAAATCAGGAGGCACAGCAGGCTGTCACTGTATGCAGAGTATCCTAATTCATCTTTATCACAGCAAAACATCATTATCACAGCAAAATTCATCTTTATCACAGCAAGACATCAAGCAGAGGGTGATTCTTACCCCACCAGGTAAGCCAGGATGGAGAGCTGCACCACTCGGTAGAGGATCCCGACCTTCTTGTTCTTTGCAATGACGTATTTCTCTGTTTTATAATCGAAAAGAGACAAAAATAAAGCCTTCCAAGCCACCTGCCCCATGCTCCCGGCTCTCTCCGTGGCTGGAGCAGGCACAGCTCACAGCACCCACACGTGCTGTGCATGGAAACCTGACACACCAGCCTTGATCTCCTCCCTCTCTCCCTCCCTCTCTCCCTCTCTCAGCTGCTCTCTGGCAGCAGCTCGGGCAGAAACCAGCCCCTGCACCAAGTCAGATCCTTCCTGAGCTGCTTTCCAGCTGATTCATGCTCTGGAAAACCCCCTCTCCCCTCTCAGCTTTGCCCCCAGGTTTCATTCTCTCCCCCCCAAGATGTTCAGAATGAAATATGTTACAGCATGAAGGCACATTCACACAGTCACAGGATCACAGAATAAGCTGAGTTGGAGGCAACCCACAAGGATCATTGAGTCCAACTCCTGGCGCTGCACAGACACCCCAACAATCCCACCCTGYGCCTGGGAGAATTGTCCAAACACTCCTTGAGCTCTGTCRGGCTGTGACCATTCCCTGGGGAGCCTGTTCAGTGCYCAAACACCCTCTGGGGGAAGAACCTTTTTCTAATATCCAACCTAAACCTCCCCTGACACAGCTCCAGCCATTCCCTGAGGTCCTGYCACTGGTCACAGAGAGAAGAGCTCAGTTGCAGCATGCAAGGTGACACAGTTGAGTCTCTCACCATTTCTTAACGATTAAAGCCTTTCTTCAGCCTTTTCARGATGACAAAGCACCAGGTTAAAGTTTTGATTTAAACGTTGGCATGAGCAGTGAGAGCTGGGGCCCCCAACACTTGCCCAAAATACCTGTCTGGCTACCACATCTTCCCACCAAAACCCAAATTAAGAAACTAATGAATAAATTCTGCATGTGCTTAAGGATCAGTCACCCCAGACAATGATTTCCAGGAACTGGACCTGAGGAAACAAGCACAGGTGACACACAGGACAAGCAGCCTGGGTTTATTTCAGGAAGCAACGCAGGCAAGAGGCTCCCAGCCAGGCCTGTCTCACCTTATCCCAAAAGCCCCTCCACACAGTGAGAGCTCCAGATCTCAGTTTCAAGAGGCTCTTGGAGTGCCCCAATCCCACCCTGGCTCATCAGGGACCAACAGCACAAAGCCATTGAGAGTCCAGCTGTGACACAGCAGCTGCCTTTGCTCCCCAGCTCACTGCAGCAAGGAGTTACAGAGGGAGCCAGTAATGGCTAAATTCATTTGAAGGAATATGATTTCCTGTTATTGACCTATGTTTGCCATTAACTGTTACTGTGCTCCTGTATCTCCTTTTATTTCTATTAGTCAGAACAATAAAGCCACTGCCCCCCAGAGCTCCCTTCCCTGGAAAAATATCATTCTCAAGATCTCAGGCTTTATGAAAATTTTATCCTTCATCCTCCTTAAATTCCAATCAGATTTAAACAGATGGATCTGGGTTTTAATGAAGTTGCTCCAAATCACAAGAGAACCACAACCAGCRTCATAAGGATCAAAACACTCATTTTGTCCCTCATCCCAGAGCCATCCCTGGAGTTTCTCTGCAAAGGGAGAGAAACCTTCCTCCAGCACCTCCAAAACTGGAACACAAACCTGCCTGTGGCCTCCTTGTAACCCAGCAGCTGCCACAGCAGGTCTGCCCTGAGCCTTTGTAATTATTTTCCAGGTCAATTAATCTGAGAAAGGATTGACACAGGTTAGAAAAAAAAATGTTCCTTAGAGCGAGAAGTGTTCTGCTCTAGGTGTGGCCTGAAGATGTAAACCGGGTTGATTACTGAAACAAAACAAAAAAAAAACCCAAAAGAGAATGTAAAACTGATACTTTCTTGCGGTTTTGTGGGCATCAAGTAGAAGCGCAGGTGCGATGGCTGTTTGGGAATAAAAAGTTTCTGTTTGTATCAAACGTGCCTCAAATCGGCACAGGCTAAATTTTTGCTGACAACGCTGTTGCTGCGAAAATTTAGCTTGTACCGAGCCGCAAAAACAATTTAGCTGGCACTTTGTTGCACGCTCTTACGGATATTGTTCTTATCACCTACTTTTCACAGCTTTGGGGGKTTTTTTTCTTACCTGGAAATCAAGTCTATTGGGGTGTTTGTCAAAGTATCTGTGGGTGTTCAAACAAAAGCAGTTTAATTCTCAGCAGGGGAGTAACTAACCTAAGGAAGTCTAACTGTGATCAGTTAACGATAAAAAAAGTTTACTGTCTCTTAGTCCTTCTGAAGGGACTGAGGCTGAATCTTCTCCTATTTTCTGCAGGATATTTCCCTTTTGAAGTTCAACATCTTGAATTTCCCATGAAAAAAAAAAAAACAATTCTGCTCCATTCCCACGAGGGCTGTTTGCTCAGCCTGCAAATCCTCCCAGGGAGGATTTCTCCTCCAGGACTCAAACTCCCACTTCCTTCTTCTTTTTTTTTTTTTTTTTTTTTTTTAGTTCCTGCCATGTCACACCTGTCACACTGCTGACAGTAATTGCCTTCTCATTACTCACACGTACTCATAGGATACACCTCCCTGTCTGCTCCTCACCTACTTTCCCTCCACCTGTCAGTGTTAAGCTGCCCCGGAGCTGATCTCAGCCTGTAAATGCCACCTGAAGGGACTGTGGAAATTAAACTTTCGACCCCTGCCCCGATCCGGGGGCATCTGAGACGCAGCAAGGTCACACCTGACGCTGTAGCACGGAAAGATTTCAAGATCAGCCCAATTAATACCTTTAAATTACACCCAAACACGCCACGTGCTTTCCAGGCAGTGGCAGACAGTCCTGGCCAGGACAGCTGATTCACCAGCGCCTGCTGAAGCGCCCATTTGGCACTGGTCCTGCTCCTTTCCAGTGCCAAATGACCACCCCCGGGCACCAACTGTCCCCCTGATCCCCAGCCCKTTGACAAATGGAACTGGGCTCCCAAAGTCTGCCTTAAAAATGCTGAGAYGTTTCTCCAGCACCGAAACGCTCCCACAGCCGATGTTTGAGGGATGCAGATCCATCATCTCCCAGAAACAGGCGCCAGAGCAGCTACTGAAATAGCAGAGAGACAGGGAGGGAAGTAAATAGGAGACTTGGCAAGGAAATGAGCGGAGAAAAGGCAGAGGTCAGCTCTCTCCATCAGCGGTTTCTTGTCACACTGTCATTCTTGTAAGTCAACATCTACAAAAACACAAGGTGAGGAGACAAACAAGTGGAGAGAGAAAGCTGCTCTTAGACCACAGCTCGTGCCCGCGGCAGCAGATGGAAATCAGTAAGGTCAGGCACGAGCTGCTCTCTGAAGGTGATGGGTTTGGATGCAAGAACAAAGAAACGTGTGCAGCCCACGGTGAAAAATGCCCTGTTCAGCTTCTCTCGTAATCCTGGCTGGGAGYTGGCAGGGTAAATCAGCCTCTCTATTTATCTCCTAACTAGCACCGCTGCACACTCAGCCCCAATGGAAAGGGAACTTGTGGGAAGAGTTTCTGTCACAATCCACAGGAGCATCCAGAAGTGTCTGTAGGAAGAGAAGAGAAATGGAAGAGTGCTGAAGTTGCAGAATATATCCTGTCTTCCAGCCCTCCGTTTCCAGGAGAGCCATTTTCAGCCTTTGAATAGGTTCCATGTTCCTCCCCAAGTCCTGAATCTCCTATAAAGTGCAAGAGTGTTGTTATTTTTAGCTGGAACATTTATTCACTCCTCTCCCCCAACCCAAGAAGGGAAAGTGCTTGAGGAAGAGGATCAAAGAGGAAGGAAAAATAGTGCACATCTACTGAAACCAACCCATCACACCCTGTTGTGTGAGARAGCTGGCACTGAATCAGGTAACAGAAATTAATAAAAGTGCACATAAAACACTGCTAAGAGACTGAGTGCAAGGAGAGCCAGACCAGCAGCATTGTGCAGGGAATAAATTCACCTTCTGAAGTCAGACAATAAAAGCATCATGGGGAAATAAGAGAAGAACATTGAATCAAAGTCTGAAAGCTGAAGGGGTTTAATAAAAAGTGTATTCACGTTAACCACTGATGTAGAGGTGAAACCCTACTCTTGAATATACCCAACAGATCAGTATTTACTTAATTCTTTGCCAGTACAAAGACATGAAATTGRTCCTGGCTTGATACCTCTGCCAGAGCTTACCTTCCTGCAAGAGCTGAGGAGAAACCTTCATCCCCTTCCTTCACCTCCCTCACATGAACAGCTGGAAAGTCTAGAATGAGACCTCCACCTTTTCCTCCCTGGAATTACCAACTGGTAACTCTTTCCAGCCCCAGGAAAACGCAGGTGCTACTCAGACCTGACCCCCAGGGGCAAAGGTTTCCTGAGCAGCCCCCTCAGCCTTTGGTGGCCCCCGAGCTCACCTTAGAGCTGCTGATGCTCTCAGCCACTGCTACCCTGATGCTCTAGGCCAGTTCCCACTGGCAAGGGGCTGATGTGTCCCAGCAGTGCTGCACAGACCAACTGGAGCCAGTTCGGCCAAGCTGGGAGTGGGGGAGCCCAAGCAATCAGTTTGTGGCAGTGCAGCATCATTCAGCTCSTTCACCCTGCTGTAATAAGGGACAGGAAACGTCTCTTTAGAGCTGCAATTCAATTACCCTCCAAATAAAGCTGCCCCAACAGGCCCTTGAGCCCAGCAAAGCACTCCATGGCTCCTCTCTGATGTCCTTATGTCAGTGCCCTGCCCTTAATAATGAAGAACTACTGATGCCTTCTCCTGATCAGCTTTCCTGAGCAGCAGAAATCACTTTTTCCTGCAAACCCCCAGGTCCTGCATTCTCACAGTTCTACACACGAACCTGGCAGCTTCTGAACATGCTRAGAGAAACCCAAGGTTTGTGAACCTTCCTGGCATGTGAGAAAGGCAAAAGCARCTGGAGTCACCCCGACCAAAGCAGCATCACAAAACGTGTCCYGTCTTCCTGTGGGAGGCACAAAACCATGAAGAAATGCAAAGCTRAGTAAGTGAGGGGGCCCATGGTGATGAAACCAAGCAGCTGTGGCTCTGCAAACCCTCTGCTACCTTTGCATGAGGCAAAAAGGCAATGAACCATCCTGACAGCTCCGGGGCACCTGCAGCAGCTCCTCTGCCCACAGCACCTGGACCCCAAAGTGCTGCCAACACCTTCACCTGGCTGGGGGCAGATGGTTCACGACCCTGCACGAGGCATTTGCAAACCTCCTGTCCTTCAGGGAGACGTCACAACTGCGCCACTGCCACAGGGCACCAAAGTCAGGGCCACACAGCCAGGCCACGAGGCTTCTGCACAGGGGATTTTACTCAAAATGTAGATTGCAAATAAATTTAGAAGCAGACGTGGCTCCCATGGAAACAGCACAAAAAGCCAGCTGTGGTTTGGATGACTTGAGTCTTGGCAGTCTTGACTAATCCCTTAAGTGCCATCCAATTACTGCAAATGTGTTTGGCATCTGCTGTGGTGATTGCAAAGAATTAAATGGTCGATGGCACTCGCCGGAAATTACAAGTCACAGAACTCTAATGCATTTAAGAAAAAACATCTAAAAAGGAAAATAGCATTACCAAGTGCAAGAGCTGACCTCCTTGAGAGCCATAAGGGACAACAAAAGGGATCCAAGAAATGAAGGGAACTTAATTCAGAGAAGGAAYTAGGGGAAAAAAAAAAGGAGAGAAATATTGTTTGTTGGTTTTCCACCAGGCAATATTGGTCAAGCCAAAGGAGACAGGAACTCTTTTGTCTTCTGAAGGTCTGAATGAGAAATCTTTGTTTAATGTACTGCTGTCTATAAACACACTTTAGATCTGTGGGGTTTATGATCCCATCAACCAATAAAATAAAAATAAAAACAAATAAAACAACCACACAAATAGGGACAGAGAAAGGAACACTGCCAAGTGTCCATCCCTGACCTTCTTTGGAGTCCACCAAGGGGGGGCCTGAGATCATTTCACTGGAAGAACACAGGGTCTGGCCAGGCATCTTCTTTCCCCAAGCCCTCTAAACTGCAGTTACTGATAACCTGCAGCTGGTAAGTCACCAATGTCAGCCTCTCAGATTAAAGAATAACCTGTGTTCAGCAGGGAAAGGAAGGTGTTCATGTTGAAGTCCTTGAAAGAACAGGAGGCCTCTGTGTTCACCACATCAGTACAAGAGTTCCATACAGAACCCCAAGAATTTTCTGCTCTGCAGTAGCAGATATCCTCCCTCTGCTCCTGATTTCACTAAATTCAGTGGCAGAACAAAAAGTCCAGAATCTAACTYTGGGACTTGATTGCTTCTCTAGACTCAGCAAAACCACCTGGATTTCTGCCTTGCTGCTGCCCCAAGGGAAGGTCCAGGCTGCTTGTGTGATCCTCACACCTCAGCGTTATGGTTCTCTCCTTCCAGGCCCAGGGGGAGTTCTCTGTTGGAGGTGATTTTTCCAGGGAGGAGAACCAGAACAGTTCTGCTTTTTAAGAACAATGGGAAAAGGAGTAAAAGGAACAAAACATCAGCTGCTTTTCAGCAACCCCTCGCTCAGACTGCAAGCACCAGCCAGTCCTGTGCTGCCACCAAGCTGTGCCCCGTGTCCATAACCTGAGTTAGGGCACTGACACTGCCGCGAGCAGCCAAAGCCTGGAGGGCTCTAAGAGTCATTCCACGAGGAGCAATTCCTGGAAGAAGCAGGAGAGCTGCAGCATCTCTGCTAAGCCCTGAGTACCTCCCGGGAGACACCGGCATGGATAAAAAATCCCTCCTGCTCTGCAGGACCAGGAAATAGCATCACACGTGGTGAAGAAGCGACTCCACTGCAGCGCAGAGCACGCTCTGAGCCCGGGAACGGCAGCTGAGCGCGGCCCTTGGGATCTGCCTGGGGTGGGATACACGTAAAACACACTGTATTTTCACACGTGTATAGAATACAGCTATACATAGAATCATGGAATGTTACGGGGTGGGAAGGGACATTAAAGATCATCCCAACCTCCCTGCCATGTGCAGGGACACCTCCCACTATCCCAGGTAGCTCAAGGCTGTGTCCAGSCTGGCTTTGAACACTGCCAGGGATGGGGCATCCACAACCTCCCCGCGGAACCTGTGCCAGCGTCCCCCCCCGTCCCAGTGAAGCGACACATGTTCTCTGCACAGGTATAACACGCGTGTATTCCACGCACAGGTACAGAATACGGGTGTATTAATTAATTAACACAACTAATCTAATTAACATTAATTAATCAAACCCATTGATTCTGCCGCCACAGTGGCGCGTCACTGACAGTCTGGATGGAGCAGCGCTGGTACCGCCCCTGCCGGGGCTTCCGAAACGCAGCGGGGCGGCTGCCACGGGTGCGCGCGGGCCTGTCCCACGGCAGCAGCCGGTGCCAGCACCGCCGGGACACCCCGGGACATCCTGGGACACCCCGGGACATCCTGGGACAGGCGGGAGCAGCGCCGGGAGCGACCACGGCACCGGGGAGGGCGTGGCCGAGGGGCGTGTCCGGGGCGTGTCCTGCCCGCGGGGCCCGCCCGCACCGGGAGGGGCGGGGCCCGCCGCGCTCTCGCGCGCTCTCGCGATACCCGTTTGAACGGGCGGCGGGCGCGCTCCCCTCAGGGCCCGGCCCGGCCCGGCCCCGCCATGCCGCTGCAGCCGCGGCTGCTCCGCACGTACTCGCGGCGCGCCGGGTACCTGCGCCCGCTGCCGCCGCCCGACCGATGGATCTCGCCGCCGCAGGACCGCAAGCGGCTCTTCAGCTCGACCTCCGCCGCCTCCAGCGCCGCCTCCGCCGCCTCCAGCGCCCTCTCCGCCGCCTCCAGCGCCCTCTCCGCCTCCAGCGCCGTCTCCACCCCCTCGAACGACCCCGACTTCTCGCCGCCCGGCAAGCGCCGCTCGCAGGCCGTGGGTAAGCGCCCCGCCTGGGGCAGGCGGCTGCGGACCCGCGGGAAGGAGAACCGGAGGCCGGCCGGGAAGGAGAACCGGGAGCCGGAGAACCGGGGACGGGGGCAGGAGACCCGGAGCCGGGAGAAGGAGAACCGGGAGCCGGCGGGGCAAGAGCCTCGCAGCCGGGGGAAGCAGAGACGGAGCCGAGGACAGAAGCCCCGGAGGTCGCCGCCGTCCCTCTCCTCGCCCTGCTCGTCCCCGTCCCCATCTCCGGCGCGCGGTTCCCGGCGCCGCCGGCAGGGCCCGCTGTGCGCGGCGCGGCGGCCGCTGCTGAGCAGCACCCCGCAATGGGCCCCGCCGCCCCGCCGCGCCGCCCTCGGGCCGCTCGTCCTGCTCAGCTCCACCGCCGACAGCGGCTCGGCGTTCGCGGACAGCCCCCGGCCCCGCCGCCGCCGCGCCCCGCCCGTGCGGCTCAGCTCGCTGCTGCTCAGCACCACCATCGAGAGCGGCTCGGGGCTCGGGGACCCGCCCCCGCCGCACCGGCTGCCCCACAGCTCGCCCGAGGGGTGCTCCGGGCAGCGCCCGGCGCTGCTGGGCTCCGGCAGCGCCGGGGAGGAGGCGGCTGAGTGGTCCCGACCAAAAGGCACGGGCGGGAGCCGTGAGCCAGACCCGGGGCTGCGGGGGTCCCGCCGTGTTCTGAGGTCGTCGGTGCGGGGACCCTGCCGGGCACGAGCTCCCCCGTCCCCACAGAAAGCCCCAAGCACGCCCCAGGCAGCGCTGCCGCCTGTTGGGGGTGAGTCACAGCCCCCTGCAYCCTGTGACACTGCCACGTGTGAGGAACTCTCTGAGGCTCTCACGAGAGGTTCAGCAAAAAGAAGCTCGAGCTGTCACAGAGGCCTGGCCAAGGAGTACCATCTGGTGCCAGTGGTGGTCCTGGACCCTCGGGAAGTGCCAATGAGATTGAAGAGCATGAAACTCAACAAAAAGGCTGATGTTCAACCTGCCTGCCAGCAGCCAGGATCTCCCGTGGGCCGCCAAGGAATCTTTGAGAACAAATACAAAAGGACCAAGGGTGTCCCTGGGGAGGGCAGTACCTGCAGGAAAGCTTGTATCAGTGGCTTCAGTGCCAGCCGCTGGGGCAGGCACACGAGGCTCCGGCCAAAAAGGCACAAGAACAGGAGGCAGCAGCAGCCCAATAACTCCTTGTTCAGATCCAAGATGAGGCAAAAACGAACTCAGAAGGGTGCTCTGGAGGTGTCTGTAGATGTAAGAGACAATGACTATTCACTCCTCAATAGCTCTTATTCCTGGGCTAGAGTCCGAGCGTCTCTGTCCTTCCATAAAAAGAAGAAAGTGACCACAGATGAGAGTTTCTGCAGCAGCATCCTCTGTACCCCTGCAGGGAAATCCCAGCTTTCGGGGTACCAAGCCAGCCTGTCTGCTGGTAAGGCTCAGGGCTGCTCCTGGCTGGCTTCCTCCATGGTCCTGCTGGCTCCCAGGGATTCCTCTTCAGTCCTGGAGCTGATGCTTACAGATGCAGAGAAGGTGTTTGGGGAATGCAACCAGGAAGGCCCTATTGCTTTTGAGGAATGCATTCCTTTAGATAAGATGAAAGACTGCAAGAAAATTGGAGAAGGGGTGTTTGGAGAGGTGTTCCAGATTGACAGTGAGAGAGGACCTGTGGCCTTAAAAATAATTCCCATTGAGGGGACTGAAAAAGTAAATGGTGAAGCTCAAAAGAGCTTTGGGGAGATTCTGCCTGAGGTAATAATTTCAAAAGAACTCAGTCTGCTGTCTGAGGAGTCTGTGAATAGAACTGTGGGGTTCATCAGCCTGTACTCTGTGCACTGTGTTCAAGGGGCCTACCCCAAGTATCTCCTGGAAGCCTGGGACAAATTCCACAAAGAAACAGGATCAGAAAACGACCGGCCGGACCTTTTTGGGGACCAGCAGCTCTTCATGGTTCTGGAGTTTGAATTTGGAGGCAGGGACTTGGAGCACATGAGGAGAAGCTTCTCCTCAGTGRCATCAGCCAGAAGCATTTTGCACCAGGTCACTGCATCCCTGGCGGTGGCAGAGCAGGAGCTGCACTTCGAGCACAGGGACCTGCACTGGGGGAACGTGCTGGTCAAACCCACGGGTGCAAAGGAACTTCACTATGTGCTGGATGGGGCAACACACACGATCCCCACGGCAGGGATCCACGTCAACATCATAGACTACACCCTGTCCAGGCTGGAGAAGGATGGGCTGACTGTGTTCTGTGACCTTTCCACGGATGAGGAGCTCTTCCAAGGCACGGGGGATTACCAGTTTGACATCTACAGGCAAATGAAGGAGGAGAACTCCAACAGCTGGACTGACTACCACCCGCACAGCAACGTCCTCTGGCTGCACTACTTGGCAGATAAGCTTTTGAAAGGCATGAGCTACAAGAAAAAGGCATCAACTCCTGCCATGAAGAAAATAAAGACGCAACTCACCAAGTTCCACAAGGAAGTGCTGACCTTTGAGTCTGCCTATGATGTYCTGCACAACAGCAGCCTCTTCCAGTGAGCAGGGTTCCAAGGACTAAGTCACTGGTGCTGCCTTTCTTCCCTGCTTTTTTTAATGTGTTGGCATATTTTTATCTGTTGGCACAATGAAGGGTTTTGATTGGTTCCCAATGTGTATCAAAAATATCTACAAAATTCCCCCCCCGATATCTTCTGCTCTAAGATGTTTCCATATCTGATGTTTTTGAGGCGTGTTGGAGGGGAGAAAACAGAGCTGGCTTTTGAGAAAAGAGGGAAAAAGACTTCTTCAGGCTCAATTAATGCTCTGAATTTCACATAAATTTTCTTACTATTTTAGCCTTAGATTATTAAAAGTTCTTTTTTTACTATACTGTCTTTCTTAGAAATTCTTTTTCAAAGAAAAAAAAACCCCTTCAGTTCTGGACAGTTGAGGACAAGGGTAAATATTGTTGGCTCACTGGAGACAGAGGGGAAAACCCACCTTTTGGTTTAGTTTTGGCAAAATTTGTACCTGGAATGAAAATACAAAATGTAAATATGTAAAGTTTCTGTAAAGGGTTTTAAACCCACTAATCTGCACTAATATGTTTTTTCCCCCTCTCTTAAGGACCAAGAAAGAGATATCTTGATTGTGGAAAAAAAAATAAGACAAAGTACCTGTATTCCTGATTTTTGATGGTTAAAATGTTGTGGCCTTGTACTCTGATAGGAACTCAAATCTGTAACTTGGTGGTAGCACTGAAACAATTTCTCCATTTATCTACAGAAGAAAATGCACAAGGTAATAAATGTTCTTTAGTCCTGACTGCAGATGGACCAGGTGCCCTAAACTGGAACCTATCCTTACATTAAATCCCAATTCCCTGTTTTCAAGAAGTCCTTTGCTAACATTCATGTTTATTAAAGAAACTGGGCTAAAGAGAACAATAAATCAAACTAAAGTGAAAAGTGAATTTGATTAGTATCCAATGACACAGATGCATTAAGAAATTAAGAGGCAGCATCATTGAATTCATTATAACTGGAATGCTCTCTATGCAGTGTAATAAATGTGTATATGTGCATCTCAAAGATGCATCTTTGACCCTCTCTTGAAGCCTCCTTTTTACAAGCTCAGCAGTTGGAGACCCTGGGTACCCCCACCCGGGATGGTTTTATTGTTCTGCCTTCCACACACTGCAGAAAGTGACCTGACAATCTGCAGTGCTTGAAATGGAGAYGGAAATTGTGCTGGAATCTTACCAGGCATCCTCTCAACCCTTTTTTCCTTCTAATTGAATAAAGTAATGCACTATAATTGAATAGTCTTAAAACCCACTTGGTAAGGCCTGCAGTGAATGCTTATCTGACATCAAGGAGTGTTCTTCAGTCACAATGGTGCTAATTTCATTTATGCTTAAAAAAAAAAAGGATGAAACCACATTATTTTCTTGCCTTGGTCCTTTGTTTCTGTGGTTTGAGAGCTGATTTTGGCTGTACAGGAGGGATGGGACAGTGGCAGGAACTAATGGAAGGAGAGGTGACAGCCCCTAGGGGGACATGGTGCAGTAGTGTTGGAGATTCTGAAAGCTGCCATTACCTTGGAATGTTTCCCTGCAAACCAATTTGCTAATTTAGGAACAGGTAGTAATTTTCATTAATCAAAATTTAAAGCTTCTCCCCCTCACAAAACTGGGCATTAAATTCATAGAGAAATCTTTGCCTTAAACTGTGCTTGAGCTGCCAGAGATGAGCCCTCATTTCCTTTTTAACGATGCTCTCTGATTAAAAAAAATGCAGAAAAAATATTGTGTACTAATCAGTCCTCATAAATTTTAATGGGAGGATGGTGACAAAAAAGGAATTGGAATAGTAAATTTCCCCTAATCAAGTAAAATGCCCTGAACATATGTTTTCATCTGAGTGAAAGCTTTGCTTGGAACAGAGCTGGATTATATATTTTAAAGATGTGCTCTCCCTGCTAAGGAAGGAGGATGCCAGAACTCAGTTTGCCACTTCAGAAAACACAAGTTTTTTAATACACACCACACCAAAATTAGAGCCTTAAAGGGTGCTCTATCTTCTACTGAAATAAGGAAGTATGAGCAAAGCTAAAATTATCCTGAGGGAGGGAAAGATTTTTCATATGGATCCAAAGGCTTTAGGGGGCTGAAAAGAACAAGCCTAGTTTTGTGTAACTGGTAAGTCACATGGATTCCAGGTAGGAATTCTGGTGTTTCCAGGTCACAGTGGATTTTGTGGTGATGACAGCAACACTTGGTGATATTAACAGTGAGAGCAGCCTTATTTTGAATATGCTTTCATCTAAGAGCCAAATCTCTGAAAATCTTGCCTATTTAAAGGAAAAGAGAGATAAAAGATGGATTACCCTCTGAATACTCTATAACTTACCAGGGTACTGTTAAAACATGTAATTTTTGCTCATTCCCTTCTGGAAAAATGAGACACTAAGTGCAGGAATGTGAAAATTCTCTCTTGCCTTGAGAAGCTGCACCCAGCCCTGAGCTGAATGAGGAGGAGCAGCTCTGGCCTAGCCGTAGAGAGAGAGGATGAAGAGCAGCTGCTCAGAGAATCATTCAGAGGCAGGAAAAAAAGGAAAATAGTAATTTCTACTTCCAGGCTGCCCAGTTCTGCAGTTCCAGAGTGCAGCAGTTAATGGTGTTGGTTGGCCACAGTGCCCAGCAGGAGAGGAGGCTGCCAAGGGAGCAGGAATGCTCCTTAGAGCTGAATAAAAACAGACTGGGAAATTCAGCTCRGCCTGGGACTGCTCCCATAAAACAAATTAGGTACAAATAGCCCAATAAAAGCTTAGGACTCTTAAATCAGATAAATCCAGTATTTAGGCTCTACTCCTAACAACTGAAATGCTCCTTCCCTTCGCTGGAGTTCATTGCAAGGTTTGTTTAGGTAGTAAATTACTTGGTAATTTACTGTGCTGGGTTTCCTCTCAGCAAGTTGCTGAGAGCTGTGGGGCTGTTCTGTAATCTTACCTCGACTGTCACCTTCCCACAATGTAGGGTTTGGGGTAGCTCAGGACCAGAGTTGTCACACAGAGTCATCTCCACTGTCAGTGAAGCATTCATGGTCACGTCGGTGCGGCCCCTCACTGATTCCTTCCTGGGAACAGACAGAAAAAGGGCCTTCATTTAAAGAGAGGCCTGGAGCATCCTGGTTCTTGGAATTACTCCCTCCAAATGCTTTCACATGCAGGATAATGCAATAGCCCAATTAATTATTCAATATTCTTCGGGGTGTGTAGGAAAATGCTTCCTTTTTAATATCAAAGGCAGCCACCTCCATGCTTTCTGTAGATTTTATCATTCAAGGTTGACTTGAAGCACTGTTCCACTCGATCAGCTCTTCAGTCAATCTGCAGGGTGAATTTTCACAATGAAGTGATGCCTTCTGTTGTATGTGGACTGAGCAGCTCTGCTGTAGTGCTGTGCTGTTCAGCTGTTCCTAATGAAATGCCAGAATTGGGATTTTCAGGATGATTACAGTTGTTTAAACCGTGGTCTGTGCTCTGAGATTCCCTGGAACAGCCCGTGGAGGCACAGGGATACAGCACCTAATGAATGTGATGTTATGGAAAGGATGAACTGTAGGAAAGTCATGTCAACAAAACACACCACTGAGGGTTTGAAGAAAACCTCTTATGCACAAGGATGACAATTTATATGAACTCTAAATGCAAAATCTGGAGAGTACAACTCCTCTGACTCACGGAATCTGACTTGTCAAAGGCAAATGAGCAGTGCAGATGGTCTTGATGCTGCAGCCCTTTTAAGGGGACTGAAAGCAAACACAGATCAAGTCACATTAAACAGCCCTCATTTTCCTAAGGTAGCAGATTCAGAATGTCTTTACATACACACAGACATCCTCTGAAAACCAAAATTCCCATGGCCTCAACGGAGAATTTGGCACTAAAAGACCCTTTAGTGCTGAGTGACTCTCAAGTTGATGATGTTTTGSAGTTCAGCTCCCAGGATAAGGTTCATTAGCAACAACATGAAAAGTCTTCACTGGGGACAAGGTCTGGTTAAAGGAACTCTGGGTGTTTACCCTTGAATTGCCACAGGGCAATAATATTAATTTTTTTTTCCAGTGATGATAAGTTTTTCTTGAATAAATATGTTCACATGCTGTGCAAACTATAGAAATGAAATTTCTTCCTTTAACAGTAGTTCTATTTACCAATAAATATCTCCTGTCTGTTTCTGGAGAAGCTCAATGATAATTAATAATTAGATGTTGTGTGCAGAAGCACCAAGCAATGCTGACCAACACCCCAGAATCTCATGAATTATTCTTAGGAAATAAATGTACCATCAACATCAGAATCCCTGAGGGCACTGCAGCTACAGTCATTAGTGTTCATTACTGCTCAGGGCTAAATGTTGTCCTCACTTCTGTGTCTTATGCTTTATGAACATCTAATTAAATATTTAATTGTGGTAAAGACTCCTACTTGTTACTAAAGCAGCAAAAAGCTGTCTCTTTACAGAGCTTTATGGAGTTTTTTCCCAGAAGATTTGTATTTCAGAAATGGAAAATGAGCTGGATTTGCTTGTAGGAATCCTGTACTACAGTGCCAGAGAGGAGACAGGATGGCAAACTTGATTTGAAACAAACAACTAAAACTAAGGGGAAAAAACCCACATAATTCTAATTATTTTGGAAATTATTTCACTATAAAATTGTAGAGTTGTTACCAAATACACCATTCCTTTCTGATGGGTGGTCTGTCCAGCCCAGGAACAGGAAACTCCATGTTATCATTTTTCTCATGTTTAACCTTCAGAAAAACACTGGAAAAACAGTCCAAGCCACTTGGCTACAAGAAAGGAAGAACAAGAAGTTAAGAAAATATCCAGGCATTAAAATGCACAAGTCTTCCCACGTAATCTCTGCTCCAGCTTCCATCTCCTGGTGCATTTAGGGACTTTCTGGCTCAGATATTTTCTTTGGGCCACTGTAACAGCCATGAGGGGACCATCAGCTCATCCAGTGTTTGTTTGGATCAGTTTATCCATTTGTCTCCCATGCCGTTCCCTGGAAAATGTGTTCAGGGATTCACTTATTCATCATGAAAACTCAGTTTCCTTGTGTTTGCCCTCACCCTGCAGAGACAACACAGTTCAACATGACCAGAATTCCCAGTTTTTGCCTTGCCAAGACACTGGTAAAGCTGAAGTTGTATCAAAACAGAGCTTTGCTCTACCAACGCTGTTATTTTGGAAAATTAGGATTCTCTCAGGGTTGAATCTCATGGTGAGACAGTGGACAGCTGGTCTTGAGTTAGTCAGTGAGGAACAGATAAGGAACAGAATCAAATATAAATTTTGGAACTGAAAGATTACAGGAAAAACATTTCAAGGAAGCCTGGCAGCAAGAACAAGAACTGCTCAGTGTTTCCATGGTGTGTCACCTGGACCAGGCTGGCCTATTTACAGAAGTTCCAGTTTCTGCTGGGAATGTTCAGAACACACAAAATCCCAAGAGCCTGAAGGAGCAGACARCCAAAATACACCAATATGGGCAGAGCTTCAGAATTAAACATAGTATTTATGTTTCCATTAGATAAACACATTATCTAGTGGTTCCAATTCTTTATCTAGAATTTGTTTTCAAATACAAAATGCAAGGAGAAAATCAAATCCATCTGCCCTGTCTCAGCCTTTGTGAACTCCACAGGTCACTCAGCTGGCAGGAGGCTGACTGAAAATGAGGGACAGTATGTAAATAAATTAATTTTTGTCTAAATGACCTAAATTATCTGCAGACATCAAGGTCTTCTCAGCCCTAGGTCTGTGTTAATCAGTTCATGTTCACTATCTCATACTTGTTCAAAGCTTTAGACACACAAAGGCAAAAGCCTTTGCAACTTGAACTAAAGTGTTTGTATTTTATATAATTTCTAGCACTGGGAAAGATTTTTTTTTAATGTCCCTCTGATGCTGAATTAAAAATAGAATAATGACACATTGCATGGAACACAGATTCTATATTTGTCATCGAAGCATTTCCCCAGCACACTAAAAAATAACATTTTTTACCTACCAGAGCACAACCACGTCCTCCAGAGATCCTGCAAKGTCTTGGAGACCATCACTAGGGAAATCAAAGAGTGTCCTAAGGAGAGGTCACCTGCACATTGAAGTGGCTTTTCAAGGTGAATGAACCAGCCTGAAAAACATTCAAGAAGGATTTATAGCAAATGTAGCATGAGTAGCTCCTGCATTTAAAAAATATAAAATAAACACAYACATCTTTACTGCACAGTCTTTTCTTAAATCAACAGCAACCGAGGGGATTCCCAGGCTGCTCCATAGCAGAATCCATCCCTGTCCTCACCCTGTAACAGGAATAAGCCACGAGAGGGTGCCCGTTGTGYGACTCCTGATATGCCCACACTGTTGCTCTCTGCTTCCAACCACCCTGTGCATGCCCTGAGCAAATTCCAGCAGTGCACAAAGGGTTTCCTCCTGGTCTGTTCAACATGACACGATTTATATCCTGGATGTTGTCTCATGGATCCTGTAGGGCCACAAAATACTTTGTTTTCTRCATGTCCCCAGAAATAAAGCTTTAGCAGCTCCCCAAGCACGTGTGTGGCACAGAAGTGCCAGGCAGGGCAAGGGCTGCRCCAACAAATTCCTGCACACAGGTAAAAATCAGGATTTCATCGCAATGGGATAAAAGCACACCTTAGGTACAGAACAATTCTATTCCTTTATTTCTCTTATTTTCTAACGACTAAGCCAGGAGCTCTGGCTGCAGCCCTCAGTCCTCTACCATACAGGGAGAGCACATTCAGCAGGGAGCACAAAGCAGGAATGTTTTATTTGTCACTACTTAGGCATGGTTGGAAAATCCCCAACATGGAGTGTTTACGCTCCCAGTGTTTTCACCTCTGTCTCCAGGCGATGGACGTAAACCCTTCCTTCTTCCCTCCACCAGGATCAAACGCAGCTCCAGCAGGGAGAGCATCTGTCACCCCATCATGCTGCACATCCAGGGGGYAGAGCTCAGATCCTAAATAAGACCCAACCTGTGCTCCAGAAAGAGACAAGCAGCCCTTTCGCTGGAATTCTCTATATATAGCTTTGTAGAATTAGAGTCCTTTGCAGCAGTAAGGGCAATTTTTAGAACAAAACATCACATATCTACTTATATGTGGATCGTTTCCTATTATTTATTTTATTCCAGCCATCCTCAGGGACAGATCCTGTAACCAGTTTAGCAGCAACAAACTCATTAATTCAACAATTTGACAGCGGAAAAAGGAACAGCGCAGCTGGCGACCTCCCCCCTGTGACCCATGAGAATGGAACAGAAACACAGCACAGCTACATTTTTTTCCCAGTCCTTTTCCAAATTTCATGGTTCCTTCCAATGTATTCGCTGCAGAGGTAACACACTGCAAGCTGGAAGGGATGAACAGAGGGCAGTTGCCTCTGGCACTCTGCAGATTCATTCTTGTCGTGATGGACCAAGGATTTAATCCAGAGGACTCCAAAAGAGCAGAATTATTTTTTCTGCAACCTGATGGAGTGCCTGACTTGAGTGTTGGAGATGTGAACACCACTCTCAACTGGAGACAGCTCTTCTGCCCAGTGGAACAGAGATATGGTTCTCTTTGCCCAGAAAGTCTAAATTTCCCAAGAATTCCCAGAAAAGAGTGCAATAAATCCCATGGGCACTTTGTAGCTACCTCCAACTCTCTTTCTCTAAGGACTCTGTGTGTTCAACATTCAACACCCATCCTCACAGTCCAGAAATGCTGTAACACTCCACACCTCACAAATCTGAACTGAAAAAAAAGATGATGGCAAAAGAGGAAGCAAAAAAACCCCTCTTTGCACTCAGATTTAGTAACAATTCTGTGCCAGCCACAGTCACATCCTTCCGAGCCTTTGCCTGGTCCTGTCTGGCCCCAGGGTTTTTTTTTTTTTGTGCTGCTGAAGCAGATGTGAGGTTGCAAAGTAGAAGTTCTATTTTAAAATGGTTTTTTCCCCCCCCGTTTTTATTTTTGTTGTAGTCCCGGAGCAAGAAATGAAATTTCTTAAACACAGCAAAGGCCCAAAACAGAGAGCCAGCCCCAGGAAGAGCCAAGCTGCAAAATCCACCAGCTGCAGCACTTCAGCCCCAGCCCCGTGCAGCTCCTGGGACTTACAGAAAGCATCTGCTCTTTGTCGGGCCCTGGGGCTGTCACATTTCAAAGGCTCCCTTTGCCAGCTCCAGAGGCAATGGAAACTATGTTCAGTTGCAAGTGGGGTCATGGAGAGATGAAGTGAGAGGGAATCAGCTCATGGATCCACCTCCTTGTGCTGGCTCCAGCTTCAGAGCAGGCTTTGGGAAAACAGGGGGGAAAAAAAACAACAGTAAAATAAAACGTGGAAAGCATTTCAGGAATAAGGAAGGCTTGATTCCACCTCTACCCCTGGAGAAAATGGCCTTATGGGGAATTGGGAACCACACACCCCAGACATGGAGTTTCTTTTAAGGAAATTGCACAGATAGGCTCTGAGAGATCTCCGTGAGGTGGGAAGAGCTCAGAGCCTTGTACAGAGAGCAATGACCAGGCAAAGTGTGCTGGGGTAAAGGAGGAGTTTGGATGCCCAAGGCTCATCTCCCACCCTGCCAGGAGCCAAGGAACTCTGATCAAAGCACATCCAGAGGGTCTGAGCATCCCTAACCCTGTGTGGAAAAGATTGGGAGCAGCTGATGTCTTTTCTTCATGGATGGCTGGGCCTCCAGAGTCTCTGTGGTTCACACAGAGGAAGGAAACTGCAGCTGTTCCTCCAGAGCCATTTGTGAAAGGTTTTTTCTGTTTTGTCAGAGCCCTGCAAAGCCTCCCCATGGGCACAAAGCCTCCCCCTGTCCCCATGGCACAAGAGGGAGACGGGAGAGGACAGTTCATCTGGTTGTAAATTCTTGTGTAAAAGACTGAAGTGTTTCCTGACACTATTCCTATTAAGAGTGGACCCCAAAATCCTGTTGGCCTTCAAAGCTAAAGGCTGCAAGTCCTTCCTCTTGCTAGGAACCACAGACATCCCAAGGGGACCAAAGTGGGAAGTGATGCAGCTGATGAAACCAAAGGCCAGCTTTGTGCTGAAAATACAGAAAACTGGGAGGTTCCTGATGTTAATCCTGTAGTGTTGAATCAGCCCCCACTGCAGAGGGAGTGTAACTCCTCAAAAATCCTGTTTTCCAGAGCACATCAAAGAGCTGGACAACAGCCTCTGGCCAACTGGACATGTCTGTTTGTGCACAGGTCTGTCCCTGCCTGCTGCTCATTACCCTTCATCCATGAAGCTGCAGGGCTGTAGTGTGACTGGGAAGCACTGGGAATGCCAAAGCCCTGTGCCACAGCAGGACATTTTTGATGCAGGTCAACAAATAAATGAGTGCTGCAAGCTTAGAGAGAGAAGCAGGTTCAGGGAATGGCTGAAGAGGAAGGTTATGTTGAAAGCAAGCTGTCAGTGCCCACAGCTTCCCCAGAGTACCAGCAAGGTTATTCATTAAGATTTCAGGCAGGGATGGCAGTTCTGATTCTGCATTTCTGCAGAATCTCAGTGTGTCCCCACCACAGCAGAGCACCAAGCGCAGCGATAGATTTATGATATGCCAGATGAGCCTTCCGTGCAATAGGAGCACCTTGCCAAATCTTGGGAACACTTAGGACAAAGCCATAGATGGAAAAAGCAGCTGAAGGCTTCACAAAGCAAGAAAACAACAGAAGCTGGAGCAAGAAAAGTCAGTTCCCACTCAGAGTCCCAAAGCAGTGAGGTTGCAGTGGGAATTGCCCAGCATAGAGGGAAGAACCCACTGAAGTGCAGGGAATAAGTTTTAAAATAATGCTTTTGCTGCCAGTCATGTGCATGCAGGGAGGACTAAGATGATGGTCTCCAAAAGAAAAACSTCCAAGCCTCACTCTCTCAGAGTGGAAATGAGACAGAGATCTTGAGTTGCATAACTTGTCTTACTGAAGGACAGGTGCTGGCAGCACTCGTGGTCTGCAGCTTTCCTGGGATTCTCACCAACCTTTCCCTGGATTGGAAGGTGCATCCAGTGCAGCATCAGCTGCTCCATGCTCAGATGTGGCTGCACAAACTGACATGAGGCCATGAAAAACAAGAGTTAACTCGCATAGCAGTGAGGTCAGCACTGTAATCAGGAATCTGATAAGACTTTATAGTCCACACTGATAACGCCTCCTCTCCCTTTTTGAGAGAGGCTGAAGCTCTGAAAATACATCCAAAGATGAACATTTTCAATTAAGTAGACTTGCTGTATTGTTTACAGAAATATTACACATTATTATTGTTAAATAGAGTGAAAAGTGAGACAGCTCATTTTTATCTCTTTTCCACAGAGTTTACAGTAGGCTGCCTCTCCTGCCTGAGGCAGGGTGCACATCAGAAAAAGTAATGAGGTCCTTGCAAACATTTGCAGCAAGACAGGATGCCCATCAAGAGTAACAGGAAGTGAAAACCACACAATAAATGTTGGCCCATCAGTCTCTCAGGGGCCACGAGCAGGATTCTGCTGCTGTTTATGACAGAGACAAAGGAGCCTGTGAAAAACAGAGGTCTCAGAAATCCACCACGTGAAGCTGCAGGTCCAGGAAATCCACATCACTTTCTGTGCTTTTAAGCAAAGGTGCAAAGGATTTCATTCTAATGGTGTAAAATGGGAATCCTGATGTGCATTAACCACGGAGCACTGCAGGTGCTGACACAGACTCAGTGCAGCTCTTGCTGCCTGCAGGGTGAGTATTTGTCCACTCACATCTCACACCAACAGTGCTTTGCACAGAAGACAACTCCACCCTCAGCAACTCTTTAGGACTCTACAACACTCTTTATTCCAAAGCACTTCAGTGCAGTCCCTTGTGACAAAAGAAGAGGTCGGCCCATTTAGCTAGGTSGTTCCATGAGCATTATTCCTGCACAGCTCAGAGAGCTCTGCCTTCCCAGAGAACACTCCCCACTGCCCCAGGAGCTTGCTCCACAATTGTATCTTTAGACATAGTAATAAGAAAGTGTCAGGCAGAGAAAGTCGAGTAAAAATAGTTTCTTCAGAGGCAATTAATCATTAAAGTGCATGACAATATTTAAAGCCACAGGCTGCACCACAGTCCTCCATGAAATGCACTTTAATGCTGACAATGCCTTCAATTCTTCCAGCTGCTAGAGGAAGAACTAGTCCTTTGAAGATGGAAGCAAGGTTGCAATTCAGAAAACCTGTTAAAGCTCTCTGGTTTGTCCCTGCAGAGGCACCATCTCTGTGGCTGATGGCTGGGGCTGCAGCAGTGACTGCTCCTCTGAGGCAGCTGCTCTGGGTGGTTTCTGGGCTGGCCGTTTCCAGGACCTTGTCTCTGCAGCAGGGGACACAAGGACAGCCCTTCATCAGCAGGAAGCTGACAAAGGGACCCAGGTTTAGAAGGATGCAGGTTTAGGGAACACCCAACACACACCAGATAATGTTTTAAGCACTGCAACCTCCCCAGTCCTAGAAAACTGGCACCTAGGAAGAATCTACACTGGAGGTTGTGTTCAAATCCACTGGAGCTTCTGCCCAGGCTCTGCCAGGCTGAACAAGATCTTTGTAGAGAAAGTAACAGCTCTGTTTTCCACAGAGTTTCTTCCCAGTTCTACCACGGGAAGCAAACAGAAAGATCTCAGGCAGAATTTCACAATGTTGCCACTGTTAATGCCCAATTCAGGCTCTAAAAGCCCTGTGATTTTAACATGTGTAGAATGAATGGGCCTAAATTTTACCTTTCCTAGGAAAAGCACCATTTGGGCTACTGAGTCAAAGAGAAGAGCAGCCCTTGCTGCTCCTCAGCTGTGTTTCCTGCCCATTTCTCCCAGAGCTAGGTAGGAGTGGCATCTCCTTCACTCTCAGTTTGTTCCCAAACTCCGGCCAGGTCCACACCTACACTAAATCTTTACTTCCTCAGCTCACAAGTGATACTCCTGCACTTGAGGGATGCTGTGGGGAAGCAATTTCAAGTTGGCCTGCCTGGAATTCTGTTACCAAAGCCATAACAACGTGCCAAGAGTAGTTGCTGAGCAGGAAGCTAAAAGGATACTGCAGACCTTTCTTCATGATTTAATTTACCTTCTGGATTTATTTCTGAATCACTGGTGTTTCCAGGGTCTTCCTTCAGAACTCCCACATCCTTTGCCCAATCTGTCCATTTAATTTCTTCTACTCTGGAGAGACAAAATGCAACAGACACTGATGCCTGGAGAACTGCATTTCAAGGCAGATCTCACTGTCCTGCAGCATCCCAGCCCAGCTCATTCTGCCAGTACAATCCTAAGGGTTTGGCTGTAGCAACAGTATCTGACAGAGCTTTTCTTTGAGTAAAGATCTTCTGTAATCTAAGCTCCATGCAGTTAAATATCTTCTCCCCCTGCATATTGTCCACTGGTCTGTTTGTTTTAAAATATTCCAGTTCCTCCAATTCAGGGAATGYTCTTAATACAAAGGTGACAGTGCTAGAGGCTCAATTAGCTCTCAAACTTCCAGCCTGGCAATCACCAACCMATTCAAATGTACCCAGGAATGTGTGGTTGACTCTGCTGAGTCAGCAGAATTCCCTGTGGTGGTCCAGGGTTGTGCATGGTGGGAACCCACTGCTAAGCTGGGGTGTGGGGGGGAATGGTGCATCTGTCTTACCTGAAACACCACCTCTCATCTTTCTTATTGAGCCCCACTGACATGAAGCAGCCAGATCTCCTCTTCCCACCCTGGCGCCACAGCCAGGCCTTCTCTATTTCTAGAATAGCAATAGCCCTCTGAAAGAACAAAACCCACGTCAGAGAGAAATCAGGGCACAAACAGAGCCCAGCCCAGCCTTTTAATTACACCTCCCCCAATCAGAAACTACTTGGACTTAGAGAATCACTGTGGAACCCAASCCCAAAGTGCTCCTAAAGGTACCAGTCAGTTACTCACTGCCTCGAGTTACTTGTGCACGTGGATCATGCAAAGAGAGTTGTAAATACACCTAAAAATGCACCCCCAGAGTGACAACCTTATGTAAAAGGCACACTAATAGCTGAGCTTAGGACACACAGGCACTGTCACCTCTGACTGTGACTCAGCAGGACTTTGGGCCTCACCTGCAGCTTCCAGACGCTCTTGCTGTAGCCAGAAATATCCGTGACTGTCTCRCTCATGAGGGCAATCAGCATGTTCAGCAAGAGGATGTAAGTGAGGATCACAAAGAGCAGCAGCAGGAGCATGACAAAGTATCTGAATCTGGCGTGTTCCTGGAAATCCAGGTCGCCCATCCCGATGGTGATCTTGAAGAGCTCCAGGGAGACACTGAGCAGGCCCCCRTACATGGCGTGGCTCCCCGTGCTCTCCAGGTGAGCCAGGGACTTGTTCTGAGACACTGAGGGAGCATCACCCATCAGTGTGACCAGAGCTGTGAGAAAAACACAGTTTGAGTCCTCAGGAAACTGGACTTCTTGCAGCTCAGCCCACAACATAACACTGAGTGAGGGCTCACCTGCAGCAAAGCCGAACAGGAAGATCATATAAACCAAGAGGAAACGCAGCAGGTCTCTCATGATGGTCTGAAACACAGATCAGGAAGAAGTGCTGTTCTTTATTTCACATGAAATCACCAGGATGATCTCACACATCATAACCCAACCCCAGGAACAATACTGACGGCAAGGTGGAAAGCGCTTTCATGCAGTTTAAAAAACTACTAATGTATGTTAAATTACTTCCTCAGATAAGAAATATCATTTGCACCTTAATCTGACAGTACCCATGAACTGATTTGTCGCTGTGTTTGTATGAATAGTTCTTTGAAACAAGTAAATATCCTGTCAGCTCYCCAGTATGGCTGTGTCCACATGGTTTCAACACACACATCCCTCTCTTTTCCATCTCCATTGGGCTTACACAAGTGGTGATCGGAATTCTTCCCTGGCACCTCATTTCACCTCTGCTTTGTCTTTCTAGTCCCAGATTCCTCCATAGATCTGGAAACACTTCTCAGGCCAAGCTGAGCAGTTCCAGGGAGCTCACACTGGTTTTCAGTGCTGGTTTGGAGTTGGTTTATGRCACACAAGTGTCAGCTGCTGTCACCTGCGATGTTCAGTGACAAACTAATGGTTTGCTGCAATGGTACTTGAACACACTGATCTAATCTCCTTCTGCAATATCTGTGCTTCCACAGGACTTCCATTCCAGTTCCTCACACCCAAAAGCTTTTCCTGCAGAGGTTTTGCCCCCAGCACTGACCTTCTGGATCATGACACTGTAGATCCCGGTGCGCTGGAAGCCCCGGGTGTAGTACAGGGTGTTCACCCACCCCAAAAGCAGGGAGAACACCATCACTGCCACGTAGTTCTCTGAGCTGGCTCCATACAGCACTGCTGACAGCAGCAAGGAGAATGCCTGGATGAAGCTGGGGAGAAAACAAAATGAAGTGACAGTGACTCATCTCAACAAAAAGGGCCCTTGCAGATCCATTCTGTTTTGCAGTGAAAAGCCAACACGTTTGAGGAGGCTACAAGGAGCAGACAGACCCCACCCAGCAAAGTCCACTACAACAAAGGCTTAGGACAAGAGGCAGCAGTAGGAGAAGTGAGCAGGAGTGGAAAGAGAGTGACAGAGGATCAGTGTTTCCTGCTCTCCACCTCTGTAGAAATGTTAGGGCAACTTAGCTGCACACAGCAGAGAACCAAATCCACACATTGTGCCAAACCCCTCCAGGACATACATCAGGATCTCAATGCAGCTGTCAGAGCACATGGTCTTCAGGGACTGGCGTCTCCTCCGCAGGTACAGGCTCTGGGAGAGGGAGATCAATTCATCATTCATCAAAAACAGGGCATGTGAGAGAGGGAGCCCTGCCTGGCACAGCCCATTGCTCAAGGGAAAGCTTGGCTCCATATGCTCCTGCTTTCATCTTCAAGATCCCCAATTTCATCCTTCCCAGATGAAAAAAGGCCTTATTTATAAAGGGCAAGGATAAACAAGGGCTGAATCATGGCTCAGCCCAATGTCTTTATTAATAGACTGCATCAAATGCCAGGGATGCATTTTAATCCCATAAATCCCAGAAGTCTCTCAGAATTATTTGCTGCTGTGAAACTRTAATTCCCCTTGCCCTGGGAAGCAACTTGGCCTGTGCTGCCCCTGTCACATCACACTGAGTGTCTCAGAGCAGGACTCCCTCCTGCCATCCACTCCTGCACATCCTGATGTCAGAAGATCTGAATCTGCTCCCTCCATGCCAGTGATAGCTTCCTATTTTCCCCATCTTACAATGAAACCAGACAAGAGATGCTCATACCTGAGCAAAGATCAGATAAATGCCTCCTAACAAGATAATGATCAGTCCAGAGACCCACAGGAAGCCTCCAGCTGTGAACTCCACTGGAAAGGAAGGCTGCAAGACAAAACCAAAAACATCCAAAGCAGTGAAGACAGGCAGAGGCAGTGATGACAACCACCCAAAACCTTTTAAACTCTGCTCCATCCATTCAGGCCTTTCAGATAAAAAGATTGGACCTACCTTTACCCTTAAGGGCTGATAGTATGCAATGGCTGTAAAGATGATCATGAATGACAAGTACGAGACAAAACTGAAGTAGAATCTCTTGGAAGCAAATGTTTCCCATTTTTGCTGAAGCAGTTTGTTCAGTGGCTCCAAAACCACCATCTTGTACCGATTCTGTGGGAAAACAAACAACAAAAAATGTACCTGTGTGTGTCAACAGGAATGTGAATTCACCAGAGGATTGTCTTTCTAAGGGTTGGAGCTGCGTGGCTGCAACAGGGGAACCACTGAGGGGTTATTCAGTCAGACTTTTCAGTAGGAAAGAAACCAACCATTGGCTTCATCAAGGTATTTGGACACACCAAGGCTTAGGACAAGCAAAGGATCAAAATTTCTCACAAATTACAGACGATCRGAGGCATGCCAGCAGACTCCAAGCAATAAAATCTACAAACATTCCCACTAAGCATTTCTTTTTCCGAGAAAGCRTGAGAAACCCCACATTAACTTGAAATTATTTATATAACTATTCAGGAACACTATAGAAGGACAGAAAAACATTGCTGCCTTTGACTCCTGTGAGAGCCTCACCGGGGTGTCGCTGCTGTAGGCCAGGATCTCCAGCACGGAGTTCTCCTCGAAGCTGTCCAAGGAGGACAGGTCATAGAGGGACACGTGGATGGGGCCGTAGGTCCACTCCGTGAACTTGCGGGACAGGTGCCGGTACACGGGGTCCTTGATCTCCCTCTGGATGATGTGCCTGAAGATCTGCACACAAACAGGGTGCACGCAAAAATATTCACGTGGTAAGGGTGCAGAAGGACACAACGTGCCCAAAGCACCTTTCCGTGCAGCACACGTGGATTTGTGCCTTATCAAACAGCAGGAGCTGGCTAAAAGCAGGCAACYAACTACATCTTGTATCAAACCAGTTTCAGCCCAGTCCAGTTGTCCTGGCTGGGACAGGCAGCAGCAGCAGCTGAGGCTCTGCAGGACACAACTAAGTGGCTTGGAGGTGCCCTCCTTTATTGCCACCTGTGGCACTGCCCCTGTCAGCAGCATTACCATAGGGTGCAACGTGCTCCGACCCCAAACCCCACTGCACGCTGAGGATGTTACACTGTCTCTCGTTCCTCAGCAACCCCAGGGATCCCCTGTGGCTGTCTTTACCTCCACTTTGCCTGTCTTGGCAGCAAGTTGCAGGGGATTTAATCCATCATAATTCACTATCTCCTCCAGTTTGCACGTTGGGTCGAGCTTCACGCCCGCCTTCAAGATCTCAACGTAGGTTGTGCTCACAAACTTGGTGTTCTCCTCAGTGTCATCTGCAATCATCACCAGGGCATGCAGGACTGTGTTGCCCTGGGTGTCCTGCTCCTGCAGCCTGGCTTTCTGGTGGGGATTGTTTAGAAGATAGTCCACCACATCAAGCTGGTTGGTACAAGCAGCCAAGGAGAGAGGAAGTTCACCTGAAGAGATTCGGACACAGCATTTGGAAGGGAAGCAGAAAGGGGTGAAAAAGAATTAAAGAAAGAAAAAAAAGGAAAAAAAAAAATCAGAGAAAAATATATTTAGCCTAAAGTTTTATCACTGAAACACAGAACAAGTTCTTGCTCGGTGTCTCTAGATTCAGAAAGGGTTTTGTAATAAACAATTACTCTATTTCTGGGGGCAGCTGAAACACTTTCCCAGATCTCAAACTAATCTCTCAAATCTAAACTAAGCAAGTATTGTCTTTGTGTGAAGCCACTCAGGATTAAATACATAACCTCAAAGATGATGGAAACACTCAATGGGCACCCCAGATGTGATCCTGCCATTCAGATAAGTCAAGGGCTTGATTAAAGGACACAGGAAATGGCAACAGAGAAGCAAACCCAACTAGAATTAGTGATATCACATACAGCACGGCAATAAAAACCCCAAAGGAACTTGTTCCACACTGACTCACCAAAATAAAAGTAAACTCCTTCCTTCTTCTTCCTGAAGAATTCACCGTGGGCTCTGGCATGGACATCAGCTCCATTCTCCACCAGCAGTTTCACCAAATCAAGGCTCCTTTTCTCTATGGCAATGTGCAGGGCTGTCTGGCCTGAGGAAAGACCAAGCCTGTCACTCTGTGCCACTGTCAGAGGGGACAGGACAGGATGTCACCRGTGATCACTGCAGCCGCAGGGCTGGGCAGGGCAGGCTGGCAGCTGAGGGCTTTCAGCAAGCCTCAAAACCATCAGAAATTCAACACAAGAGCAGGCATTTCCCTCTGCCTGGCACTAAGATCCCAAGCAGMCATGAGAGGATTCAGACAACCATGGCCACGCTGCTATTCAAAGCAYAACCCAGACAGCAGAACTCATGTAATAATGATATACCACTTCTTTCTCATGTTCAAAAGTGCTTTTCTCAAGCAAATAATCTCATTTCTTGGGTTATTAAACATGTATCATTTCTCTTTTACAGACCAAGGACAAAGCTGGCAGAAGGGTATAATTCAAGGCTGAAGAAGAATTCAATTCTGCAGCACCAGAATCAGAAATAAAAGCTGAGCAGGCTGTCACTGTGACTTCATCAGAACCGTGGAGCTGCAGTGCTGCAGGAGCTCCAGCTTCCCTCTCTTTCCTTGTACCTGCACATCCCACCTGTCTAGTGGGGAACTGCTCTGACCCAGCCCCAGAACAGAATCCTTACCTCTGTAGAAACAGTCAGAGCACGACACATTGACAAGCGGCCTGGGATTCTGTGTCTTTTGGTCTATTTCCAGCAAGACTGGGATTGTGTCATTCTTTCCATTTTTTAAGTTCAGCAGGGCTTTCATTAGGCAGGTCTTCCCAGTCTTTGCATCTAGTAGGGAGAGAGGATTGAATGGGTTGTGTGTGTGCTTTGCACACAGCTGCATTACTTGATTCAGAACTTAACTCTCTCTGTAGGACCAAATACAATCATTATTTTAAAGGTTTTTATCAGTATTTTTAATAAAGGCAAAAAACTTGGCATATACTTAATCAATGGCATTCTCCATCCTCAGCTGGACATAAGGAAAATAAAAGAATGGACAGAGGGCTGGAGAAAGCAAAGAACCACGAGCAGGTTCCGCTGCTTCCCCTCCTACACTGACAAGTGCTGGCTCTGCTAACCCTGTATTCCACACACATTCCACGAGCAGGAATCTACCTGTGTATTCGGARTTGGTGAGGAATTTGGAGTTCCTCCTTAAGTACTCCAGCAAACCATCCAGTGCCTCGGGGCTGCCCCTCACCACGGCGCTGAACAGCCGGTCCCTGTCAAAGCGATTCGGGTCCTTCTGGCTGCGGGACAAATGCRAAGTGTTAGGAAGTTCTGGAGAGCAGGGACAAGTGTGTGCCACGAGTTCCAGTGGGACAGTGTAAGAAAGGAGGGAGACAGAGAAGGGTTTGTTGGAAAAAAACCCCCAAGTATTTTATTTTTGAGTCAAGGGAAAAATAGAGACAGTTATTTCCCAGAATTCTCTTAAGTGGCTGCTCTTTCCATCAGTTGGAGCTGTGCCCGATGTGCAACCCTGGCACACATCCAGAGCACAAAGAGAAGCCCAAGATAGCTGCAGGACCAGAGTCAGGCCCATCACATGGTGGGAGCTCTCTGGGAGCTGGTTTACATCCCTGCCTGGCAAGAGCAGCTCAGTTGTACAGGGCTCCATGTGAAGCTGCTCTGACACCCAACGTGGCTGATCAGTGTTAGTTCAGACCTACCCAAACACACCCCAACACACACCACACACGTGGGCACCTTCCAGTGCAGCAGAGCCCTAATACATCCCCTTTGTGTTTTAATTACCTCCCATCACATGCCTGTAATATTCCTACATTGCCACTTTTAGTTTAGACTTGGTAGAATCCATAGGCCCCCACCAGCTGGGATCAGTGTGGATCACCTGGCTCACAACCTGGTCAAACACCAACAGTTACTCACTTGCTGACGAGTCCTGGTCGATAATTCAGATTAATTTTGATTTTAGGAGCAAAGTCACTGCTCTCCTTCTGGTAAGGTGTCTCCAAGGGTTGTGGCTGCCCTTTCCTTCCATGTCCTGACCTTTCTTCCTTTTTACTTGGTGCAGGTTTCTCTTCATGGATGCTGTCATCGGTTTCTAGCAATCCTACGAACCTGTTCCTCTGACCTGGGCCTGGCTGCCCRTTTGTGAACTTATCCATTGCCAGGAGAGATGGTCTTGCAGATCAACAATGATGCTCCCTGTTGAGGCACTAAACCTGCAAAGGATGGGGAGAATGAACACAGTTTCTTCACAAACCCCAAAGGCGTTCGGTGTGACACAAAGGAAAGATCCCAGGTTGGCCACGGGTCCCTTGAGAGGGAGATTTGGTAAAACTCTGCACAGAAGGAGTATTTGAATAAAGGATCAGGGCCTTAAAGAGGGTTCCACTGGAGGAGAAGTTCAAAAGCAGTTCATGAAGTACAGGCAACTTGTCTGCAGCACATCTGAACCTCCTGTGTGAGATGACCTCACCTGTTGGCAGCAGCACAGGCTCCTGACATAAAAGGMAAGGAAAGTGGCTCTTTAGGAGACTACGATCACTGTTCTTGTCTCAGTGCAACCAACTGGTCACCAAATGGCCAAAAAGATAAGGTTCACTGTAGGCCTTCTTTAGAATAGTGATAAGCTTGCCCCCATTCCCTGCTGGGAAGCATTAGGCTGTTTATACAGGGAAACACACCTGCACAAATTGTGTTCCCCCCATGCATCCTGACATTTCATCCTGGTGCAAAACAAGTGGGATCTCCCCAGTATTTGGAGCTGTTGGCTATCCATGTGAGCATAGCCTTGGAACTCCCAGCTCCACAGCTCAGGCAAACACACTCTCCTCTGCCCTGTGGACACTCACAGCCCTGGGAGCCTGCACAGAGCACAGCTCRACCAGACCTGCTGCACAGAAAGCATCAGTACCCAGCAGAGCTCCCAGCCAGCCCCCTTCTCTCGTCTAATGCATCCTGAACTCTTTTTGGACTCTTTGGAGACATCTCTTCATATATATCTGGATACATCTCAGACCACACCCAAGGCACACTGTCTGAAGCGAGCGTGGCAGCAGATTCACACAGTTTGTGAGGCAGCAATCAAACACCCACAGTTACCAACCTGCAGCAGAGCTTTTCTTAATAACTCCTCTTTATTCCCATGCACTCCCTCCAAACGGTTAACAGGTTTCCTCTGRAGAGAAATCTCCCTTGCTGGGACTACAGCCAGACTCCATAGCCTGTACCAGCAAAGAGGTAAACGGACACAGCATAAGCATTTTGGTTTAGATTAGGGTGTGAAAAAACACAGTCCTAGGCAGAAAACAGCCACAAAACATCTTTATGCGGCTCACAGCGAGAAATCCAAGGGCTGATTTCAAGACAAACCGTTATGATAATTCAGCCACTCAGTTTAGTCTGCACTCTAATGACAAACATTCCTCTGCGTACACCCTTTAATCCCGTTTCAGACTTACTTCCTTCCCCAAAACACTTACTGGTACATCTGCCGACTCCTTTAGAAGGATATTTGTACTTCCATAACAGTTTGCTTGTGCTTTTCTGTCTTCCTCTCCCCAAAATCATTTCTCAGCTGCAGTTTCCATCTCTCCACAGCGCTCAAGAGAGTTATTTATCGTCAGTCTTGCACAGACCGAGCGTCTGGGTTAAAAGCAAGAGCAAAACGGTCCTATAAAAAAGGACCCTAAGATATATCCACCCACTTTGTGCATCCCTGGGAAGCACAGGGAGCACTCTCTGCGTGCCAGCTCAACTTTCACTTCTCTCCTCAAGAACTGAATTATTTCTTCCTGAGACCTCACCAAGCCATTTTGAGCAGCGCAGCACCAAGCCCTGCTGTCAGAAGAGCACAGCACTTACCAGAAGTTGCTGCAAGCTCCACCCAAGAACTGATCTGACAAGGAGTCCCAACGGATCCTTCAGAGGGCAAATAATCTCCCAGCAGAAACCAAGTCAAGCACCAAAAAGTGTTAATAAGCATGAAGGCAGACCCCAAATTATTTACATCCATGGGTGAGAGTCCTCTCCTTCTGCAGAGAAGCCCATGTTCATATTAGCAGTCTGTTAATGGCACRGTGTTGAACTCCTGGTTGGTGGTGGTCCATGAGAGAATCCAAGCTGCCTGTGAGAAGGAATAACCACAGATTCCTGTTATTTACTCAACTGTATAGCTTTTTGCAAAGTGAAGGAGGGCTTGCACAGGAAATGACTAGATAGATTTCTCAGTAAAGGAGAGAGCCAATGAGTGCAGTGCTCTTATATGGGAAAGCTGGCTGGCTATTGCAAATTCAGAATGCTTAACCCCTGCCTGCACATATAGAGGCAACGCCTCGTGCCTTCCAACCACAGCCCTCGTGAGGCTGTCACAAGGCTCCCCCAGTCAGCCCCAGGACAAGCAGGAGTGCATGGAAACAGCTGAGGTCAAACTTCGTGTGGGAAGCCAGGTCTCTCCTCACACAACTGCACAAACCCCAGCTACACAAACCGTGTGAGCAAATAAAGTCACCCTACAAAGTGCAGTGTCAGCTGCTCAGCACAAGCACAGGGGACTGCACAAAGCAGCCCCAGTTCCCAAACACTCAGGCCACTGCTTACTTATTTTGACTCATTTCCTAATGGGTGGGTTCTCCAAAGGAGTGCCAAGTCTGGGAGAGGCCTCTCCTGGCCCCTCAATAACTGACTGTCCTTTGGACCACAAACCTCTCTAATCTGCTTCACTTTCCACTCAGAAACAAGATCCTTGGGAAACAGAGGACATCAGCCTACACCACATGTTTTAGCTCTTCCTCTCTCTCTCCTGAAGGCCTGAGGAGGCAGCGGGATCGTTTCCCACAGCGCCAGTGCAGGGTGACACCCAGCACCCACTGCCTCAACAGCCTTTCCCAAAGGAATGCTGCTCCAGCGATTCTCACCTGTACTCTTGGTGCTTTACAAAGCCATTAATGTGATCCAGAGCTCAACTACGGAATCTCATTAATTAATAAAATGGTGAAGAGCTCTTCTAATCAACACCTTCATAGCAGGGGCACGTTCCAGGAGAAATCCCGAAAGTGTGGTTAACCACTGGCCCAAAAACATTGAGAAGGGCTGTCACACCATGACACACTGAACCCTGGCTGTGTCTTTCTCCTTCCAAACCTACCCTGAGCCAAATGAGAGCCTAAAACAATCCTCATCCCAAGGACTGCAGGATGCTGTGACGCTCCCTGGAACGTGGTCGTCACCCGTAGGAACATTCCCAGATGGCTTCCACTTYGAGTCAGATGCAGGCTGTGAGACGACCTCCCTATAAATACACCAATTAAATGGCACAGTGCCTTTTCCTCCTCATGGTTTTGCAGGAGATGACAAGCTTCTTTCTCAGATTCCTGTGTTTCAAAAGGAAGCTGATCCAGGAACTACGCAAAGCTGCTTTTTCTTTCCGTGATGGTTTCTTAACGATTTATTAAGACCCACGGAGTAGCCTATAAAAAACAAACAGATAAATGCAAGATCAGATCCAATCTCTCCAATCCCTCCCTCATTCCAGGCTTGCACTGATGCAGGTCATTTTGCTTTAGCTGTGTTACATTTCATTTACTGTGATATCAACAGAGATTCAGGCCCAAGAGTTTAGCTCAGACTTATGGGTTTAAATCCCCTTGGGCTTCTTCTCCAGCTTTCCTGGGAGGCATCCCACCATTCCAGCCAAGGAATGAAATCAGCCCACAAAAGTGCATCTTAACAGAGCTCTCTCTGCACATCTGCTTTTAATAGCTTGCAGGGAGGAAGGGGAATGTGCAGTTTGCTGGGAAAGGAATCGCTGCCAGCTGGGAGGTCACCACAGCCAAACAGAACCAGGGAGCTGCTGGGGAACACAGCAACACAGAGCAAGGAGAATAAAAGCAGCAACTTCATTTCACCTGTCTGTCAGCCTGGATTTTCATAAGCAGTGTGTGATCTTCTTGTCTTTTGAAGCTTTTATGTGGTAGAACATGAAGGAATCTCATAATTGCTCAGTACTCATTTTACTGATGAAATGTGTCTGAGTTTCTCCTGACAGGAGAGACATTTTCTGTGCAAGCCTTCAATCTGGGAAGAGAGAAGTCAAACTACTAAGTGAAATTTTAAGTAAAATATTTTTCATTTAATAATACTATCAAATATCTTCATAATTATAGATTACATATGAGGAAGCACAGTAATTCACAGCAGGAAAAGCAATGACTAGAATCTGCTTAAACAGAAGGCAAAAGGAAGCATGAAGATGATGATGCTCTGAAAAGATGGAAACAAGCACATTTCCTGAAATATATATTCTCTGTTCACCTAAGTTCTCATTTTTACCAAATACTGAAAAACATAATAGTCTTATGATTAATAGCACGTTTTCAGTAAGCTGTAAATAGAAGTTCAAAGTCACTTACATGTGTGTGTAATTTACTTATAGGATTGATCCGTGGCCACGCTCAGGTGTAGCAGCTCAAAATCATCTTCCCAGGAGGAGGAAAACCTATAATAACAACAACATGTAAAGGTGGAGAATTAAAATTCTATCAAATACAACAGGTAGGCCAGCAAAAGAAAAAACTGTTTCTTTTAAAGGTGTACTTTCACACTTGGGAAAATAGCAAGTGTTTTTGCAAGGCCTGACTTTTTTTTTCCTTGTAACTGTTACATGAAAGTCACACTGAAGTGATGAATTTTAGTAGCTGCATTTGTTAGTTACAGATGGAAATCTGTACCTCTAGAGACACCAGGCAGTGCCCAATCTAAAATATAAATATTCTTMAATATAATCCCTTGTCAGAACTTGTCTGATAGCCCAGGGAACTCCATTAATCTACATGACAGCATTTCTGGAACTGCAAGTCCTACATCATAACATTTAAGGGCTCCAATCTATATTCTTCTCGGGSCTTTGAAGGAACCACCCAGCTCTCTTATTCCTAAAATGGAAGTATCTCTCTACTTGATGTATCCCTTTCTGTAGGATCACAGCCTGTAGGAATGCTCTGCTGACAATCAAAGASCAGCAAGATAGGAAATTCAACGGCAGATAGAAAATAACCCTTTTGTGGAGGAACAGTGACATCCTGTGGCCACCGAGTCAACCTGAATTCCTGGAACAGCCTCGATGGGAAAGAGCGGAATTGGGGAGCCAAGGATCTTAGAAAACAGCCTTTGTTACTGTGAACAAGGCTACAGAAATACTATAGTTCCCAATGTTTATCTGCCTTAACTCTCGCTTTCCCYATATGATTATGTTTTGGGGCAGTTGCTAACAGAGCAAAACCCAAAATGTATCCAAACCCCAGTATAATGGATTATTTCATTTGTTTTTTTATAGGTGTAAGTAATTTTTTTAAAGCACAGAAGACAAAACCCTGAAATCTTGGCTGGTTTTTCTTTTTGTTTGTGGTTTTGGSGTTTTGTTTGATTTTTCTTTAAGAGAGAGCAGTCTAGAAATTAACTGAAGCAATAAGGAAAGGCATTGCCTGATCTCTTACTTTGCTTTTTGCTAAAAACTTCAGTGTAAACAATGCATGTTATGCAAATTCATATTCACATGTCYTTGTAATTTATATGCATTTCCCTAATTCACATCATCTACAATAAAATGCAAGGATTTTTCTTTMTTAATGAAGAAATCCCTGCAGTCATCTCTTCCCGCTCATGACTGTTATCCCTCTACCACCTGTGGGATCAGCAGGCTTGGTCACACAGCTCCTGCAAGAATTCCAGCCCAGGTGTCCCTGTGTCCTCACAGCAATCCATGTGTGAGTCCAGCTCCACACCTCACCCAAGGACTGCTGCAACACCACAGCAGTGTGGATTCCACTCCTTGTACTCTGGCTCTAGGGATGTGCYATTCTGGCCATTTCTAGGAAGAAATGCAGAGCTCATTAATTCCCAGCCCAAGCCTCACCCAAAGAAATCTTCCTCCAGAGAGGGCTGGGGAAAACAGCACAGGGACACTCAGTGTCACACAGTTGGCCACAGCTGCCTAAGCCAGGCCTGAGCTGTTCCCCACAACCACAGCATGCCTCAAYATTCCCCCTTTTTCCCACTGCTCATCACCTCAGGTGTGATTCCCAGATTGAAGCAGGCTCCACGTGCAGCTCTGTTGAACACCCAAGGTACCAGAAGAGGCCACGGTGTAACAGCAGTTTGGCTCAGGCTGGATAAAGCCAGAGCAAGCAGGGGGGCCCATGCAGACCCCTCCTGTCACCTCCCCGGGGTCCCTGTTCCTGCAGGGCACCCCAAAGCCCAGCAGAAAAATAAGGAATGTCAGGTTTATTCAGTACCTTATCTCCTGTGGGCTATGAACTGCTCAGGGACTTTATACAGAGCTGAACAAAGAGCAAAAACACTCAGCCAAAAGGGAATGGTTGGGGTTGGAAGGGACATCTGGTCACCCTGTCCAGCCCCCTACTCAACCAGGGCCACSCTGAGGTGGCTGCCCAGGACCACTTCCATGGTTCTTGTCCATGGCCTTTTAATACCTCACAAGRAGGTGCCTCCACAGCCCCTCCGGGTAAACTGCCAGGTGGTTAAACTGGAGAAAGCTTAAAATCAAAGGCAAAAGAAACAATCACAGGAAAACTCAGAACTAAGTTTCTCTTATGGCAAAGACAGCAAATGTTTACAGAACTTTCTATTTCTGCTAGCTCAGCAGACAGGGAAGCAAGCCTTGCTCCTAAAAAATCAAAAATCCAATCATGGATATAATCCTCAAACCCCCCCCTGAGCTTACAGTTACAATGTGCAGTTTTCTATGAAAACAGCAACTTCTTGCCCAAATTTCCTGTTAAGTACAACACTTACSTCAGCTGCCCAGTGAGGAAGGTCAAGAGGAACAAACTTTCCCAGCACCCCTAGAGTGGAAAAAATGAATGGACCAGGATGGTACCTAATGCAGCATTACTGGGGAGAAGTGCAGTAGCACAGACCCACGGGGCAGGCAGCAGATGGGGCCAGGAGTCCCATTTCAAGGTAAGCAGCTGTCAGAATAAACAGGTGAAGACACTGACAGCCACCTCCAAAACCTGGGAAGTTTCTGGGGAAAGGCACAGGGATATTACCGTGAAGACTCACCCCCTACAGGTGAACCCACCCAGTCCAACCCCCACCCTCATGAAAAAAAAACAAACAACCCGAATAAAGAGGAAACCCAGACTTCAGTGTGAGCTCCCTCTCTTTTTTGCACTAAGTGGCTGTATAAAACTTTTACTTAGCAGATCAGGCAGTTCTTACACTGCTCAGCCACCTATTCCCATTTATACTGAAACCACCTGGCAACTCCCACTGCAACCAGGCCTCCCCCCAACCATGTCCCATGTATCAGGGAAAACACTCCCCACCCCAAAGAGTCAAGTCCCTTCACAGCAGTGTCAGGCTGGAATCCCCCACACCCAGGACTAGCAAAGACAACTTAAACACACTAACAGCTTACAGCAAACCCCACCCCMCTGCAACGACAATCACCCCCCCTTTATTCACTTTGTGGCCTTTGTGGGGTCTTCAAAGAACACATCCCACCCAAAAACAAGAGTGCTGTTGAACTCTAGGAAGAAGAAACAACATAGTATTAGCGCTTAATTAAGATTTTAATCCAGATCCATTTTAACCACAAGGTTGGTCCTCATTATACATGCAAAGAGGCTCAAACTGCCATGGAAAGAAGCCAAAGCATTTCACTTAATACACCAGTTTTACTCGCTTCAACTGAGACAGACTACAGGGTGTCATGTGCAACAGAAAACTTTATTAGCATTTCAACAGACAGTTGTTCAGCAGTTACTCAAGCTTGCATTAACCTTGCATTAACTTAATATTAAGACATTGAAGAACTACAGTGCAAACACAAGTGCCACTGGCAATCCTGTTGTCAAGCAAGATGCACAAGAATTTAAAAGCCACCCCTGAGGCGCAGCAC